>LPNX011046992.1:213410-309760 GCA_001517045.1 Pseudotsuga menziesii
CAAAACACTACTGCAAAAATTGCAGCTCTATGCATTAGCATGGTCCATCATTGACCTTTTAATGTACATCTGAACTGATGAATCTGTTTGTTTCTGTTAGATGGTGAAGGTAGGGAATGATCAAATCTCTACTTCTGTCGGCCATGTAGCTGATCATTCACCATCATTAAGTAGCATCAACCTGGAAAATTGTTGCACCATTCTGTAGAGAGTGAATCTGTGAGGGATAGTGTAGCATGCTCATTCTGATACAGGGACCTTGTTCTTCTTTTGTCTTCTGGAACTCCTGAACCACTTCTAGCTGCATCAAGAAGATTTTGAGCCCATCTATGTTTACGCTTCTGATTAGGAATGGGTACTGGATCTAGATCTAGAATATCTTGAGATTCAGTCTCAATAATAGGATCATGTTGTATGTGATCTTCTTCATCTGAATCTGAAACCTGTAGCACATCATCGTCATTATCAAAAATAGGTTGAGAAATAGTTATACCTTCCTGTGTTGTTGGAGGAGTATCATGCAACTGATATTCTTCGAACTGGACACTTTTTTCAATGAACCATCCTCTGGTAGTAACCTCCATCAATTTGTAAGATTTTGCATCTTCTGCATATCCCAGCAAAATGCATTCACTACTTTGGGCTTGGAAGGCCTTCCTCTTGTTAAGTGGTATCCTAGCCCAATCTTTAGAACCAAAAACTCTCAGATGAGAGACATTGGTCTTATACCCATGCAGTGCTTCGAATGGAGTCACCCCAACCATTAACTTGTGGGGCACCCTATTCTACAAATATAAAGCACAATTTACTACTTCATCCCAAAGAGAAGGAGGTAGATGATTGGCATGGAGAAGGCATGCTTCCCTCTCTTTCAGTGATCTATTCTTCCTCTCAACCACACCATTTTGCTGTGGTGTGTATGGAACTGAGTGTTCCATTTGAATCCCCTCTGATTCACAAATATTCTGGAAGTCTCTTTTGACATATTCTCCTCGTCTATTGGATCTTATTGACTTGATATTCTTATTGAAACTATTATCAACCAAGGCCTTAAAACTTTTAAAAGTCTCAAAAGATTCTGATTTTTGTTTCATGAAGTAGATCCAGCAGTACATAGAACAATCATCAATAAAGGTCAGGAAATACCTACAACTAGTAATGGAGTTTGTGGGCATAGGTCCAGTTACATCACTATGTACCAAATCAAGTGTAGAGACAGCTCTATGTGCCTTCCCAACATCATACTTCTTTTTTGGATGCTCACCTACCAAGCACCCAACACATACTCCATCAGAATTTTGGATGGAGGAAAAACCTTCAACCATGTTATCGTTGTGGAATTGCTTCAAATATTTGAAATTGAGATGGCCAAATCTCTCATGCCAAATATTACTGGTGTTGTTAGCATGAGAAAATAAACCTGTAGGAGGAGAAACATGTAAGAAATGTGAAAACTCAGAATCTTTGGTAAAGTGATTTGCAATACCTTTTGCTACAAGATTTCCAGTGGATTTTTCTGTGATCTCAACTGAGTATGAATCAAATGTGACCCTTTTGGGCGAGCCTGTATGAATCATCTAGTAAACATATAATAGGTTAGCAGCAAGTGAGGGCACATATAAGACATTCTTGAACTCACCATGCTTCGCTCTGACTGAGCCCCTTCCTTCGGCTGGAATATGGGATTCATCTCCCATGTGAATATGAGGCCCCTTTGATAGTGAAAGAGTAGAGAAGGATTCTTTGGAGGAAACCATGTGGTTGGAGGCTCTAGAATCTATAATGTATTCCGAGGATGGATAGAGAGTTGATTTCAAAGCATGACACCTTTCGTCATCTTCTATCGGTGCTTCTTCATAAGGATTCTTTGCTCTAGGATGAGCAATGTTGTGATGCTTGAGAAGAGCAGACATCTCATCAAGTTTCTTCCTCATACAATTTTCTTCAAGATGGTATCCCTTTTCACAGTAAGGACATAACTTATTTTCAAATTTCTTCTTCTTAGAGCCGGATACCCCTTCGGAAGCTTGCTGATTTTGTTTAGGCTTCGAACCAGCTGCCTTTGGCTCCTTCTTCTTTGATTTCCCCTTTTCTTGCGCTTTGGAAGAGTCATTAACCAATAGAGATTGATATTTAGAGGTCTAGATGACTCCCATTAGAATCAATTTGTCTTGTTCCTTGATTAATGACTTCGAAAATGAATCTAAAGAAGGAAATTTCCAATCAAGAAAGCTTTCCCGCTTGGAATGAAACATAGAGACATATATAGAGTACTCAGGACCTAGTTTCCTGAGTATGGAAAGGGTGTTTTGCTCATCCTTCCACTCTATCCTACACTATCCGCATTGGGACACTAGAGACTTTAATTTAGAGAAGAATTGCTCAATAGTATCGAAACTGCTAGGATGTAAAGATACTAACTCAGATACCAGCGCGTTCTCCAGAATGTGTCCCCGAAGCTCTTCTTATTTGTTAAACAAGATATCAAGATTCTCCCATGCTTCTCTAGGATTCCTTAATCCTTCTATATGAAAGAGGATATCTCTGGAAATATAAGTAGTACATAATTACCCAAATGCTTCATCACAACGTTTTAGGAACTTATTCCGCTCTGCTGGTTGATGAGGCTCATCCTCCCATCCATGTATGATCCTGTGGTAGCCATGCTTGGGCAAGGCTAGTTGCATATCAATCCTCCAATCAAGGTAATTGGAAGTTGTGAGGATCCGTGGTTCAAGAGTTTGAGAAGTCATAATTACTCTAGCTGGAAGACTACAAATACTTCTCACAAGCTACTTAGCACCTGTCAATTTCACTGCAATAACACACTAAAACATATGAACTATTAGAATCATGATTTTCCTCCCTGGATGAACATCTTTTCAGGGCACGTCACACCCTCTCTACTACTCTGAATGAATCCAGAGCTAGAAAATTTTTATAGGGTACTTCTGTGAAAAACAAGCTGCTTCTGATGTTCAATGGGAAGAAACGAGCATGAAACTTGCCTGAGAAGCTTCTGATACCATATTAGAATTTGAATGCCATTTAAATATTCAAGCAGATATTTCTAATAGTGTTTGCAATACTTGAATGGGAATGAAGATAAAAACTGAACAAAACATACCACACAGGGAACAGACAAGTATTGCTCATGAATTTATAGTATCATTCACAATAATAATATCCGGTGTTACAATAGTTTACATAGGTAGAATTCGAATGCATGGGATATGAATTCGAATCCTCCAACTGGATATGACTATATCTAACCAAATCTCTAACTCAAGGTCTCCGAATAAATATCGGAGTCCAAATAGATAACTCCCTGATGACCAATAACTCCAACAACCACTGACAGCTAGTTAACTCAGTGCAACTGAGTGTGGTAGGTAGGAAAAGCGCTCCTCCCCATGCAACCATGCATTATCCATGCATTTATAGTGCTAGCATAACTAACTATGAAGTAACTAAATGTAACTAGGGGCTAACTAAGACTAACTAGTACTAACACCAACTGACTGTAGTAGGTTGGTGTTGGGACTCCCAGTGGCTCCTAAAATGTAGGGATTGGTATAGGAGGTGCCCAAACTAATGCATGCACATGGATTAAGTGGAAGTTAACCTCTAGCAGTGTTCCACACACTCCAGTGATTGGTTTATGTGGCCCCGTTGGGCCAAGTGGGCCCAATTGCATTAGTGGACCCAATTGCACTAGTGGGCCCAATTAATTAATTTAAAGTTCCTAAGTTAGGCAATAATAAATCTAATAGACATTTGACAAAGGGAGGATTAATAATCCTAACAACAGGTTTGTCAAGCCCCTATGGCCAAAGAAAACCAATGCTGCACAACTAGAGATGATGAAAGGAAAAATTGTAAGAAAGACTCATATGTTTGTAACACCTAGGATCTATGAGGACCTTGTACATTTGAATTATACCTTCATTTCATGACTATGACATTTAGTATCATGTACCCGTTATGCCTCGTTTACAAAATTCCCCTTCTTTCATGACATGCTTTTGATCTCTTTTAAAAAAAAAATTTCCTTCCCTTTCACATGCTTCTTTTCTATCATTTTCAACCAAATAAATATATAGATAAATTGAAAAGAAACAAAAAAAAAACTTGATTGAAAATCAAAGATTAAACTTGATATTTAACCTCAATTATGTAACTATTTTAAATGGTAACAAGGTCGTTAAAAATTGTACATTAATAATCTTATATAATATTTACTTCACGTTATCAACTAAATCTGAACATACACATTCATACTCAAGTTTTTAAAAAATTAACATGGAATGTGAGGTTTTATATATACAGTCATGTCAACAATAAAAATGTAATATAAAGTTTTTTATTTGAAATGAAGTGGATGTCTAGTTTTGTATATTATATATTATAATTAGTAATAAGATGTAAGACGATGAAGTGGAATCTTTTGTTTTTCTATTAAAATTATCAAGATGTAAAAGTATGAATTGGATTGGCCCATTCAATTTTCTAAAATTTCATCCAATGGAAATTTATGCAGGAATTGTTCGAGGAAATTAACAAGTCGTTGCACAAAAAGGTCAGTTTAAAATGGAGGGATCTGATATATTCATTATTCTGATAGAGTTATGGATGTTGAGAACAATTTGTTTGTAGAGGCTAACTAACAAAATGGGGTTCCTATTCCATGCCATGGCTATGAAAAAAAAAACTTCAGTGCCCTCTGGTGGAAGGACAATATGGATGTGAACATAATCCTATACAAGTATTGGGTGCGACGGGGCACTCTGTTATTGGAAACTTTACCTCTGGTTTCTCTTCAAAAGAAGTTGACACACATGGCCATTCACAACCCGCTCATTATTACCTCACTTTCTCATTCAAATTCCATTGCCCCTTTTACACCTTCAGATTCATATGGTGCCATCATTTTAGATAACAAATATGTTCAATCCGAATAGTAATTAATGTGTCTAGCTATTGTTCCATAGCATTTGGTGAAGTAATGAAACTATTGTTAGAGAGCTTTAATATGTCTACCTATTGTTCGATAGCTTTGTGATATCTTAGTAAAACCTATAAAAAAATTGTTATGATATGTAGTCTTTATTTATTTCTCAGGTTGCTCACCGATCTTGCTCGAAACAGCACCACTGATGTGGCACATGAAGGTGAACAACTCAGGGAATGCAGTTACTAGGAGTGCACCTCCCATAAGGGTCCTCCTCCGGCCCAATTTGTTAGGTGGTTGCATTTCTAGCCTTCGAGCTAAGGGTATATACATAATAAATTACTTTTTTCAGACTTTGATGCATGCATAGTGTAGGGATTGACTAACTCAAGTAATGAATACAAACGGATCCTTTATAAAATTAATAAAGGTTATTATGTGATGAATAATGGGCTTTATGCATGCATATTTTAGGGATTGACTCCCACGTAATGAATACAAACTTATTCTTTATAATTACTATTTTATGAATAGTTGAGAGGAATTCTATTTTGATCTCTTTTTATTTTTAGTTTTATGTTCATATTTGGTGTATTTAAGATCAATGAATACTCTTCACTTCATTTTCACTTTATATATATTTTGTGTGTTTTCAACCCCTTTTTTGCGTGTAAGTTTGTAATGTATTAATCAGTTATACAAAAAAAAGTACAAAATGTAATATTCTGGACAGTTGAGTGGGTTGGTTTAAACCTACCACCCTAGTCCACAAAAATAGAAAACCCTTCAGTAATTGCAAGATGAGGAACAATAACCCATTCAGCAGATGAGGGCCTGATGCAAAATTAACATTTTATACAAATATAACAATAATTATAAAAAAAAACCACAATTACCATACATGAGATGGGGGGCTATGTCAAAGTTTACGTAGAAGGAATGTTCATGAGAAAAATAATAAAACCAGTAACAACATATACTAGATATAAACAAAAATAACCAGCATGGTGGAAACACTAACAGAGCCAAGCACACTGTGGAGCGTCACTCGGTAGTTATAGCATGGTCTTGAGTCTCTTGGATTTCTTCAAGAATCGGATAGGCTCCATAAAATTCCTCATCCATTGACGGTTCACTCAGCTTGAAAGGGGGAGGAGTAGTTTTGCAGACAAAAACATCAGGATCACGTACCGATTTGTGTTGTTGAGTAATGGTGGATGGTGTCGAGAAAGGCGTAGTTGATGAATGTGGCATGGCAGGAAGCGAGCCAATGTTCATGGAACCTGTCGGAACCATCGAGAGGCTACCGCTACCACCTTCGCCCGTCGTTCCGAGTCACATAGATAATTTCTTCCATGTAGTCATCGCATCTCAGTGAGTGAGTACAGTATTTAATTCCAATATCTTGGACTTTTCCTGTAGGACTGAACTTCCTGTATGATTCCAAGTTCCCACCATTTTCTCCATTAGAGAACCCATCATATTCTTTACTATCCAGTAGTGGTTTTGGATCCCACCTCCAATTCCTCGAGCAAGGTTTTCATTGACCAACCTGGTTTCCGAATCATCGATCAGATTACAGATCGACATTGTAATCCCACTATCATACCCATCAACCCATAACAGATGTACTCCCCATTGTGCTCGACCACGACCACTGCTAGCTCGATGGGGCGTTCCATGTTTCTGAGACATGATGCAATAGTTTAGTCTCAGAGAAAAGACAAACAATGGTGGGCAGGAGATCTTGCTCAACGAAAATGGGGAAGAAAATGAATGCACCCAAGACAAACAATACAAGAGCAAGCCAAACCAGAGGAGAAGGAGAAGAACAAAAATCAAAACTAGAGCTCTTATCAGAGGGAGAGACTATGAGACAGGGTTCGTAAACTTCGTATCCCCGATAATAGTTGTAAATATATTAACAGCCATTAATGGGGAGTTAAGAGGGAAATTCCCCTTCTAGTTCCCAACAGAGTCGAACCTCACTTCGGTTAGCAGACGAAATGAACGCAGGGTCATTTCTGGTTACGACTGGTGTCCACCATCCTAGATAATGCGTGTTGACAGAGCCTCATCATTAGAGAACAATTAATGATTCCTTGGAGAGAGGGAAGGGTGACGAAGGTGGTGTGACATACCAGCCTTCATGGCTTTCCTACGTGTGAGAGTGTCATCACCATAGTGACACTCTTCATCCATGATAGGGTTGGTTGAAACCATGGAGGCGTAGCTATCAATAGTGGACATGACTGCGGGGTCAGCTACGGTCACAACATTTAAATGTTGATGACCGCCAACCTTTCTATCCTCGGAAACCAAAACCATGTCATCGATTCATAATAAAAGTTGTGTAGATATTGGTGGTTCATGTTGGTTGTTCAGTCATGGTTCTTCCACAGAAGCATAGGCGCACTTCATTCCACCATTTCCAGTGGCACACTTGTCACTTGCATTTGAGGTAGATGAGTCTTCACTTGATAGAATTTTTCACTTATGGATAAGACTCGAGATGGTAAAGCTACTGAGTCCTCCCTTCATCATTGGAGAGCATTGAAGAACTCCTTCATTAGCAAGGAAATTCACTACTGAATTAGCGGAGCGTTTCACACAGTGAAAAGAGATGGATCGATTGCACGAGAGAAGGAAGCCGAGACATGAGAGAATGTCCTCTAGATTCCAACTGGGAGAGATTTTGCAGATCTGAGAACCATGCATTAGCTTGGATTCCATAGCAAGGATAATCTGAGAGTCCCCTTCTGCAACTAGAGGAAAAACGTTTCCTTCAATGGCAATTTCAATTCTTGCGATGAGACCCTCAAGCTTCGTCGTGTTATTTCTATTGTGGCCGATATCCCCATGATAAATGATCAAGATATATCCTTTGTGATTTATAGAAACAACTCCAAACCCAGAGAGACCAGGGTTTCCTTTTGATTCCCCATCAAAATTGAGTTTTAAGACACCCTTAGTGCAAGGGGGGGGGGGGGTCCAAATGATAGGGAAAGAAATGGTGGCCCTTGACTCTAGAGGTCCCTGCGGGGGAAGGCAAATGGAAATTCCAATTATCCAGCAGTTTTTAATCAAGGGGAGAGATAGAAAAATCAGTTTGAGTCTAGATCCTAGCAGAGAGTGTTTCCTAAAGTTTTTTGGTGATAATGTTCGAGACTCCCTCTAGAGTGTTATGTTTTTCCAAAAAAATGCGATTATTCCTTTCTTTCTAGATATTCCAAGCAAGGAATCCAAGAGTGAGTTGCTAGAGAAAATTGAGAATGGAGCTTTGAAAGGGGTTGGAATCCCATTGTTGAAGATTTTATGTAATGTTATCTGTTACTCTCCTAGAGTGACACATTTTCTTAGCAGCCTTATCCCATAACTCACTAGCAAAAGCGCAAGAATATAGGAGGTGGTCAATGGATTCAGAGTGCCTATTGCAGAGAATGCACCATGAAGGTCCAGAGAAACCTCATTTGAGAATATTGTCACATGTAAGAATATGTCTATGGGATAGCAACCAAGGAAAAGTAGATATTTTGGGCCATAGCTTTGGATTCTAGTTTTTCCTCCAATTTATGAGAGGATGCTCCCTCCGATCAGAAGTGGATAGAGAATACGCTTCCTTCACCGTATAAATTCCTGAGGGTTTGTAACCCCATCTAAAGATGTCAGGACCATGCTTAATGCATATCCTCCTTTGTTGAATTTCCTACCAAATGGACTCCAAGTGTTCAGACTCGAGTCTAGTTCTCCAGTTATTGGGATTTTTCCAATGTTGAAAAGGGGAAGAGGTATCCTCCGTCCAAAGTTCATTCATAAGCGTATTGATATTTCGATGAGAATACAATTGAATATCTTCTTGATTAAAGAGACTTCTAAGGCTGGGGAGTTTCTCCCAAGCATTATTCCATAGGAGAGCATTGGGTTTGTCCCGAATTTCCCAAAATTTGTGTTGTTGTATAAGAGCTTGTTGGCTGTTAGCTGCTTTCCAAATCGAGTAACCTGGAGGATCCAGGTCAAATATTATGAGAGTATAAGGGGTGCGATCTCGATAATACTTATAATTCTATATTTTTTCCCAAGGAGAATGATTTTTTGTTATCCATTTCCACCAGAGCTTGGCTGATAAGACCTGGTTACTGATTTCTAGATCTCCTATCCCAAGCCCTCCTTCAAGCTTTGGGATATAGACCTGTTTCCATGTTATAAGTGACCACCTTTTTCTGTTATTAGTATTTCTCCAAATAAAGTTGTTTTAGAGTTTTTTTATATGCTTGAGTACCCACTTAGGAGCAGCGAGTATCTAAAAAAGATAAAGAGGCATGGATTGCAAGACAGCTTTGAGAAGGACGAGACGACTTGGTAGATTAAGGGAACGAAAGGTCCATGAAGTTATGTGGGTTTCACGTTTATTCAGAACTTCTTGCCAAGAAGTGTGCTTGATTCCAGAATGAAAGAGCAGTGCTCCAAAATATTTAGAAGGTAAATTAGCCACATGTATATTAAGAATTCGAGAAATATTGCGTTGGCTAATGATACTGGTGTTATAGAAAAATGGTTGAAACTTAGCCAGATTCATGGAGGTTCCTGAATCTTTAGAAAAGGTCTTCAGAGCGGAATTCAATGTACATGCTTCTTGTACCAAAGGATGGGAAAAAGGGAGAATCTAATCCATAAATTGTTGATAAACATTGGAAGGATATCCATGCATAGACATACCTTGTAAAGAATTAGAGAATAAGGCTACTTTAAGCATTCTTCCCAAGCCTTCAGATATTAGAATGAAAATAAAAGGAGAGAATGGATCTCCTTGTCTAATCCAACGAGAGGAGGTGAAGGTGGATGAGGGCGTTCCATTGACCAAAATAGAGTAGAATGAAGAAGAAATTAAATCCATAACCCATTTAGTCTATGTTCGACAGAAACCAAAAGCAAGAAGAGTTCTTTCAATGAAATCCCAACTCAATTTGTCGAAAGCTTTGGATAAGTCCAGCTTGAGAAGCATCCCTAGGGTTTTGGAATTTTTCAAGGAGTGAGTAATTTAATGTTCTAAAATAGTTCCATTCAGTATCTGACAGCTCTCTACATATCCATATTGCTCAGGGGAAATGAGTAAAGGGAGCAGAGGTTTTAGGCAATTAGCTACTACTTTGGAGATAATTTTATAAGTGACATTACATAGAGAAATAGGATGGAACTTACGAAGATGATCAGCTTCGGCCTCCTTGGGAATGAGAGTTAGGTGAGTAGCATTGAGGACAGGGAGAACCCACTGTTTCTTCCTGGATTCTTATACAATATCTAGACCTTCATTTTTTAGCATATCCCAACAATGATTCAAGAAATTAACAGTAAAATAGTCTGGACCCGGGGCTTTTCCTTTTGCCATTTGTTTTACAGCTATCTCCACTTCCTGCATAGAGATGGGTTTCCTAAGTGAAGCATTGTGCTCCTCAGCGACTAGTGTAGGTACGTGCACTAGGACCTACTGAATGGATTCTTCTTTAGAGACAACAGGTTCAGTTAGCATGGTTTCGATAGAACCCATAATTTCTCTCTCCATATTTGCATGCTCTTTCAAAATGGTGCCATCATCAGTTTTGAGTCTTATGATCCTATTTCTCATTTTGTATTGGATAATGGAACGGTGGAATAAGGTAGTATTTCTTTCCCCCTCTTTAATCCAGTCAACTTTGAACTTTTGTTACCAAAAAATTTCTTCCTGTTCACAACGTTGATTAAGGCAAACTAGAAGATCATTTTCTTTGGTTTTAATTTCAACGATGTACCCAGTATCCATAATGCTGTGCTGTATAGTCTCTAACTCATTTTAGATGACTTCTTCATCTTTTAAAATGTTTCAAAAAGTACATTTATTCCATTTACGAAGGTTTGACCAGAGAATCCGAAGCTTCTGATGCATGATAGACATTTTGGAATGTCATGTTACTTGCATGGTGGTCCATCGTTCTTCCATTGTACTATTAAAGGATGCAAGCTTTATCCAATTTTTTTTAAAATGAAAAGGGCGAAAGAGGGGAGTTCCTAGACTGTGCCAGGAAAGGGAGATGGGCCAGTGGCCAGAACCAGTAGGGGGAAGGACAGATGAGCCCAAGATTCCACCAAGATTTAGGGTATTATTGGAGATAAGGAAGCGGTCGATACATTTGGAAATGTGGTGCATGGCTCATATTTTTTTATCCTAGGTAAAGAAGCCAGATGTCAGGAGGAGATCAGTAAGGGCATTGTTGGCCAAAAAGTATTTGAAGGCTTGATCTGCCTTGTAGAGGGATTGCATTTCCCCTTTCTTTTCCTCCAGATTAAGGATCATATTGAAGTCACCTCCAATAAGAATGGGGGAATCAGAGTGATTTTAAATAAACGATTCAAGATACTAGATGATTTGAATCTTAGGAATGGGGGGTTGCAGCCCATATGTATTGATGAGATGTCCTCTAATAGTGGTTCCAAGGATATGAAAGATAGAATATAATGAATGGGTTATGGAAGAAAACTAACTAAGAGATACCTGCATAGGATTCTAGATGATGGCGATACCTCCCAAGGCTCCTTTAGTAAAAATGGCCATGCCTTGACTACCTTTCCAAATTCTAGTAAATAAATTTGCAAGACCTTCAATCGAGCATTTGGTTTCTTTGAGGAAGAGGACAGAAGGTTTGTCCTGGAAAATTTTATTTTTATCATTTTGTGCTTAGAAGTACCGTTGAAGCCGTATATATTCCAGGAGATGAGCTTCATGGGATACCTTGGGAGGTAGAGGATAAGAATTCTGTTAGCTGACCATACTATCCTGACTCTATGAGCACATTTCCAAATCTGTTCAATTGCTGCAAATCAGTTTTTATTCCTCTTTTCTTGTTATCCTTAAGAATTTTTTGTTCATATTTTTGCGGTTGGTGATAGACCCCAAATTTATTCTATGCTTTGGCCTTGACAAGAGCTCCCTGAAAAAGTTGTATTTTTCGACCAAGAATGGAATCAAAATATTTTCCAGTGCAAGCATCCTCCATACTTCCTAGATATAGTTCCGCTATATATTTGATCTTTTAAGTCTTCATCCATAAATTCCTGAGCGTGAGCATCTGTTGGTAAATCTAGAGGAGTCGATGAACACATTAGCAGTAGTTTAGTTGCAATATCCCTAGGATCTACCTTAGGTGGAAGGTTTTATAATTCTATTGAATGCTTAGATAATTGCGCAGGCATGTGATCTTGAATATTGGAATTGTTAATGATGGTATCCATGTGCATCGCCTCAGATGAAGTTTCACCTTGATTTTTCAAGACATTGAAGCTGTTACTAGTGGTAGGAAGACCTTTTTGAAAGTTGTTTGTCCCAGATTTCCTGTGGTGACACTTTTTTTTTTTCCAGTTTCTTGAATCCTTCCACGTCTATCTTACCATTCATTGAAATAACTATCCTGGTTCAGTTGATCGGACAATCTCTGAAGAGGTGTCCATGGTGGTGAAATTTTCGGCAGCGAAATGGAACATGCTCATAGTTGATATGCTAGATCTAGTCTGAATCTTCATGAGAAAGACAGATTGCATTTGGGAGAGCATTTGCAATGTGAATATACATGCATATACTATTATAGGAGGTGAATTTGTTCATTTTAGTCTGATCAACAGATATAACATAGTTTCCTAGTGTGTTTCTGATTTCTTTGAGGGTATCCTCTTCCCAGTATTCTTGCCGGAGAGAGAACATTTGGATCCATACTAGAGCCCACGATAAATCTTCTTTTTTTGGAATGAACCTTTCAATCTAGTTGTTGACATAAAGACCAACAGCATTGAAGAAGTAAGGACCACCTTCTTCAACTATGGATTTATCATCAAGATGATGAAAAATGGAGGTAAAAAAAAATTTAGATCCAAGTTCTAAATCAAAATGTGCCTTTGGTTTCCATTTGGATGCAATCTATCCATGCAAGGCTTGTTCTATTGGCCAAAATCCCATGAATTTTCCTATAATTGCATCATATTTCATATTTTGTGAACGGGCATTGATCCTTTTAGCTGGGAGATGAAGGAAAGGATGATTCTGAGTTCTATCAATGCAAGTTTGGGTGTTGGACTACTTTTTTCCTGAACCTTTTTCTATGGTTTAATTGGAGTATTCATGCCCTAGTTACCATAAAAAATCAGAATTTCTTCAGATTCGATTTGAATGGTCATGGGTGGTGATGATGTATATCGATTGGCTGGATCACCGCCTTGATTGTTGTGGATAGATTGGGAGGGGTTTGCAGCCACTCCCCTTGCTAGCGCCATGAAAAGCTGTCAATAAATGCGATTGATCATGTTACAACCTAAATTAGGCTATGAGCTCTAAGAAGTCAGCATGGAAAAATGCGAGCTTCAATAATGGGTGTACCTAACCTTACTCTAGACTCTAGAGCATAAAAATAATATAGAAATTAGGACCGTGTATTATCTTTATGTCGTTTTTATTTGATATTTGGGGTGGACTACTATCTATGCTTTTTCATCTATGATTGAGGATGACACAAGTGTATGGTTGAGATTGATTTTATGGAAGTCATTCAAAATTCAAAAAAAAACAATTATAAAAAAAGGAAAATAAAAAATAACTGGTAGCAATGCATGGATAACTCATAGTTGATTAACTGATAGCCAACAATTCATGGAAGATAACTAGAAGAATGTGAGATAAAAAAAGAAAAATAATATTAAAAATAACTAATACTTGATAAATGAATAACAAGAAGAATGTTGGTGATAACATGTAGGTAGGCATGGATAACTCACACTTGAACCGTTCAACTAGAATAACATGAGGAAGAAAAAATTATTTTCCATTCCATAATTATCTCTCAACCATTTGATCCCTATCAATGTGATCCGACCACAAACTATGTACGCGTGCTAGTTGTATATATTTCTGAATACAAACAGGTAATGTCCTACAAGTCTTCTCATAAGTGCTTCATGTATGGAGATGCCAATATATTTGAAATAATTAAGTTCATAGTTAGTTACTAAACTAAACTAATAGTGAGTTCTTGTTATGAGCATAGAAATTATATGATGACCGTGTACACATTGTTCAGAATTATAAGCAGCACAACCAATTGTCTGCATGGGTTGCATAGATATCGAGCTGAATTTTTTAAGTGTCTATAAAGGAATTCTAAGTTTCTGACATAGACTTTAAATTATAACTATCTATACATTGTTCATTAAAGTTTTTTCAGCCACAACAAAGCACCATTGTTATGGGGAATAAACAAGAAGTTCTTATGGAGTGATTTCTCTAATCAGTGTTACTTTAATCTAGTCACAAAAAGACTTTGTTTACTATGTAATTCCATTGATGAATTTGGAAAAAAAACCCAGCTCTATGAAGGTTTTAATATCAATTTTTTACACGTGGTGGAATGTTTCCTAAAGGTGAATCTCAATTTCAAATAGAAGTGCAAAATTAAAATTAATGAAAACCATATCTACCAATAGAATTTGATAAGGAAAAAATCAACATTATATTTAAAATTCGCCAATTCATAATTATATCTATATCTAAATTAATGCAATTTAAAACTAATTGTTACAATAATAAACAAGGGCTGCAAGGAGAAAAGTCCCTTCCTTAGAAAAAAATTGAAATGAAAATTGATAAGAAAATTAAAATAATACAAAAATTGCATTTGCATAACTTCAAATCAAAAAAAAAAATGTTGAAATAATTATTTTATAATTCCGTGAAATATTGGACCGCAGACACAAATAACTCTATCATGGTTGTATGTTGGTTGTACATCATCATGCCAAATGATTGTCCTCAAGTTGCATCAGAATCAAACACTTTTGAGAATTTCCAAATTAGATTACTAGATACCATACTTTTTGAAACCATGAAACATACACGGTAAAAATAATACCTTGAAAGATACATATTACAAATAGTCAAAATTCTTTGAACATAGGGGAAAGTAAGTACAATACAAATTGCCAAGATGCGTTGAACACCAAAGTACAATACAAATGGCCTTAACTGCAGCCTAGAGTAGATAACCAGCTCTGTCTTCTAAGCAATAACGATGTAGATACAAAATATTAGTCCTTTAGAGTACATAACCAGCTTTGTCTTCATTGCAATAACGATGTAGATTCAAAATATTTGGCCTTTTTATCCCAAAGAGTTGGATTGAACTACAACCTAGAGTACACAACCAGCTTTGTCTTCTCTGCAATAACGATGTATATTCAAAATATTTGGCCTTTTTATCCAAAAGAGTTGAGTTTATTGCTACATATACTTTGAACGGTGTTTATCTATCCCCTGCATACCATTAAATCCATGAGATATTTTGGTAGTATGAGTTTCTTTGAATTAAAAAAATTTATAATAAAATTGATGACAAATATGAAATAATGAAGAGATGGTTGTAGTTGGAAGAGAATATTGAATATTAAAACCAAAAACCAAACTAAAAAGAAAAAAAGAAAAAAACATAAAAATTAAGATACAAGAGTAGCATTTGGGAAAGTGAAACCTTTGATCGAATGAATCCGTAATAACAAAAAAAAATGAAACTAGAAACTTTCCTAAACATTTGTTCGGACAATTTGGCATTTAAGGAAACTTTTAGTTGGTAATTTTTTTAACGAAACTAAAAGCTTTCCTAAACTTTTGTCGTTCCATACAAAGAAACTTACAATAAATAAATAATATTAAAATATTAACCAACACTTTACTTAAACCTTACAAATGTTGAAATATTAAATCCAGTTCTATGTAATTAATGGAAAAAAAACAGAAACAATAATCTTGCCTACTGCAATGACTAAAAATTAAGTCTTTACATAAAATAGAGAAAGAACTCGAAAAAAAATCGGGGAAAGATTTATACAAATTTCTTCGAAAACATAATCAGTGCTTGAGCAGAGAAGAACTAGCAATAACAATATCACAGTCTGTACTCTATCCAAAAGAAAAAAGGATGGAATTATTATTACTTTTTCACTACCTTCGACCTGAAAACCGTAAATTTATCCCTCTTGCAAGCAGTGAAACACATCGCACAGCACAAAAACATGTCTCTCATAGTGACGTGAAAATGATGTGCAACCAAGGCCGATTGAAAGAAGCTCTGGATTCTTTACACGCAATGGACCAGAGATCCCTTCGCAGGGATCCTACAATGTTTGATTCTCTATTGAGGAGTTGCATTGATAAGAAATCCATCTCAGAGGGTAAAATAATCCACACCCACATGGTGAATATGGGATTTAAACCAGACTTGTATATTGGTAACACGCTCCTTAACATGTATTTTAAGCGTGGCAGCTTGGTGGGTGCCCACACAGTTCTGGATGAGATTCCCAAACGAAATATGGTGTCGTGGACTGCTGTGATTGCAACTTATTTGTGCTATTTGAGCCATGGGCACAGTTAGGAAGCATTGGAACTATTTAATAATTTGGGACAAACATAGATTAAGTCAAACGAGTTCACATTTGAAAGCATTCTGCAAGTATTTTTGTACTTGGAGATCTGGAGCAAGGCAATGAGATCCATGAAGAAATAAAGATAAGGGGGTTTGAATATGATGTTTCTTTTGTAGACATTGCTCTTTTGGATATGTATGTGAAATGTGGGAGCATCGAGGATGTACATAAAGTGGAATGTGCTTGTATACCATAAAAATAAAAATCTATGAGATATTTTGGTAGTATGAGTTGTTTTGAATAAAAAAAATTAACAATAAACTTTGTGACAAATATGAAATAATAAAGAGATGGTTGTAGTTGGAAGAGAATATTGAATATTAAAAGAAAAAATCAATCTAAAAAGGAAAAAAACATAAAAAAAGTAGGATACAAGAGTAGCATTTAAGAAAGTGTACTCTTTGGGAAAGTGAATCGGTAATAACGAAAAAAATAAACTAGAAGTTTTCGTAAACATTTGTCTTGGCAGTTTGGCATCTAAGGAAACTTTTAGTTGGTAATTTTTTTAATGAAACTATAAGCTTTCCTGAACCTTTTTCCTTGCATCAAAGGAAACTTTTAGTTAGCAAATTTTCTTTATGAAACAAAAGCTTTCCTACACTTTTGTGGTTCCATATAAGGAAAATTTTAGTTGGTAAATTTTGTTTTCATTCATATTTTTATTAGTAATTTCTATGGTATAACACCAATCATAATCAAAAGATATTTGATTCAGAATTAAAATAAATAAATAAAATAAAGAAAATTAACCAACACTTTAGTTAAACTTTACAAATGTTGAAATATTAAATCTAGTTCTATGTAATTAATGGAAAAAACGGAAACAATAGTTTTGCATACGGAACGGACTAACAATGTTTATTTAATAATAATTTTCTTACTCTGTGAATGAAAAATGGATTTCACTTTAAGAAAAAGACCTCTCAATCCAATATCCAAAATCCCTCACTTGTAAAAAAAAATTAGAGTTCAAAATAATAGATATATATTACTGAAATATTAAAATTTGTCGAGTTATGAAAAGTCATTTCCCAAACTAAGAATTAAGTTCACTGCATTCATGGGGTGCAACGGTCAAGTTTGAACCCATCCGTGTCCTTCCAAAGGGGTTTAGAACGTCCCAGGAGTGTAACGAAAATTTTACCCGTAAAAAACAGTATTATTTCATCTGTCCTTAATGAAGGGCTACCTTAACTTAAATATTGCAAAGGAAGGGTGAGTCTTTTAATTTTCCCATCAAATTTTTTTGCAATTGTATGTTGTACGTATAGGCTGCGAATCTGCAAATCGACAATGGGCATGATCGACGATCCCCCTCTCCGAATCTCCATCTCATTGCCACTACCAAATTCTGATTTTCAGAATCATCAGATTCATAATAATTAATGAGTAATGACTCTACAACATAAATAGTAAAGGGACTCTTGCTCTGGAAGGCTAAAACTGGCTATTATCCTAACTTTGCAGATTAATAAATATTTACTTAACTCTGTCACTATGAACTTACTTTGAAGATCAACTCAATCAACTCATGCTGTCATTGCAATGCCAAGTGCCAACTGGTTGACAGTGGTAAGAAATGAGCATCTGCTCAAGAATAATCATGCATTGATTGAGGTATTTATTCTGCAGTAATATATTAATAGGTATTTGAAAGAATCTAGCCCCGTCACTCCACCAAGAATATTTGACCACAGCGGCATACAATTTTCCCATCCCCTTCAGGCTTCCAAGAATCCATAGAGCCCTATTCCAGTGTGCAACTTGGTTAATAAATTTTAATTTCCCGCTACCCTCTATCACATTCAAGTCTAGATATACTACGCTATCTTGAAAATCCATTTAAATGCACTCTCTTATAAAAAAAAATTCAATATTTTGTAATACAGTTGCTAGCCCAATTAGTGATCTTACTGGTTGCCTCAACTTTTGATTTTCATACTTCTTTTGGCTCAGCTATTTTTCTATAATGTAATTTGTTTTTAAATGTCTTTTTTTCTTTTTTTGCTAAAATTTTAGAAGTTTGTTTTAGTTGCATGAAGTATATCTATTAAATTTATTGAACTTTTTATAATTATTTTACTTAACAGGGTTCAGTACTCTGCATATTGTTTTTAGTTGCATGAAGTTAACAAGCATAAATATTTTTTATTATTATCTTGCATTTGTTTTGCAAATCTAATATCATGCATAAAAGTTGAAGTTTAGTCAATTATGATAAAACTGATAATAATAAACTGGAATCAAAGTTCATGTATAAGATTATGGGTTCCCTATTGTATTACCTCAATGCCATGCCTTATGTCACGAAGCATTCCCTTGGCCGGTAAGTAAGTATTTCATCTCTAATCTGAAAGCATCGACCAACAAGCATACAAAAACATGCATGGTTGGTTATGATCTAAAAAGGAATAAAAATACTTTGGGTTGAGACCTATTATAAATCCTACCTTCCTGAACTCACATAGAGGCCATAGATTTAACTGCTCGCTGGGTATTATAGGTACCGAGTTAACCCATGCAAGAAGGTCTCTGCTCAGTAATGACTCGTATGCTTTCGGTAAGTAATATGATATAATAGCATAGGGGGATGGACATTGGCCAATCGAGCTTGGTTTGGGATGGCCGCCGAATCTTGCCCCATAAAGAAATTGTTTAAAAATTTCTTAGATTTCATTTTAGATTTTTTTTGTCTTTTATATATTGAAATGTAAATTCTTAAACATGTTTTTTAATATATTGAAATATACATGTTTTAGATTTTTTGTCCTTTATATGTTGAAATTTATATGTTGAAATGTAAATTGATAAAATATTTAATTTATTGAAATGTAAATTCTTAAACATATTTTTTTACTATATTGAAATATAAACTTTTTAGATTTTTTGTCTTATTATATATTGAGATGTAAATTTATAAAATATTTAATTTATTGAAATGTAAATTCTTAAACATGTTCTTTTAATATATTGAAATATAAATGTAAAATAAAATATCAAACCAAACATTAGTATTCCATTGTTTTATTAATTAAATTTTTTATTGTATTCTAAATTTTTATTTTTATTTAAAACCCAATTTAGTTTTTCTATCCTACATTGTCAACTTGCTATTGTTTTGTTTTAAGCTATGTATAGACACATTTATCCATGACAAGTAAATAAATTTGACAAAATGAGTTGTGTGTATGGTGTTGTTTATTTCATATTGTTAATTAGTCCATTTTGTCTTTTTATATAAATTTATTTTATTTTAGTTATAAAACAGTTTAAAAAAATAAGAAATCTTTCTTAATAATGCAATTTAATTTATTAATACTTTCTTAGTTTTATGATGTTATATATTTTTATATAATTTTTATTTTTTTTTATTTTAAGTTTAAATAGTTTTTTAATATATTACAAATTTATTAAAAAATGACAATTAACAATTTAATTTATTAATGATTTCTTTTAGAGTTGTCACTTTTAGACAAACTTATTTTGATTCAATTCATAGTATGGTAATATTTATGATAATGTTGAATGGCATGTCTAATTTAAAATTTGAGGCAGAAATATATCAAATTGCAAAGAAAAGTTATATATTTTTATTTATTTATTTTAAGTTTGAATGGTTTTATATAATTAAAAATTGATTAAAAATGACAATTAGGAATTTAATTATTAATCATTTTTTTAGAGCTGTATATTTGGGATAAACTTATTTTGATCCAATTCTTGGTATGATAATGTTAAATGACATGCCTAATTTAAAATTTGAGGCACAAATATGTCAAATTGCAAAGATAAATTGCTAATTACCCTTTTTCAACTATACTTACTTGAGGTAGAAGCATTTTTTTTAAATATATCAAATTGCAAAGATAAGTTTCCAATTAGCCTACATCATTCCCTTTGTCAACTATACTTACTTTTTTTAGTGCTTAAAAATATCTATTCTATTATTTATATAGTGAATGACATACATTAGCTCTCATGTGAAAAATTAATATACATTAAGAGATAATTAATAACGAAAATAGTATTTTAAATATTCAAATAATTAATAGTAAAAATTATTTTAATTAAATAATTACCAAAAAAATTTGAATAAATTAAATAGAAAACAATTATATTATATATTAATGTATTCATACATCAATGTTTCATATATGCCTACATTGAAAACAATAATAATTCTTTTATATCTTTTTCATTGGAATATCAATTTATTTTTTATATTCCTTTTAAGAGGAAATATACTGTTGTTTTGTATGGATCTATTTACTTATTTTATTGTTTGTATAGATGAAGTAGGTATAAATATTGAAAAATTTCTCCCATTGGTCGCCCTAAGAAGGATAAAAATCAATTGTCAATTGTTGATGCATTTGGCATGTCACAATGTTCTAGTCAACGGTGTAATTTCCCAATTAAAGTTGATACCCATTCGCATGAAAATGGAGAATTTGATAGTGTAGAAATTATTGAAGGGGAACAACCATCAAAAGAAATGGAAAAGAACTTTCAAATATAAATGGAAGACAAGATTTCCATGGGCTTATGCTGTAAAGGATTGCAATGATAATGAAATAATAAAATGTTCATGGTGTCTTAAATTTAAGAGAGACACTCCATTTGATAAAGAGGGAAGTACCACTCTTCAAGTTAGTGGTTTAAATGGCCATTCAGAATAAGAAGCTCATAAATTTTCTTTACAATTTTTGGAGGGAGAAACCAAACGAAAAAATCTTTCGATTACCAAACATGAACTAATGGTCGATGCTGAGAATGAGAGACCTATAGCAGTGACTGAAAACATGTATTTTGTTGCTATACATGATTTACCTTTAGAAATGTACAAGTCAATTTATGACTTGAATAGGTACAAATGCATACCCAAATACAACATCTGGAAAATAGTTTCTTCAAGCTTCTAAGGAGTTATATTGGAAAAAGTTGAAACATGAAATTTTACAAAGCCCTTTTTACTCAATTTTAGTTGATGAAAGCACTGATCGAACAATGGTGCACCATTTGATAGTTTATGTTACATATCTGACAAATGAAGGAAGAGGAAAATGTGTAGCAAAATTCATATGTTTGCTTCAAATAAATGATGGAACGTCTCAATCTATGTATGATGCAGTGAGGTCTCTTTTAGAAGAGATGAATCTATCTTTGATGAAGTTAGTTGGCTTTGGTTCTAATGGGACATCCTCCATGAGGTATATTCATGAAGGTTTATATTATAAGCTTCGTCGATATTCCGCTCATTTGTTACATGTACATTGCATAGCTCATATAGAAGCATTAGCAACAAATGATGTTTCATCTCATTTTCTAGAGTTGCAATTTATTGACAAATTTGCAAACAAAGTATATTAATGGCTTGAAAAATATACTAAAAGACATGGAGAATTGAAAGAACTAATGGAATTATTTAAAATCACTAAGTTGGAGGTTTTACAAATTCATCAAATCAGGTTGCTCTCTAGAGGTAAGGTCATGAAAAGACTTGTTAAACTCATGCATGATTTGCTAAAAGATTGGGAGTTAGGGGAGAAAACAATGTATGAGTTGGAAACAATATTTCAAGTACAATTTTACATCCATTTAATTGCAGATGTGTTCATTGAGTTAAATAATTTGAATCAAAAGTTTCAAGAGGATCATGTTGATATTACATCTATTGGCACTAATTTAGATGTTTCTATTAGCATGCTTCACAAACGGTTTTTGGGAGGCATATTTGGGGCAGGAGCAGTGAACATATCCTATTTTTTAAGTAAAGCTCAAGGAGGAACTCTTGAGTTTGCAGATAGAATAGGTATGGTACATTTACATCCATTTAGTTTTGAAAATTTTCCAAAGATGCAAAAATCGGGGACACTAGATGATTGTACTCTTTTGGGAAAATATTTTGTTATAAAGGTGATTGAATATCTAGATATTAGGTTCATAGATTTACCTATATTCAATGCTGCTACGTTTTTCAGTCCTCAACATTATTATGAAGAAGTGAATGATGGAGACTCTAAATAAAAAATGTGGTTGCAATGTTTATGTGAAAAAAATAGTATTGGGGAGTTACCTATTGTAGATACTGTTGAAAGTTTGGGTGAAATGGATGAATTCATTTGTACTATTTATAAATCTTACCCAAAAAAACATATGTTTGGAGCATGGGATCTTTGTGGAGATGAACCTAAATGGTTTGAAGGATTTCCCTATCTAATGCACTTATGACAAGATATTCTTGTTATTCAAGAAAGTACAATAGTGTGTGAAAGAGGATTTTCAAAATTAAATAGGATAAAAAATGATGATAGACCAAGACTTTCATTAGAGACATTGGATATGCTAATGTTTCTCTCTCTTAGTGCATCTAATGATTTAAATGAGGTAGATTGGAATGGAATTGATGATTTATGGAAACAAATGAAATCTAGAAAGTCTCTTCCATTGGGATAAATTCGTGTTTTCAATGATGCAATCCCAAAGGTTTTTTAAGAATACCAAATGAATGGAAGGAAAATATGTTTTCTTATTAATTTGTTAATCGAACTAGAGAGATATTTGTTTATTGATTACTTTTAATTAAATGTTACAATGTTAATGTAGTTTCTATTTTATATTTTGAAATTATAAATATTTGGAAGGACATTCTTTTATTTTCACCTTTTTTATTGAAGTGTTCTAGGGTTTAGAGCCTTTTGTGTGCTATGTATTGTCCTTTATTTAGTACACATTAGTAGCATACGATCAATGACATAACACATGCAAAACCACAAATACATCATGCATTAGTTGATAAGAACTAAGTAATCCCAAGCCGTAGGAGTCTTCCTTACCTTTCTCATTGATTCGATAGGTAAATCCAGCCACTCCTCCCCTTTAGATGTAGAGGTAAGTTAGCCACATAATTTTTAGTAAATAAGACTAGGTTGCGTAATAAGCATCCTTTATAGACAAGCAGTATCAGAAGCATCATTAAATTTAATAAAAGACATAAATATAAAAGAAATTCAGTATACAAATGAACGACAATAAACATCATCACAATTAGAATACCAGGTATTAACCTACGAGAGAAAACCAAATCATGAACACAAGTGTTGTTCCTATTATGTTTTTAAAATGTTGAAGATAAGTTAGATGTCCCTCTGATATTATTAGTTGTATTGAACCCACAATTTTTTATTTATTTATGGAATTTAGAGACATTACAAGTGGTAATAGAACCCAGTTTCGAACACTTAGAGATCTTATGGGAACTACTGAACATCCGTTAAAGAAATAAATAATTTAAAATTTTTATTTGTTATTTTAAGCTAATAGAATGATATTATTACTAACTATTTAAACTACAGATATAAAGAGCAGTCCAAGTCATGGACACATAAGAGAACAACAACCGACGAGGGAACCTAAATTCCTCAGCTCGAGAAAAAGATATTGTGGTGGCGTCGAATTCCTATTTAATGAGGACTATACATAGTCTACAAGCAGATCTACAGATTTTTAAAGATGATAACATGAATTAAAGATGAGAACATAAATAAATGAATGAATCTTTACTTCGGAACTTAATAGGGGTAAATCCCCATATAAATCCCACCTAATCAACAAAACAATCCAGACAAAACTATCATCATAAAAGAAGGACCTACAGTCCAAAGGAGGAGAGATGAGAAGAAGACACCCTTGATTTCCCAGAAAAATAATATCACAATTCTTCCAGTGATGGCTCACTCTCTTCCTACAAGAAAAGGTAGAAAAATGATGAAATCCTTCAAGGATAACTTCGAAAGATCAAAGAACCAACTTATGAAGGAGAAATCAATACCAGGGAGGAGGATGAGGAATGGTTCTTGAGTATGACACTACAGAATTTGAACCCGAAATCCGACGACAAAATACAACGTCATCTGAAATTTTGCATGGATGTGTCGGACAACAATCAATCTACAGAATGCCGACAACAAAATATTTCTAACTCCATCGATTATCCAACACTCTCGAGTCAGAATTTCGACGCATGCAGTGGCAATTACCCGACACTTCTGTGTCGGTTAGGCGTCGGATGTCCGACTCCCGTAGTGGCGGTTATTCGACACATAATTGTCGTATCTTCGATGTTCATGAAGAAAAAACAAGTCGAATGTCCAACTCATACGCGTTGTATATCTGACGGTTAGTATAGATTTTTTTGTGAAAAAAAATTAAGGTTTACACGATTTTAAATTTTATGGTCCCATACTTTTAACAATAACTATGTTCATGGAGTCGAATATCTGATGCATGTCCATTATAACTATAATTTTTTTTAAACATTTCAACATGTTTGTTGTAGAAGCGACGGACGATTGGGCAAATTATTTGTTCCTCGACGGACATTTTTAGGAATAGTTTTATTCTTCAACGAGCGGTTGTGGGAATTTTTATTTTTCATTGATAGACAGTTTGTCGGGAATTTTTTATTCTTCTATTTCTCTCCGTTTGACAAAACCTTGATGCTTGCTTGATGCGTGGAACTTGATTTTTTAAGACAACCAGTTATATTCATTAACGAAGTTTATGACAAAATGTCAAATAGATTAAATATTCTGGATCCAAACGAAGACAACTGACAATTGCTTGCTACACTATGGGATGCAGCAAAACGAAGGGGTGATGGAAAATGTTATTGTCCATGTACTCAATGTAGGGGATTTAAGAGGAGAAGATTATTGATCTCAACAGCCACAAAACATTGCAAGGAACATGGACATGCTGAGGGGGGGAACGAATATCGTCCGTTTGTAGGTTTAGCATTATAAACATTATTATATTCCTTTTTTTTGGTAATTGTATGTATTATTTTTTTTTCATATATTAATGTATATCTATTGATGTTTACATGTATTTATATTAAAGGAAAGACACCCTATAGCATGTCGTTCAGAGGAAGTGCTTTTAGAACAAGTTCAGGATCAGGATCATGGAGCACGTATGTTTGATGGAGAAAAAGTGAATGATCATATTGAACAAGATGATCATGCCGATGATGTAATTGAAGATGATGGTACAAATACATTGATCCATGATTCATTTAACGTTAGAATGGATGACGATGATGTTGATAATGAAAATGATGATGACTTTGATGATGTTCATGATATACCTCTTCTCGATAAGGCATATGAACGCCTTTATGAAGGCTCCAAAACAAATATTCTCTCTACTATATTGCTGATAATGAACTTGAAGGTTATGAATGGTCTTTCAAACATTGCAATCACACGTATGCTAAGGTATCTAAAATAATCCATCACATATATAGGCTCGTGATAAATTTTATTTGCATTCCTTGAATAATTGTATTGTTATCTCATTATTGATCATTGTACGGATAAAGCATGTTTCATTAATATTATTTATTTATTACATTAACAAAAAAAAAAATTTGGGTAGCTTGATAACTGATTTTTTATTACCAGCATCAAATATTTTACCTCGCACATTTTGAGATTTATCTTCCATCATGAAAGAGATTGGAATGCATTATGAAGCAATTCATGCATGCTCCGATGACCATATTATATATTATAATCAGCATGAATTTGCAATAGAATGTTCGGAATGTCATGTAAGTAGATATCATATAGATAAAGTAACAAAAAAGGTGTCGCAGAAGGTTCTTCGTTATATTCCCATCATTCCACATTTGCAACAACTGTTCAGGTGCAAAAACATAGTGCAATTTATTGATTACCATGCTAGGAACATAAGTCAAGATGATGGTATCCGAGTGCATGCAGATCGTACTGCTTTTAGAGATATTGAGGAAACATGGCCTCACTTTAAAGATGAACCACGTAATCTTAGGATTTCTTTTGCAGCAGATGGTGTTAATCCATTTGCACAGATGAAATCCATTTACACGGTGTGGCCTATTTTTGTTATCAACAATAACATTCCTCAATGGTTGTCAATAAGAGGGGGCACATAATGTTGTCAATGATTATTGCAGGTTTTATTGACGAAAACTGTTTTATTTATAATGTAGTTGTGGCATCTCATTTGTCGTAACATGTATCTTAATTTCATATATATATATATATATATCTATTATTTTACTCTTCTGCATGGTTTATATATCTTAATGGTTCTCATAATGATATATTTTATATGTTCTTCAAATTATGAATCACGTAAGTTCCAAGTCAAAGATATGAATGTATACATCGAACCTCTTATAGATGAGCTACTGAAGTTATGGACTGGCATAACTATGTATGACATATCTAGACCAATACGACAAAGGCAATTTTAATTCGATGCAATGGTTGTATGGACAATACACGGTGCCCTTGGGTTAACTTCATTTTGTGGTTTGTAATTTTAAGTTCCACTTTAATTGCATTTAATGATATGGAGTAGTTAGAATATTTTATAAATGATTATATTTGACATAGATATTCCATATGTAAGTATTGTAGGTCTTTAGACAAAGGGTAAATTTGGATGTCCAGTTTGTGGTCCTAAGATAAAATCTCGACGTTCAAAAAGCTTAAGAAATTAGGTGTTTAATGACTATAGGGATTTCCTCTCTAAGAATCACAGGTATAGAACAACTGAAAGAAATATTTTCAATGGGAAGTAGGAGACTACATTAAAACCACAGAGAATGACACCTCACCTTTGGAAGATGCAATACAATAGAAATCATCATCATGGTACGTATGGATCATCGTATATGAATTTTTATGTATTTTAATTTTTATTGTGAGTTGTTTGTTGTAGTGGCCATATTTGATTTATGATGTAATTTATTAATTATAAACTAATATTCATGATGTCCATCTTGATCATGAAGGCATTAATGGTCTTCCACGAGGAATGAAAAGTTATCCTATTCAATTCAGTAGGTTTCCCTACTATGAGCACCTACAAATTTCTCATTTGTTTGATACAATGCATATTGGAAATAATGTTACTAAAAGCTTATGGCAACTACAAGAGCTGAGGGGGGAGAAAGATAAAGTTGAGAAAGTGTGCAAAGACATTCAAGAAAGAAACCATGCAATGAAAGACATCATCCAATTTCATACCAATGGAGAACAAGTTAATATAAACTCAATTCCATGGATGTTTACGGAGCAACAAAGCAATGTTGTCAAAGAAGTAATGCAGAAAATTAAATTTCCCACCGGTTTTTGTGCAAACTTGAAGAATATCATAACTAAAAAAGGTGATTTTGTGGCGATCAAAACACATGATTGGCATGTCTTCATCAAGGTAATTATTATTGTTATGTCCATATAATTTTTTCTTGTTTGTATACAATTTTTTTAATAAATGGCGTGGTTTGTATATTGATACAGTATGTTCTACCTCTCTCTCTCCCGGACAACTTCAACAACAATGTCAAACAAGTTATATATAACCTTGGTAAATACATGAGGTAACTAGCGATTACTTGCATCTACTTAGTGTTTCTTTAATTCTTCATATAATAATTTATATTTGTTTTTTTTGTGCACTATTTCAGCATATATTGTAATTTAATGTTTATTTTTGTTAAATATTGTTATTGGTTTGCATCACTTGTAGATGGTTGATATCTAAATAAATACATAAAGAAGATATAAAGTATTGGAGGAGAGAAATTCCTTGTCTCATGTGTGAAATGCAGAAGCATCTACCATCGGCATTTTTCAATGCATAGGAACACTACCTCATACACCAAGTTGAGGAGATTGAGTTGTGTGGACCTGTGCACTCAAGGTCCATGTGGATGGTTGAGAGACACTTGAAATTTATGAATGGTTTGGTGAGACAACTAGCACATCTGGAGGTTTCTGTGATGGAAGGATATATGGTATACCAAAACATGTTGTATGCTAGTGAATATCTTCCTATTTTAGTGTCAAATATCAATTTACATCGCATTTGTGATCCGAACTCCAATAACAAATTTGAAGGGGAGCAACTGAAGGGGAAAGGTATATTGAGGAAGGTGAAAGGTAATTATTAGCTACTGGATTTTTATTATATCCTTCATATTCTAATTGTATTTTCTAGTCATAATTTCTTCAATTAAGAGCATATATGTCTCTGTTCATAATATTTACACCTTTCTTTGATTTTAATGGTTATTGTCATTAAATAGTTGGTCGAGAATGGGATGCAATTCATTTATACATCACAAACAATCTTGACTAGATGAATGTATGGATTGAACGATACACAATCGGGTCATGGAATATCATGGGAAGGTGTGGCTTCATTGGTAAAAGAAGCACAACGCAGTGGAGATAACAATCTAACATAAAGGGAAATCGATTTGGCATATGGTGTAAAAGATAAAATCGCAAGTATATAATTAATCAAATATCCCTCTAAATCTTTTATTTTGTTCGATACCTATTGACGTACATGTTCTTTTTTTCCATGTATTGTTGCATAAGGACTGATTGGTTGTGTAATTTTTTCATGTATTGCTTATTGCAGATAAAACACCGTAAGGCTATGGTCTGTAATGGAGGTAGATATCAGATCAAAAAACTGGATGAAACAAAGAAATCATCAGATTCTAAGGTTTCGGCTATCTTTGAGGTTACCAATGTTTCATCTAGAACTGACAGACATCCAGAAGTCTCAGAAAATTGATACTCTGGGTATTTGGAAGATATTATATAGTGTGACTTTAAATCCTTTAAGGTAGTTCTATTCGTTGTCAAATGGTACAGGTTACGATTGAATCAACGTGATCCCGATAGAACTATTATTGAACATGATAATGGATTTACCATGGTGAACACAAGGTTGTTTGAGCTAGGAGCAGAGCCCTATGTTCTTCCAAGCCAATGTGAACAAGTATTTTACTCAGAGGTTCCAGGTAAAGCGGGCTGGCCGATTGTTGTGAGACACGATCCAAGGGGAAGGCCAGTAAAGTATAACCTAGATGATGGTAATGAAGAGGGTTCTCTCGAAGAATAATATGATGAAGAGGAGCATGATCAACTTGAGTTAGATGACACAGGCACGGGTGGGATTTTGTTGGATCTCGGAGGACAAGTGGAACAAAGATTTGCCTGGGGTCTTGGCTTTAGAACCAACAACGATGCTGAATGGATGGCTCTTCTCCAGGGTCTCCATCTCATTCGAGACAAAAATATCTGGAAGGTCCTGATATTTGGAGACTCCAGGCACGTCATCTATAAGATGATCAATGGGTATCCCTCAGGAGATATTAAATGTCGTCGATTATATAAAAAAGCTAAGCTTATTCTGCCTCAATCCTTCGAGGTTTTCCACATACTTCGTCATAACAATAAGGAAGCAGACATCATGGCTAACATAGGTGCCAGTCTCTCTCAAGGCTACTACATCCAGGATGGCGATCCTCCCTCTCTAAAATTCATACCATGAGGAGAAGCTTTAGTACTCTTCCTCGCTCTCTCATGCAAATATCTAAAGTGGAGTCCTTATCTATTGGAGAACATATTTGGTGTCTTATTGGTTTTTTTCTTTCTTCCCCCTTGGTTTTCCTCTCCCCCCTCCTTCCTAGCTTCTTTCCCCTCATCCCCCTTTTCCCTCTCTCTAACCCCCCCCTCTTCTTCCTTTCCTATCACTTCACCCTCCCTCCAGCTAGCCCTCACCTCACATTCATTCCTAGCGGCTCCTTGCTATCAATGTCAAGTCTTGCATGCCCTCCTTTGCAGGTCGCGTGGATCGATCTTTCCCCCTCAGCTACAGAGGAATTAAAGCCTCATAGGCCTCCAATTTATTGCCATTCCCTCTCGCACGATCGATGGCTCTTCTTACCTTTCACTATGTCGATCCCTTGCTTAGTTTCGCTCCATTGCAACACTCTGGATTTGGGTCACGGTTCTCCCGGCTCTGTGAATTTCTTGCTGAATGTGATAGCCGGAGTGGGGGGTGGGAGACTGCTGGGAATTCCTTGGCATGTGCTCCCCCTAATTCGGGCCTTTGTGAAGGATCGCCTTGCTCTGACTGCCTTCTCTTTATGCAATTGTAGTTTTCCCTCAGCTTCCTGGGGCACTGGTAGCCACGTTGATACATCTCCATTTCGAGAAGACAGACTGGGCTGGGTTTTAGGCTGCCTTTGCTCTGGCTGGCAGAAAGACGCCTTGGGAACACTGTATTGCTCAGATAGTCTCAGTGTTTCCGCTCTGCAACAAGAAATTGTCGGTCTCTGGAGTGTTTCTACAGGGCGTTGTGGTGAGAACCAGGACAGTTCAGATTATCCTCTGCATATTCAGTTCTCCCGAATAGCAATTATGGTTGACTCTCGAGGGATGGCTCACTTTGATGATAATGCTGGGCTGATGGATATAAAGAAGAATCTGCGCAGGCTGTACGAGATGACAGCCATAGGGGTGATGGATAACAAAGAAATGGCCAAGGAAATTAAAGGCATGAGTGAAACTGTGAGTCGCATATCGCTTGATATCAGTAATCTTGGTGCTCGAACATATGATCTCGAGAGCAACATGCGCGAGCTGCTGGGAAGGGTAGAACGAATAGAGGAAGACCTTGAGAAGTTCATCTCCATGAACCAGGAAAGCAGGGTAAAGGGAGTTAATAAAACAGCTGATCAACTCATGGAAGAAGAATCGGTTCTGCAGCCCAGGGCTCTGCAAGGCGCTTAACTCTTGTCTCTTGTTTAATCTTTCAATTTTGTATGGGTTATGTTTTTTGCATTTTTCTCTGTAGCCAGTTTGTGAGGGTATATACTAACCGCAAATTTTGTAATTATGGAAAGATCATATGCTTTGCCTTAAGGGAAGCTCTCAAGACATACCAGGTGTGCAGCAATTTTGATTTGCCGCCATTATATTTCTTCCTTCCGTTGTAATGAATGGCTGTGCACAGCCTGTTAATATATTCCTCCTTTCTGTTTCTGTTAAAAAAAAACTTGAGTTAGATGACAATGATGATATGGCCAATCCTTACAATGTTGACACAGATGATGATACAAATGGCACATCATCTTCATCATCATCATCATCGTCTTCCTCTTGATGATGATACTCATCATCATCCTCATGATGATGATATCATCATCATCATCATAATCATCATCATTGTCATAATCATAATCATCATCATCATCATCATCGTCATAATCTTTGTCATCATCATCATCATTGTCATCATCGACATCATTATTGTCATCATCATCATCATTGTCATCATCTCCATCATCATCATAATCATTGTCATCATCTTCATCATCATCATTGTCATCATCGACATCATCATTGTCATCATCATTTTCATCATCATCATCATTTCCATCGTCTTCAATATCACCACCATCATCATCTTCATCATCATCATCATCATCATCATCATCATCGTCATCATCATCATCGTCGTCATCATCATCATCATCATCATCATCGGGATCATCATCATCATCATTGTCATCATCATCATCAACATCATCATCATCATCAACAACATCATCAACATCATCATCAACAACATCGTCATCATTGACATGAACATCATAATCATCATCATCATCATCATCATCATCATCACCACCATGCTCACAAGCTCACATGCTCAACTTTTCAATCATCCTTCAAAGATATATTTTCATTTATCCAAGCTAGGGATGTGTCATTATGTAGATGGTTCTTCCCTCATTAATGTTAAGGTTCTTTATTCAAGTTAGGATATAATAAAAATATCCTAATACTATTATTGCAATTTATATAATATAAAATAACATATAATAAAAATAAAATACATATAATATAAAATAATATATAATAAAAATAAAAAACATATAATATATAATGTTTTTTGTGACAAGGGTTTTTGGGTGACAAGGGTTTTTTGTGTGCGCTGTGATGTTTGCTCCTTTGTGGGACAAGCTTCAATACAGACAAACCCTTGCTCATTTAGTGGGTTATTCAGGGATTCAATTTACAAACCTTCTTACCTTACAAATGAGAAACTCATTGTTCGGGTCACGAACTTAGAATAGGGATTCGTGCCTCACCCCCTCTCGTATCTGTGAGTCGCTATTATAGTGATCATTCATTTTGTAGCGCATATATAGATGTAATTACACAATTTCTCTAATTTTTCATAGACAGGCTTGATAAACATTGTAAATACTATATGTTAGTGTTAAGGACTGCTCATACCATATGGTTGGGAGACTATGGTATAAATACCATGTCCTAAGTACTAAGTCTGCGCTAATATGTAAAGGGTGGTGAAACCATAGGATAGAGGGTTTAACATATCACTTGGTTGGTATATGGTATAATGTTGATTCCATAAACTATGGTGATGGTTTGTGCATGCGTTAATGGTCACTAGCTGAGGGTTTGTGCATGCGTTAATGGTCACCAGCTGCTTGTGCAATATGGTTTTTGGCATTTTGGTTTAGTGTGGCCTCTGTGCATTTGGAGAAGGGAGACGACCCCATCAATTTGCAGGTAAGCTATATCGACTCTGTGTAAAAATGCATTCCTTCATTGTATTCTTCATGGCATGGTCATGCTTTTCATGCCATCATTGGTTTGTCTGGCGCAGGTGAACGCGAAGGTGCTCCGAGGTTTGCATAGGATACACTATCAATTTGGGATTTCTTCTTCACAGCCATGGCAAGCATGCTAGCAAGATTTACTTGCCTCCTCTCGTTCTGGGCATTTCTGAGTTGGAAAACTTTACTGGGTTGGGGTTTCGTGTAGCACTTGTTGACTCTGCCTTAGGGGTTTATAATGTAGCTTGATCTAGTTTTTAATGGACTCTTGTTGGGAGGTTTGTCATTTTTGGGCCATGGCTGCACCATTACTTGTAATGGTGCCATAGCTCATGACTTTGCCATTTAACATTTTTAATAGTTTGACTGTTGTAAAAGAGGCTTCGTGCCTCACTGTGTAAATACATTGCATGTTGGCTTTTATGTAAGGACTGCAATGTGATTTGGTATATATGATTCCATTCAACGTTTATAAAATATTATACTATGTAAAGACTTGGGACTATGTAGTAGATTTAATGCTTCATTTTGAATTGCTGACTTACTGGGTTCGATTCATGGCTTTCATCCTGTGGGATTTACTCTGTGCATTAATAATGGTTTGGGTTTGGGAGTATCCATGACACTCTGATTTTATTGTTTGTAAATTAAGTCAGGAAAGATTCTAGATCTTGGGGCGTTATGCCATGGGCTACGCCATTGTAGCAATGGTGCTGCAGCCCATTGGCTTTCCATCGTATTCTCTATGATGGTGTTAAAATGGAGACTGTGTTTTTAGCTAGAGTATAGAACTTTTGTATTTGCATTAGCTCAACGTAGGTGCACATAGGTTAAAACATCCAATCTATAGGAGGTTACTCATTAAGGAATCATTTGAAGCATGCTTACACTATTTTATACACCGTTTCATGAGAGATATTACATGCTTGAAGGTTACTCATTGAGCTGGCCCATTTCATGAGAGATATTACATGCTTGGTAGGTGATGTAGGCACCAACTTCCATAACTCTATGCAGACCTTAGTTTTACAAAAACCCTATTCAGAAAGTAAATTTTAGGCAAACCCTTAGTTTCTCTCTTCCCTCTCTGTCCTTCTCGAGCTACCAAAGCTTCTGCGAGCTTCCTCACCTCAAAATGAGCTAACAAAAAGATCCTCGAGCTAACCTAATCTACCTAACTAAATGATTTGGATCTGCATTAAATAAACCTCCAGTTCTATTCTAATTCTATTTACAAATCCTACAATGAAGGAACAGAGTCCTTAATAAACTCAACTGACCCCTACGATTCATCAGTTACTCACTAACAAACTAACAACTCTTATCCAAACATTTACAAGTGGAAAGTACAAGTGTCCTCTTCCAGATTATTCAATTTTTAATCAAGATAAAAGAATTTACAAGTGTTGAGACCCTAGGTCTCTCAATTCATATGACTTTGATCAAGCCATGGATGAATTCGTTTTCATGAGCCTATGCTCCTGCATGACAAAGCAAGTTGTGTTTTACTCCAAATAGTGTTATGATGTATAGGAATCCTACAAACCTAATTGACTCGACAATGAAGTAGGTTTAGAGTCTAGATGTTTATGTTTCTAGGTTAATTTGTTTTTTGAATTGAAGTGTCATGTGTGTGGCCTGTGCATTCCCACATTCACTTGGTCAATTTAGTATGGATTGGGATGAATTGACCATTTTCTTACCGATCCATTCAGTCATAACCTGATTTTCTTTTTCCAGTACCAAACTTGTCACTCCAATCGTTTCAAAGGCCGAGTTAGCTCGGTTGGGGTTGAACTTGATTGACTCAGCCACCTCGGTAGAAAAACACTTGATTAAATATGCAACTATTATTGTTGAAAAGGGGTTAGGCGAGTAAAAGGAAAAGGAAATGTTAGGAAAAGGAAATGCAAGAAATAATAAGTGACAATGGAGAATTCTATGTAACTAAAATATGGGCATACATAATATTTCTTAGGGCATACATAAATTTTTGCATACAATCCCATTAGTATCATAAATTATGGGAAAGATCAGAAAAACATCCCTACACAAATATTAACCGATAAGTATGGTTTTGGTGTTTCATTTGAAGAATAAAATCCTGTAACAATAGTTGTTATTATGAATCTTAAAGGGTCCTAGATGAGATCTGTGCACTTTTAGGCAGTTCAACTTTCAAGCAAAAGAAGCCAATAAAAACATCCTAATACTATTATGGCAATTTATAGAATATAAAATAACATATAATAAAAATAAAATACATATAATATAAAATAATAATAAAATACATATAATATATAATAAAAAACGACAAGTGTATTTGGACATTGTCACGATTCGTTCTGTTTTGGACAGTTCAGTTCAATTTGGAGGTTTTTGTGAATTTGGGAGTAGGTCTGATAGACATGGCAGACAACCCTGTTGACCCGTGGCAGCAGGAGCTCAACATCTTCTCCTCACCAGAAATTATCGGTATACCGTCCCCGGACACAGTGTAGAACACGCTGGAAAATTAGACAGCTAGAACCGAGAGTAGGGTTCCTATTTCTCCGCCAGATGAAGAGCTGCTAGGTGTGTTCACAACAAGACCATTAAACCCGGCCTTAGGAGGAGGCCCATACTCATTATTCCACTCCAGCCAACCTCTGAGTTTGAATAAATAAACTATTTCAATAATTGTACCTACATCTTCTTTGATGGGGCTTCAGCCAATCAAATTGGAGGTATAGGTGCTCAACTTTTGATCACCCAGGACCACTATTTTTGCTTCAAATTGGCTGTTGGTATGAGTACAAACACCATATTTGAAATACTTGCTTTATGGACTCTCCTTTATTGTGCTAAATCTATGGTCCTTCCCACTCTACACATTCATGGTGACTCCACAGCCATCATTAATTGGTTCAATAGAAGATCATAACTAACTTTACTTGCACTTGATGGTTGGTGTCAGTGTATCCGTCATATGGAACCTTACTTCATCCAGCTAAAAGTAGTTCACATATTTAGAAAACACAATACTAAGGCTGATAGCTTATCCAAAGAAGAATTAACCTTGGCCTCAGGCCATTTTCAGTTTACTGAATTCACTGATGGTGAATGTACTGGTCAGGGAACTTTCCATCTTTTCTAGCCCTTAGCACTTGAGTCTTTTATGTGTTGTTGCTATTGACATTCTTTGGATGATTAAGGTGGATGATCCCCTCATATTACTGATCTCTCTTATTTATTGCTTCTTTGGATTAGCTACTTCAGTATTAGACTTGAATTCTCATTATCTTGAAGGTTACTGATGTGGATGTAGTCAAGATTCCTATATTAGAGGTGTTACCTTTGAATGTTTGTCCAGTATTCTTGTGAAGCTGATCAATTGTATTCGTTAGGGTTGCCTTAGGGTTGAAAATTAGTATGGGAAAACAAGTTAGCGTTGCCTTAGGGTTGAAAATTAATATGGGAAAACAAGCATCATCAAGACAAGCTAGAAGGAATAAATCAGCAAATATTATAGATTGATATAAATGTATTTAACGTGCCAACTAGCGAGATCTGGAAATGTTCGCTCTTCACCACCACTGGGAAATATGCCTCTGAGGTGTTGGATTATGCACTTCAAAGTAGCACAGAGGTTAAAACATCCACTCTAAAACTAAAATCATCTACAACATCACAAAATCATTCATGGGAAAACTAAAAACCACTTAAAGGAGATATGTTCTTTGAAGGAGATAGTCCATTAAAGGAGAACCTCCAGGTTTTGTAAAGACATATATTGGCATAAATTGCAGTGTTATATGTGATGCATATGCATAACATATCATCTCAATCTTGACAATGTTTAAAGGCTAAAGTACAATGGCCACAAGCATACATTTGAAACTTATGAAGCCTACCCAATTCATGTTAGCAAAGCGCAATGCAGGCAATAAGTTATAATGGAGACTTGTATGTAACCAAAAGAGGGGCATACATTAGAATTTTTAGGGCTACCAAATTCCCACACCTATTAACCAAACTCATTCTTGACAAGCTTTTTCTTTAACAAGTTATTGGCTTACAAGTGTTTCAAAGTTTTTTTTCTTATAAGTCTTTCCACGTTTTTTTGCTAGTATTTTTTTATGCTTATGCCAATTTTTTTTTGGCCACGGTGCAGGTAGAACCAAACAGGTATTTGTCAGACCTGTCTTCCTCCAACGAAGGGAGGTTGGGAAGGCCAGAGGAAAGTGAGACATCCAGTAGGTCTACACAGGCTAGATCAACTAGACATCAGAAGATCATAAGAAAATTTGACAAACGCATGATTTTTTTTCTCCAAGGAGGGGGATCATGTTCCTATGATGATGAGATAGTGGGAGACATTGACATGCCCTTAATGTACCAAAATCTAGTGAAAAAATGGGTGCCTAGTGATCTTCCTAAAGTAAACATTTATTTTTGTGTGAATGAGAGGACATATAGAATTGCACCGTCCTCATTGCATGGCCCTTGGGCTTGTTTTGCATGGACGACATAAAGGTTGGATATGGTATATGTACAGAATTGATGGAGTATGTTGGACCTTGTTACAACTATAGTGATTGGATGTTCCTGGTCCAATATAAACGAAGTATGCGTACATATGGGTTGTCAGTGAATTATATACAACTGAAAGACAAAGCTCAAAATAAAGGAGCAACCATGTACATGGACGAAAGGCCAAAAACAACCGATAATATTGTGGGGTTTATAAATAGTATACAACTAGGGTGTACATTAAAGCAACCCAACTGCATATTCGAGTCGCGTGAAGGGAATTGTGTCTTTGTATGTGCAATTAAATCAATAGCTACTGGTGAAGAACTACTTATTGATTACAATTTGAACCGTGTAGATACAAACAATGTTAGTATGGTTGTGGTACAACAAACAATTTATAAGTCCTTTTATTAATTATTTTAACGTCTATAGGAATTTTTGTTAGCATATAATTGAAATTATCTACTTAATTTCATGTTTCCTTATGTAACTTTTAGTATGTTTTTGATGCAGGGTTCTCTCAGGGGAACCTCCATCTCTGTAGATATTTGTCGACCCAAGTCAACGAAGTAGGTATACATCGATATTTCCAATGTAATATTAAATTTTAGGATGGACATACAGATACGTTGTTATGTATTTTCATTAGTATATTAGGTTCATTTATATAATATTATCAATTTTCCATGCAGAATGTTGATCAGGGAAGCCAACCAGCTATTGATCAGCTGACTACAGCATCAAGGCAACAGCCAAACATGAATGTAATTCTCCATTTCAAATACTTTAAAATCGTAAACATGTCTATTATGACGCATTATGTTTATTTTGTTATGTATTCTTTCATTTTTGTGGTTGCGTTCATGATGGTAATGTTGTCTACCTTTTTTGCAGATTGATAGGGGAAACTCCCCAGCTGTTGATCAAACGACTGGAGACTCAAGGAAACCATTTAACCTAAATGTAATTCCACATTCTAAATACTTAAAAAATGTACACATATAAAACATGTAGCATAGTGTTTATTTTTGTTTTTGTTCTGTATTTGTTAGCTTATACATATTGTGTTCATTGTGATAATGTTTGCTACTTTTTTTGCAGGTGGTTGATTGAGGTAAATCCCAATCTGTTGATCAGACCATGCCCTCGGCTAGGCATCAGGTAATCCTAGATGTAATCCCTAATATAATTATTTCGCACACTATATTTTCAAAGACTAAGCAATTTTTTATATATTCCAATTGTAGACAAGGGATTCCGTTTATGAAACAACGTCTCAAAACTCTTTACAGAATGAGGTCTCTCAGTTGATGAGACATAGTGAAATTAGATAGTCTGCAGACCTATTGAGGGTGCTACAAAGGACAAGGGAAAAACAAAATGAGGAACTAGTTCGTCTGACATTTGAAGTTCCACTAACAGAAGGGCTCAAACAAAGGCTTCAATTGTTTCTACAGCAACGCAAACAACTGGACGTAAGTTATCAAATAAAAATGTAAATTCATTTATAAAAAATTTATAATATTTGATTTTATATGCTGTTGAACTTATAATACAATGGGTTTAATTTATAGCATGCTATGTAGATTATCAGTGGTGGTCAAGGTAATGTTGGTCCCAGTGACCAAACCACTCCACGTACACCACATACTGCTCCCATATTGTCCACTGAACAATCACAAACATGCTCTATGACACTGATGAGGGAAGCGGAGGGTGAAGCCAATGGTGCCCCACCCACAACAGATGCTGTAGAGGAAGGGGTGGATGAAGGGCTAGATAGAGATGTGGAAGCATTTCCTAAATCTTCTCGTGTGACTAGCACTAGTTCAATAAAGTGTACATTTTTAGTGAATGAAGAACTACTTCAAATAAATATAGAGAGGATTCCAGGTCATTATAGATTGTTCAATTTATTTTTTATAATTTGTGTCTAATATACCGATAATATTTTCTAATGTTCACTAATGATGGCAATAATGTTTTGTAGGAAATGATATATTTTATAAACATCTATATGATTTGGCCTTGGAGATATTTGGGCCCACCATCCGCACAATGTGGAACAAGCAGCCAAAATATTTAAAGGATGATCTAACTAATCGCTTGGTTAGTCTGTTCGGAAAAGATACCTTTGATACATCGAAGGTACTACAGAAGGCTAGAAAACATCTAAAGATTGTCTGAGACCAATAAAGGGTTCACCTAGAAAAGAACCCTAGGTATGAGATCCCTCCAATGATTCCATCTATGGAGTGGAAAGCCCTAGTGTAAGATGGAAAAGAGAAGGGCCTGAGAAAACCAAGAAAGATACCACCAGGTGGAACAGGGAAGTATGCAATTTACTCCAAAATGTAGTGGTAAGCCTTATTATTACTAGTTTTTATATCAATTTTGGTACATATACTAATTTATTTAAAAACTTATTTAGGCTCTTGGACACATCTAAGGCCACAAAGGCAATAATTGAAAAAACTGGCCAACACAAGCTTGGCCCTGGTGGTTACTCCAACTTGGCGGCTCGATATGTAAGTATTGCAAAACCTGAATCTGCATCTAAATATCATACAGATTATTATTTTTGGTTTGTTCTGACAAAAGGATTTAAAATTAATGACATCATACAAATATGAAGGCCGACTGGTTCAAAGAATTGCCCAGTACAGATTACATGAAGCTTGGCTTCGAACATGGCTTTGACGCCGTTGTTGAACGCCAGAGAAGCTTGTCTGTGAATACTGCATGATCTTCTACTGATCCATCTGGTGCCCTGGTATGTGAAAACGGTATAGTTTAATGATAATTTTTTAATGCTCATGCAATTTGTTCCTTATAAATAAACTAACGTAAATTATTTATTCCTTTTTGTGCAGGAAAGTAACGATCTCGTTCATGTCGAGGATGAAGTACATGAGAAACCAAACAAAGATCATGCTTCTCATCCTGGTAATGAATTTATTAATGTGCTACTGGTATTTATAGACCATTGCAGATGATGAACATTAATTTTAATTCTACACAATTCAACTACAAAGCATGTAGTTGCAGATCATAACACGGAACAGGTCGGGCCAGTATGAGATGATGTTGAACATGTTGATGTGCACATGGTAGGTAAAAACACACATTTGTAATGTTTTTTTAATGAATTACTTGTGTTTATCAAAATATAAATATATTAATGAAAGATTTTGACATTATTGCAGAAATTCATCGCCCCTCGCCTGAAGTTCAACCTTCTGAGCAGACTAGTGGGGATACCGATGACTAGATTCCTGAAGATGTGACTCTAACTAAATATTTAAAAAGAAGAAAAGTAAAAAGGAAGTGACTAAACAAATTTTCAGTAATTCTTATTTATAAAAAAAAAAAATTAATGTATTTTCCTCTGTTTTATGAATGAATACTTTACTTAATTGTTTACTGATATATTTTTTTTCTGCCATTTACTAAATTAATGTTTTAATGAATGAGTTAATGAATGGTTTTTTCAGCTGTTGAATGATTGAATAGTTTAATGAATGTTACAAAGAATTATTTAATGAAAGCATTTTTCAACTATTGAGTGAAATAATTTGCATTGTAGATGCATTGTTATTTGCATTGAGAAATAGTGAAATAAATTGTTATTTGCAAGTATAGGTATTGGGTTTGGGGAGTTGAGAGTGATGTGAGGGGGGGGAGGGGCCATAAGAGCTTCCACCTTCACGTGGTTGGTCCTGTTTAGTAGAGAATATTAAATTATTCTCGAAACAGAGAGGAGCTCAATGAATGCTAAGGAAGAATACATTAAAAAACATCTATTTCTATATTTTTACTGTGTAATTTTCACTATTGCTATTTGACTCCTCCATTGGAACTTGTTGTAGATAGCATTGAGAAACATTTCCATAGTTAAGAGGCAAGAAATGAAGTTTTGATTATATCGATGGCCTTATATACATAGTATTTTTGGTTATGCATGTTTTATCAGGTGATATATTCTTACTAATTATAATTTTTTACTTACATAATTTATGTTAGATCATTATATTTTAAATTCCTTGATTAGATTAAGCAATTGAGTGTCATTTAATGTTGCTTGAGGATTTTAAAGAACTCAGTTACTTGAATTGAATTAGTAAATGATAGATTTTATATAACATGTTTATATAAATGGTTGGGCATGATAGCTTCAGAGATAGATTGTTTGAATACTTGGTCAATTGTATCAGGATGCATTTATTTTCGCAACACACTCATGTCTTCATTTTATGTTTTCAAGATGCTTTTGAACAAAGAATGGCTTGTATCTACATCATAAGTCCACATTCAATAGCCTTTACAGCAAGAGTTTTTATATATCGAAAAACTAACATTCATTCTTTACTTTTTTATGGATTTTGCAATCCTGCAGATGCAAGATGTGGACAATGGTACACTGTTAAAGTGGACTCTTCAAAGGTTACCTTGGAAAATAGAGCAAAACTTCTTCAACGAGCTGAAGTTCGTGTGTGTGCTTTTGATATGGAGACAACCAAGCTTCCTTTAAAGTTCTATGATGCCGAATATGACATGATAATGATGATTTCACACATGGTGGATGGGCAAGGCTATCTTATTAAAAATCAAGAGGTAAAAACACTTGGCATTGTTTTATTCCCATTGGTCAGCCTATCCTTTGTTTTGGGATTTATTTCAGCTATGTTTTGGGATTTTTATTGTTTGCAGATTGATGTTGCATTGATTGTTATGAACATCATTGCTCTTCTTTAGTTTTCCAATTCCTTTTTGGTTTGTTTCCTGAGTTTGTAGGGGTGGGGCATTGAAGACTTGGAGTACACTCCAAAACCAGAATTTGAAGGAAATTTCAAAGTAGAAAATGTGCCAAATGAGGTATATCTTCCATTTACTATTTACCCTAAGACTATAATTTTGAAAACAAGTATTGATCCCCTGGAAGTTTGCTAGACTATTCTACTGTACTATTCTACTGGTTGTTTGGAATTTGCAAGAGTGAAGTTAAATATCTACTGAACATTATTAATAATGATTTAAGGTAACATACTTTGTTGTTTATTTGTCTCATTGCTATATGAAGTGGTTATGTATTTGTAGGATTCAACCTTATTCTATATCCCTTCCTTGAGCAAAGCTAGACTATTCTAAAAGTATTGAAGGCCTCTTGGTTAGCAAGTTTTTTTCTCTTATTTTTTTATCTTAGCTGTTTCCTTTGGTCCCATCTATTTAGAGACTCTATAGGTTCAGTGTCCTCCATCATCACTTATTAAGATTGGGGATGTAAATCACTCTTTGCATGAGAGCTCTTTCTTATACAGGTAGAAACTTATGCAGATACTTATACGATTAGCACGATGCATATGAAGGATAAACAAAATTATTTAGACCCATTTCATCTTAATCATGTTATAAAATACCACCCTTTAGAACTTTAGTCAAATCAAAATGGAGGTCAGGGACATAGATAATGTATGGGGACTGCTTCATTCCACTTTCCAACTAATAGTCTCAACTAGAGAAGAACTGCATTGTGTTCAACTAGGAAAAATTGATTGCAAGAAACCTTTCTCTGACTCTCTTGAAAGCCAAGTCACATAGGCCATTTCTAAGTGGGTAAGTTGGAACATGTGGGCATGGGATTATGTGACCTTTGTACATGTGGTTCTCACTACTGTGAAGTTATGTTGTAATCACCTACCCTTATCACATGTAATGTCTCTAGTTAAGGAACATTCTCTTAAAGTGTTCATGGATTGGTTAGATTGGACTTTGTCTTGTTAAGTGTTCCACTTGTACACTTAGTACAGGGTTTGCTTGTAATTACTCTCTTCCTTATTCCATAAATAGAAAGGAGGGTGCTTCTCTTGAGGATATTAGGTTTTCTATTTTGCAAAAAGTAAATTTAAGAGTAAAGTAGTTGTGATAACTATATGTGCAAGGATGAAATATATACTTGACATAGAATCCTCTAGTTTGCTACCAGGATTCCTTCAGTGGTCAAATTCTAGGCTGAAACCATGTGGCCGTAAGTGAAATATTTGGATTTTATTTTTTAAATCCATCAATAGGCGTCGCTTTTTCGACGTTCTTTCGACACTTCGGTCAACCCATTCGATGGTCGTGCCATGACCTCGACGATTCCTCCCGTCGGACGACAGATGGTTAAAGTGTCGGACGACGTCGGAAGGCCAACTCTTCTAGTGTCGGAGTGCGTCGAAGTACCGAAACTGTCTAAATTAAAAACCGACAACACTACAATTTCTCAGACACTTTTGTCCGTCGAATGGCCGACGCTTCAGGGGTCGGAGGAGTTTGGATTTTCAATGGTTTATGCAATTTTGGTTGGCAATTTGGAAGGAATAATGGCCGAATATGCGACACAATGGTATGTCACAACTTCGACACTTATTAGTGGACGGTCGGAGATCCGACGTTACACCACCGACGACAAAAAAAAGTGTATGTGTCGAATACCCGACAGGTTAGTGTCCAATTTCAGACATGGTAGCCGTAGGATTTTGGCCTCAAATTCTATAGTGTGAATAAAAATATTCAAGTACATAATTACTCGAGCGAGATGAAAGCTCAGCTGGCCATTTACAACTAAAATGGAAGGTAGCTAGATGGTGGAGAGAACTGAAACATACTAAGAGGGATGAAGTAAAGGATATCATATGGAGTACTTTCCGCATAATATTCCAGGAAAAGTATATTTCTGAAAGATTCTTTGACATTACAGGAAGATAATTCCATAAATTTAAGATGGGATCCCTAACAATGGATGCATTTTTCAATAGATTTTTAGATATGCTGCATCACGTACCTTACATAAAGGACTAAAATGTCAAGATACAATAATTTTGGGGATTTCTTCCTCCAAATTTTTGAGAGAGAATTGAGTTTTACATGCCCAAAACTATAAACACCAGCTTGCACAAGGCTATACTTTGTTATGAACAAGGACAACTGAGACAGGAAAAATTGAACATAAATTGAGACAGATTTAGGTCCTTCTAAGACAACCGAAAGCCTTGTTCTTACCCACTTCCCTACAGGAAATAGAATAATAGTTTCTCTCCTAACATAAATTTCAACAAACCTGGTGCACGACCAAATGTGCCCACACCAAATGCCAATAGACCATCAAAAAACAAAGGATCCAAGGTTGCCCCGCTGCAAGTTAGCTGCTGGAAATGTTAAGGGCCCCATTATGCCATAAATTGTCCAAACAAGACTAATGGATTCCTACACAATTTATAGGAAGACCCAATAGTAGAATACATGTCTAGTACACCTAGGATCCATGCAGCACTCAACAGCGGACAAGCTGACCATCAAGATACTATGGTCAAAATCGAAGATAAGTTTTCAGACACTTAATTTTTAATTTTATTTGATCTCGGTGCTTGCCGAAGCTATGCTTCCCCCAATATTGTTGAGACGTGTAAACTAAACAAATAAAAACACAAGAAACCTTGGTTGGTACAACTAGCCACTGGTACAAAAAAAAACATTTCAGAGCTAGCAAAAGAATGCAAGATAGACATAAACGGTTTTCCAACTAAGGTGGGCCTAAATATCTTACCCTTAGGATCATGCGATGTACTTATAGGCATGGACTAGTTGGAACAACACCATGTCATACTTGACTGTTTAAACAAGTCAATTTTATGCATGTACAACCAAGGAATCAAAGAAAGCTTCAAGTCATACCTAAAAAGGTTTTTGTTAGACAAATATCCGCCTTACAAGAGAAGAAATGTATAAGGAAGGGATGTAAACTTTTCACGGTTAACATCCTGGATGTAGAATCTGAGAGAGAACAACAAATTGAAGACTTTCTGGTTCTCGTAGACTTCAAAGATGTATTTCCTGAGGAAATACATGGACTACCACCCAAGTAGGACTTATATTTTTCCATAGAATTAACACTAGTATTAGTATCGGCTTCAAAATCCCCATACCGCATGAGTGCACCAGAGTTGGTGGATCTCAAGTTATAGTTACAAAATGTTGGGCTAAATAGGCAGACCCGGGTTTCACCTTTAACTTTGCACCAAAAAAAGACCCACAGTGTTGGCCCTTTCGGCAGCAGCCTGCGAACAGGCTACAGTCTCACCCGAAACAGCTATGGGGTGCCGCAGAATCAGGTTTCTGCAAGCAGAAGAGAGAATCTTACTGTACCTTTAGTCTTTAACTATTAATAATCACCTAACACAATGCTTGTATTATCAATTATGCATCTTCGCGATTAGATAAACAAACAGTTACTTGCACGGCCTTATCTGGGAATTCACAGCGAAGCTAGTTATTAACAACAATCTTACTTTATCAGTTATTTACTTAATAGTGCATAAAATATAATAACAAATCACACAAATGAACCACAACACTAGATGTCACATGGTTCACCCCCAGTGTAGGGGTTACGTCCAAAGAACTGCGCTTTATTTAACTCTTTACAACTAAAATGACAGTTCTGATCTGCGCACTCAGCTACAGATCCCTTCATTCCTCAAAGCCGTGCACACAATAGCAGGCCTCTGCGCACACAACTACAGATATTCCTTTTCACAAAAATCCCTCTGCACACACAGCTGTAGAGGTCGTCCACGCACACAGTTGGGACTTAACCTTCTTACAAAAACCCTTATCCAATCTCTTATCTTCGCATTACATTAGCTTCATAAGATAACCATTCAAGACCTAACCCTACTTCTTTACATAAGTGCCTATTTATATAGCACACTGTTACAAAACCATGGATTTACACCATGGGCGCCCAAAACCCTAACCTTGGCTTTAACCCAAGGGTTAGTTAGAAAAAGGGGGTTCGACCCACCCACGACACCCCTAAGACTATTTTAGGTTGTAACTCCGCTTACACTTCCTCAAAAACCGTGGAGTTACCAAAACTAAGGACCTTTAGGGTCGCAGCCCCAACAGGCCCCTAAGACTCACTTGTGGCCCGTCCCGGGGCACTCTGCTGCTGTTCTGGTGGTTGGCGACACCTAGTGCACTGCTTACTGACGCCCTCCCTACTACTGTCGGCTGCTCGCTTCCGTCCTTCGTACTTTTTATGCTGAAGAAGGTCTTCCGGATCCATCTGCAACCCCACTTGTTTCTCTGTCTGCCGAACACTTGACCATCCACAACTAAGGGTCCCAAAAATTGTGTGTCAAGCTGCATAAGACAAACAGCCACCTTGGCTCTATCAAACTAAGTAGAGACATGGCGGGATCCTCCAGAGTCTTATTATGAGGACTTGTGCCTTTCGTCGCTCCTCGTTGGAGCGAACTTCTGCCTGCCTTCGTCCGAATTAGAGAAAACTTCTGCCTTCCTTTGTACCTTAGTCGGATAGGACTGTACTGGTGAATTTCTCAGAACGTTCTGTAACCCTCTCTCTTTTAACTCTCGTACTAACTCCTGGACTTCACAATTGTTTGACATGGTTCCAACTGAGCAACTCAAAGAAGTGCTTAATGCGGGAGTCACAGGCCGATGCAGTGTTTTATAGAATCCTGTAATAGAATCTGTCATCATGGTGCGTTAATGACACCAAATGTGACGGAATGCCAAAAATATTGTCCACACGGTGCCAGGATTTCCCCTAAAATCTCATTATTATAGGTATGGAGAGCAATGCTCGTGACGGCGCCACCGAATTTATTTTGTCCCATCCATCGCATTTTAAGCTGCGACGCACCTTGGACCTTCGACATAACAAGTACCCGCAACTACAACACAATATTAACCCTTGATCCTTACTACCCCATGCGGTACCCACATTTCAACTGTTCTTGGGGGTCAGACTATCCTTCTTAGAGCTACTGCTGATTAGGGGGTCCCGGCCTGTCCCTATACTTCTTTAGACAACTACCATTTACCATCGAGGGTAAAATTTATCCATTCAACTTAGCTAGTTGCACTGTGCCACCATTAGTAACTTTCTGTACTATGTACAGTCCTTTCCAATGTGTCTTGAACTTACCTGGGAATTTCATGAATTTGTTGTCGTATAAGAGCACAAGGTCACCTATCTGGAATTGCTTATTTTTAATATGCCTGTCATGCCATGATTTTTCTCTAGCCTTCTGCACTTGCTGCTGGAACCCTGCAATGAATCTGTCTTCTTCTAGTTCTGTTATCTGGGCTAGCCTTTTATTCAACATACCTGGGTCATCCATTTCTGTGAAAGCAGCTATTCTGAGACTAGGAACAATATACTCCATTGGCATAACTGCTTCTTGCCTGTAAACTAGCCGAAAAGGTGTGTGACCTGTCAACTTCTTGCAAGTGGTTCTATAAGCCCATAACACTGCCGGGATTCTGATATCCCAATCATTTTTATTAATATTACAAACCTTGGTTAGAGCCTGCTCAAGAATCTTATTGAAGGCTTCCACAGTTCCATTTGCTTGAGGATGGTACGCAGTACTCTTCTGGTGATATACCTGAAATTATTCGGTCAATGCTTCAATCATTTTATTTAAAAAGTGTGACCCTTGGTCACTCATAAGAATTCTAGGACATCCAAACCTTGTTAAGATATTGCCAAAGATGAACTTCGCAGCTGTAGTAGCGCTACAATCTTTGACTGGTTGAGCTTCAGCCCAACGAGTAAGGTATTCAGTTGCTGTAATAATATACCTTGCTCCCGATTTATTTGCAGAGGGATTTATAGGTCCGACAAAATCAATAGCCCACTTGTCAAAGGCATGTAGGGTTACCTATGGAACGAGAGGCATCTCATCCCTCCTGGATGGTTTTCCTGTCCTCTGACAGATGTCGCAGCTGTGGCAGTACTCCCTGGCATCCTTATGAAGTGTAGGCCACCATAACCCTACTGCTAGAATCTTCTGTGCTGTAGATTTCCCTGCATAATGTCCTCCCGCTGCGCCAGAATGTGCCTCAGCCAAAATCAAGGGTTTTTCATGCTCCAAGACACATCTGCGCAGGATTTCATCTGGTCCCATCTTGTACAGTTGTCCTGCTATCAGTGTAAAATCAGCAGCTCGAACCACCAACTACTTCTTCTGCTGTGTTGTCATCTCCAATGGTGCAAACCCTGTAGCCAAATACTGAACAATGTCCTGAAAGTAGTCATCGACCATCTGGATAGTGAATAACTGAGCATCAGGAAGACCTTCATCTAAGCTAGTAGGCTCTTCCCCTGATTCGAGCCTCGACAGATGGTCAGGGCCCAAGTTAAGTCTTCCTGGCTTAACTATAATCTCAAAGTCATATTCCTGGAACAATATTAGCCATCTACATATTCTTCCACCCAACACAGGCTTGTTAACAAAGTATTTCAAAGCAGAGTGGTCAGTGAACATTTTAAAGTGAGAACCTAACGCATAATGTCAGAACTTTTGCAAAGAATATACCATAGCTAAACCTTCCCTTTCTGTCGTAGTATAGTTTCTTTCTGCTCTGGATAATTTGTGACTTGCAAAGGCAATAGGGTGGTCAATATTACCTTCACCTGTCTGAGCCAGTACTATGCCCAAAGCAATCGAGGAAGCATCGACATGCACATGAAACTCTTTATTCCAATCAGGAAACACTAGGATAGGGGCAGTTACCATCTTTTCTTTTAGGATGTCCAAGCTTTCTTGAAACTCAGGTGTCCATTCAAACTTAATCTCTTTCTTCAATTGTTTCTCCATCGGGGCTGTGATCTGGGTGTAACCTTTAATAAACTTCCTGTAGTATCCAGTGTGACCAAGTGTAGTGCGCAGTTGCTTGACTGACTTCAGAGGTGGCAAGTTCACGATAATTGCTATCTTTGCTGGATCCACCATCAATCCTTGCTTACAAACAATATGACCCAACAGGATTCCAAAGGGTGCACAGAAGATGCACTTTTTTAAGTTCAAGGAAATCTGATGCTATCTACACTTGTCTAGCATAAATCTTAAACTAGTTATGTGGTCTTTTAGTAACCCAAAAATAGTCAGTCATCAAAATAAACTTCTAAGAATTTATGTATAAAGTCTTTAAATGCACAAATTACGACTTGAGAAAACATGGCAGGTGCATTATTTAATCCAAAAGGCATAACTGTGTACTGAAAGGATCCCATTTCTGTAGCAAATGTTGTCTTATGTCGATCCTCTGGAGCAATTCTGATCTGATGGTACCCTGAAAATCCATCAGTAAAAGAGCATACCTCTTGGCCTCCAACATTATCAAGAACTTCATCTTTAAAAGGATTAGGAAAGGGGTCATGTAGGCACGCATCGTTCAACTTCCTTAAATCAACACAGATTCAGATTTCACCCTTAGTCTTCTTTTCTTGGACTACCATCGGACTGACCCATTCGGACTCTTCAACAGGCTCAATAATTCCTGCAGCAAGCATCTTATCTAACTCCAGTCTAACTTTTTCCTTATACTTGGGGTTCATCCTATACGGGCGCTGCTTCACAGGCTTCGCATCAGGTTTCAATGGGATCTTTATGACTCCTATATCACCAAGGATACCCTTCATCTCAGAAAACTTCGTCGGAAATAGGTCTTGATACTCGTGGAGAAGTTGGGTCACTTTGCTTACCATTTCATCATCCCAATAATCTCCAATTGTAGCATATTTGGGGTTTTCTTCTGACCCAATGTTTACGGTCTGCGTCTTCAGAGGCTGAGTCACTTCAAGTGCTTCGACCACTGGTCCGCATACTTCACAGTTTCCTTCTGACTCTGGAATATTAATGTTACGCGGATCGTCATCCTTTTCGATTGCGAGGTTGTAACATTCAACTGCATTAGCTTCTTGTGCTGCCCAATCGGTTTGGTATTCCCCTATTTCTTGGTCATCAAATACCTTAGTATGGATCAATCTAACAGCTGCATTTAAAGCAGGACAAATTTCGTTAATAAAAAATGTAAGCATAAAACTATCAACAAGATCATCCCAACTTACAGTACCATGTTGAAGCTCGACCTCCGTGTACCAGTTTTTTTCTATAGGTTCCAAAGTGTGCACAAACTTATGCACCCATTCCTCGTGAGGTACATGTTCCCATGCTGCATAACATTTCTTCAAATGTTCCTGAGGACTATTCTTCCCATTGAACTTGCTTCGCACCTCTTGAGATTGGTCTATGAATATGAGGTGTAGAAATTTCTGGCAAGCTTCCCAACTGTGGATATACTTCCTGTGGCCATTCCACCATCTCGCTGCTGTAGCTCTTAATGCTGCTTCCTGATTCTGCATTCTCTGTGATTCTGGTACTTGTTCTAAGAACTGCGCAATAATTTTTCCTAGATTTGTCAACCCATCATATGTAGGCAAGTCTCTCGCCTGTGCACTAAGGCATCTAAGAGATTTGGTAATTCAAGCGCACCGATGGCCATGTAGCTCATATAGTCGATTCCGCCAACTCTCTAGACCATCATCTGAGTTAGACATGCAGGAGCTATCACATTGCCAATCCATTACACCTTCGACATTAGGCTCGACATAATTTTCTTCTTTAGCTGTGATATTATATATGTGGTCCAGAATATCCTGATCTTCCTCTCTGACTAGCTCCGTATATCTTTCTCCTTGAGAAGGATCCAATGGTAGTATAGCTCTCAATCCCTTTCCTTCAAAATTCATTTGTCTCTTTTTAAGATTGATAACTGCATCACTATCTATTGCCCACTCAATTCCTAGCAAATATGGATAGGGGTTACTGTCATCAATGATCTCAATAAATTCAAAATATGCTACAGTACTGACTCCATCTATATCCACTGGTACCCGAGGAAATCTTTCTAAGGGTACAATCCTCTACTGATTGGCTAGTCTCAACTGTATAGGTGACCAATCAAGGGTAGGTTTTCCCATTTGTTCCCATGTTTACTTAGTTAAAATATTGACTTCAGAACCCAGATCTAAAATAATATCCTTCATGTCATACTCTTCTACCTGAGCATGTAGTCTCATCTCTCTTCCAGTTCTTCTAACTCTACTAACAACTCCTTCACTATCAGGACTTTGATGAGGTTCACAAGACTGAATAACTTTTTGTAATTCATTTAAGGCATTCTGATTTCTTAACAATTTCATGCAACTCTGTAAAAACGATGACAGAGTACTTACTTGGCCTTGTGAGTCTTCCTGGGATTGCAGCTGCTGATGCTGCTTGTTTGGTGCTGGTAAATCTGAATCAGCAAAGTCTTGTCTGGCCTCCAAAAAAATTTCTTTTTCTCGTCGAACATCAAATGCTGGAGTCTTCTCTACGGCCTTGTGGACCCAAGCTTCGTCAAGCTGCTTCGTCTGACACTGTGCATCTATCGTAGCTCCACTTATTGTAACCACATTAACAGCTGGGATTGGTCATGGCTCAACAACAATCAATTGGACACTCAGACTAGGTTTACTATTCCTTTCTTGAATTTTAGCTAGCAATTGTGGGCATTGCTCGATGACATGATCAACTGCTCTGCAGTATCGGTATGTCGTGGTTGGGTTTTGATGGTCTCGAGCTAGATGTCCTTCCTGATTGCAGTTATAGCAAATAACTTGACCTCGACCCCCTCCAGGCATACCATGACCACGGCCTATAAAACTGCCTCTACCACCTCGGTAACCATATCCATCATTGCCCTGTGCATCCAGGTAGATCCTATAAGTGTCATAGGTCCGCTCCCTCATAAGGTCGAAGCTGTGACATTCATCTTCATTGTGGCCTACTGATTTACAGAATTTACAGTAAGGGTTCTTCGGGACTTGAACATACCTCTGTAATAGATACCAGTCTTCCGGTCGATGCTGGCCAGTAGTTCGACAGATCTCACAGTATAGTACACTAGGATTCAGCGGGTTTGGTGCACCAGTATTCAAATAGTTTCTCAGCGCCGGACACTGGTCCTTGTCGTGGCGTTCTGTTAGACAACGTATACACCATACCTCTTCATGGGTGGATTTCCCTTTTTTCATGTTGCGAAGCTCTAAAGCCATTTCCACGAGCTATGCTTGAATTTGAGCTATGCCAGAATTATCTTCGACAGGTGCAGTTTCAAGCTTTATGGCAATTTCTAAGGCCTCTTGCTGATCAGCAACCTTCTGTTGCATGAGTGGAGCTCTGATGTGAGGTAATAATGCTGCAATAAACCACTCCTTATGTTGTGCTGGTCCAATCGTGAAGCTAACTTGGTAAAGCAGAACTTTGAATCTCTGATCAAAGTCCCACATAGATTCGCCTCGCCGCTGCTGGATCTCTTTTAACTCAGTGATGCACTGCAATTCTGATTTAGGTTTCTTAAATTCTCGGATCAGTGCTGCTTTAATGTCAGCCAGGACAGGATTCTGCATGCTAGAAAACTTCATAAACCACGTTAGGGCTCAGTCTCTGAAATAAGTGATCAGCTGCGCTCGTCGAACATCTATGTCCGTAATGTTCTTCGCGGTCCACACAGCTTCGCACAGAAACCAGAACTGTTCTGGATCTTTTGACCCAGTTCCTTTACAAACCGATAGTTTGATGTCATCATGAACATGGGCCATCTGGGATTTAGGGGGGGAGGAAGGGTTTGAACTAGCTGGGGAAGACTGACCTGTGACAAGGATACTCGGTCTAGGGTTACTTTCAGACTGCGACAGGTTCTCAGAGATAATAGGTCTCTGCTGTGGGGTTATCGGAGGGTTTCTAACAGGGGGGGCCTCGGCAGACTCATAGGATTCAGAGCTTAAAGGGGTATACTCAGTAGAGGAACTGAGATCTCTCTTATATATTTTTCCACTTCGTAGCAAACCACTTTGCTCGTCGAAGTCCCAGTCACTTCCAATCATAGGTTAGCAATACTAGATCTAACAATTTGATTCTATAAGCAAGATTCCTTTTTCAGTCAATAGTATTTTAATATTCAAACTAAATAGGTTCAAGTACTTACCCCTTGGTCCTTTGAAAAATTGTCGTTCAGCTTCGCTAAAGGAGGTACTTGTGTCGATGGCGAACTCCATCACAAATGCTTCGAGAGTTCGCGTAGTCCAGAAATCCACGGCTCGTGAGATCGCGTTGTTCACTCTTTTCAAGATAGCGATTCTTGCGGGGGTCCAGGGAGGAAACTGGTTTTCTTGGAAGTTCTTCCTCCTTTCTTTTAACCTGGATAACCACTGGTGCAGCTCTATGTGTATAGTACCAAAGAAAATTTCATGAGCATCAGAAAAAACGTACCTTTGCAAAAATTGTTCCGCGCTACGACGGGCATCTTTATTTTCCTGTTCTGCAAACTTCAAATAAATCGCTTTGATCCAATCACCAATTTCTTTTATAGAGGGTCTCCAAAACATAGCCCTCGAGGTAAGACGTAGATCTCCCTTTAACAGATACTGAGTTCAACCAGCAACGGAACCAATTTGTTGGGCTAAATGGGCAGACCCGGGTTTCACCTTTAACTTCACACCAACAAAAGACCCATAGTGTTGGCCCTTTCCGCAGTAGCCTGCAAACAGGCTACAGTCTCACCTGAAACAACTATGGGGTGCCGCAAAATCAGGTTTCTACAAGCAGAAGAGAGAATATTACTGTACCTTTAGTCTTTAACTATTAATAATCACGTAACACAATGCTTGTATTATCAATTATGCAGCTTTGTGATTAGATAAACAAACAGTTACTTGCACAGCACTTATATGGGAATTCACAGCGAAGCTAGTTATTAACAACAATATTACTTTATCATTTATTTACTTAACAGTGCATAAAATATAATAACAAATCACACAAATGAACCACAATACCAAATGTCACGTGGTTCACCCCTAGTGTAGGGGTTACATCCACAGAACTGCACTTTATTTAACTCTTTACAACTAAAACGACAGTTTTGATTTGCGCACTCAGCTGCAGATCCCTTCAGTCCTCAAAGCCGCACACACAGCAGCAGGCCTCTGCACACATAGCTATAGATCTTCCTTTTCACCAAACCCCTCTGCGCACATAGCTGCAGAGGTCGTCCACGCACATAGCTGGGACTTAACCTTCTTACAAAAACCCTTATCCAATCTCTTATCTTCGCATTACATTAGCTTCATAAGATAATCATTCAAGACCTCACCTTACTTCTTTACATAAGTGCCTATTTATATAGCGTACTGTTACAAAACCATGGATTTACACCATGGGCGCCCAAAAACCTAACCCTGGATTTAACCCAAGGGTTAATTACAAAAAGGGGGTTCGACCCACCCGCGACACCCCTAAGACTATTTTAGGTTGTAACTCCGCTTACACTTCCTCAAAAACCGTGGAGTTACCAAAACTAAGGACCTTTAGGGTCGGAGCTCCAACACAGAATTTGATAGAGAAGAGTTATATTTGACCTAGTGTGTCTCCTTTGGGAGCACCTATAATATTGATAAAGAAAAAGGAAGGCACGATGCGAATGTGCATCGATTACCGATAGCTCAACAAGATGACCATCAAGAAATGTTACCAACTCCATAGGATCGATGACTTATTCGTTCAAGTCGGAGGAGAAAAGATATTTTCAAAGATCTACTTGTGATCCGGATGCCACCAGGTAAGGATCTGTGATGAACATCTACACAAAACCTCCTTTTGAACTCAATATGGACATTATGAGTTTGTAGTAATGCCTTTCGGGATAACCAATGCACCAGCCAATTTTATGTGCATGATGAATAGTATTTTTAGTGAATACCTTGACAATTTTTTATTAGTATTTATAGATGATATCCTAATTTACTCAAAGAGTAAGGAATAACATGAGGAACATCTCCGAATAGTATTGCGCTTGTTATGGGTGTTATCACTCAGTAATTTTCCTATGGTTTTGAGTAGGAAATCATTGGGGTAACCATTTCAAACCAGTGTTTAGGCTGTATTCTAGCCTATACATCTAGAGAGGGCTCTCTCAGGGTAACAAGGAGCATTCACATACACATATGTCTCCCAGTGAACATTCAGAAGGCTAGATTTCTGATGAGAAAAAATAGTTTGTATTTCAAAGGGTGTATGACAGACAAACAGAAAACACCATTGGGAAATGGAGTCGAATCATGAAACATTCAAGGGATTACAACAATAATGATAGGTGATTATCCTTCACAATATGAGGCAACCTAAGCATTAACATTCAGTAAAATAACTTTAATAGATTCCATGGAAATGAGAAGAAGCCCAGTGAAACAAGAGGAACCTATATGTGGATGAATCTCCTAAAACACCTTTAGTAGAAGTGAAAATAAAGGATGATAACTGAAATGGAGCACCTAGCATATGGTGAATTCCATGACATTCAACATAAACACACAAAAAATATTTTTTCTAATGAAAGGAGCACTTAAAATAAAATGAATTCCTTGCATACAACTAGAAATGTATTAGCAAAACTTCACACATACATGGAAATAGAGCATACAGGAAAGCACAGACTGAACATTCAACACTGTGATGAATCTCAAACACTCAGAACATACTTCTGCATTAATTACTTCCAAGAAAAGTTGAGAGCTACAAAACGAAGCATGGAGGCTTCCAAAAATGAATGTCAAACCCCTTTGTCCTCTATTGAGGTTATATTTATAGTCCAATTTGCTCCCAAGACGGATCTCGAAACAAAGTGCAAAAATTAGTTACCTCATGGAAATCAAACCCAATCGTACAAAATCCTAACAAATTATGAGGTGCTGGATTCACCATGATCATAAAAAAAATGAAGAAAGCACATTGGGGTGTGCATGATTGACCAAAATTGAAAAACTTGACATCTTGGGTTTCAAACTCGCTTGATGAAAACAATTGTTCAGATCCTCTTCGAACGACCTTCTACTGAATTAGTAGAAGTGAAACATCCATAAATTTGTAGGCACACATCATGGATAAGAAAACTAGTAAGTGATCAAAACTGTTGATGATAATCTTGAGCTATTTGTTGGGATTGACTGTAACTATGCAACTTGATTGGGTTCTCTAGGATTCGCTCCACAAGTCCTTTCCATAATTTTGTGGATTATGCATTTTCCCACTTTCACCTTCAAACCTATTCAATTCAAATTTCACCTTTTTCCTTCCACAAAATTGCGGGTTTCAGATCATGGACCTGACTTTTCTCGAAGTTCTACTTCCACCTTTTCTCTCCCGCAAATTTCCTTTGACCTTTTTCCTTTCGGAAACTCCTTTCCTCCTTTTTCCTTCCGCAAAATTGTGGGTTTTGGATCGCAGATCCAAATTTTCTCGAAGTTCAACTTCCACCTTTTCGCTCCCGCAAATTTCCTTCCTCCTTTTCGCAAAATTGTGGATTGCGGGGTGCAGGTGTGTCAATTCTTACATCCGAACTTCTGCCCTTTTACTTCCACCTTTTTCTGGTCCATTGATTTATTTGTGGGTCCATCCCTAGCCATTGATATGAGATAAAACACAGATTTCATCTTATTTTGGTAGTTATCTTCCTCGCACCTTTCTCTTGCGGGATTCTTCTAGAGTGTTTGATGCTTTGCAACTCAGATCTCTATCATTGAAAAATGCTATCTCAACCCAATTCTGCTTATTTATAAATATTATTTTCTTGTGCATGTTTACCATTGCAGACTGTTCTTTGGTTGTCAATCTCCTCCATGGCATATCTTCTCCATCTATTCTTGTTGATACTTACCACTGAAGCATATTTTTCATATAAGGATTATTTACAAGGCCGCGTTTAAGTATTTTTATACAATTATTACATTTTATACTTAGGAACAAGTCATCTAAACAATATTCAAACCCTTTCTGCACACCTCAAGGCCATAAGATATGGCTTTTTATACCTCACCTTACATTTACTCTGGTCTTACCCCTTTCTGACCATTTAGTCCAGACATGGCATTAACAACTAGCTCTAATTGGGGATGTTATCTTCCCTACGATGTAGCAAAGAACAATAGACCATCTGCATGATCCATTGGTCCCTATTGTGCCTTAAAAACCCCAATCAACTGCACACATTTTCTTTATCGCAAAGGCCCATTGCCTCAAAATTTATTTCGGTGCCTTTAACCCTGAATTCCAAAAGAAAATAAAACCAAATGATAGCTCTTTCTAGAGACATTATAGCCTTCACATCATGTTTTAATTCTTCCAGAGAGCTATCCACACATGTAATGTTAAAATAAAATGGTATATACAATGATATGGAATATTTCACTTACTGCAAAGAAAATAGTTCTTGAGGAGCCTCCCAATTACAGGAGCTCCTGACGCAAGACCACCCTCCATATCCTCCAATATGTAGGAATTCTTCCCTCTGAAAGTTGCAATTTTGTAAGGGCCCTTCCATAGGTTATCAAATTTTCCATGCTTTCCCTTCTCTTCATGGGGTGCATCCCACTACAAAACTACATCCCCCACTTGAAAATCCTCATGCTTTGTCCTCTTATCAAAAATGCCTTTCATTTTATCGTGAAACTTTTGAGTTCTATCAAAAAGTTTCTCCCTTCACTGCTGTAGTTCAACCAAATGATACATCCTTCTCTGAGTTGGGTGGGTTTCAACATCTTCCTCCTGTAATAACCTCATCACTAGCAAACTTAGAGAACTAGGAAAAATTACCTTAGAACCATAAACTAGCTGGAATGGTGAGGTGCCGAAGGATTTCTTTACACTTATTTTGTCATCCCACAGAGCACGAGTCAATTTTGTTTTCCAATCCTTCTTATTATCTTGCAGTAGCCTTTTGATGATCCTCATTAAACTCTTATTTGAAGACTCTTCCAACTCATTTCCATGAGGGTAATAGGTTTTCGAATGCCCCAACTATATGTGATATCTGAAACAAAACTCAACCACCTTATTTTATTTGAATGCAGTAGCATTGTCAGTGATCAACTTCCTAGGAACTACAAACCTTGATAAGATGTTCTCCTCCAGAAAATGAATAATTACTGTCTCAATGTCCTGTCTAGTTGTGATCGATTCAATCCATTTGGTGAAATGATAAATGGCAGTGAGAATCCACTTGTGCTTCCCTGAGGAAGATGGGTTTATTTATCCAATGAAATATAATCCCCATTGATGGAAAGGGGCCTCAACATGTATTGGATTCATAGGAAATGGAAAAATATTCCTCCTCCCTTCAAAGATCTGACACTTATGGCAAGAAGCAATCTCCTTGTGGGTGTTGAAAAATATGGTGGGCCAACAAAATCCTGCTCTCAGAATTTTATTCACAGCGGTCTTCTAGCAATGATGAGATTTTGTTCCTCCTGTTCATTGACACAATTCAACATAACCCCTTCTGGCTCTTTCCAATATAGTTTTCCATTTAAGATGCAAAAATTTGCTACTTTCTATTTGAGGAATCTGACCCTTGTTCTACCCATATCCTGCAGAGATTGCAGATGATGCAACATGAAGATGATGTCAGTATACCATGGGGATGACAAGAAATATTCAGCTACTTCTAGCTCTGTTTTTTCCTCATGTTTTTTCTCTTCTGCTAATAATTCAACAACCATGTGTAGGCTGACTAGATCACAATTAGACTGTGGCATGAGTTTGGCTAGTCCCTGGCCTGTAATTAGCTTTGTGGGCTTAATTTCCAAGTCATACTCAAGTAATATTGCTATCCATTTTCCCCTTCTACCCTCAGGATCTGGTTGGGTTAGAATATCCTTCACCGCAGTGGTGGGAACATGAGCAACCATGTGAGAATGCAGGATGTAAACCGTGAACTCCTTCAAGGCCTGTACCAGAGCATAATCCTTCTTCTCCATAATGTTGTATTTCAGTGGGGAATCCCTGAATGTTTTGCTATAGAAATAAATGGGCTTCTCATTCCCCTCATGATTCTTTTGTAACAATACTCCTTCCATTGTATGCTCTAAAGAAAATGAGAATATGAGGAAACATTTGCAGAAATCAGGGCTTACCAATACAGGTTCTTCAGAAATAGCCTTATGTATGTCCTCAAAAGACTACTTTTCTTCAGGTGTCCACTTGATATCATTATCATTTGTCAGCATACTAGTCATCCACCTCACAATCTCAACAAAAGCAACATTAAACCTTCTCACAAAACCCACCCTTCCTAGAAAATATTGAACGTCAACCTTGTTCCGAGGGAGCTCGATTTTCTGTATGGATTCAACTCTTTTCGGGTCTATTTTGATTCCTTCTGGGACTACTTCAAATGCAAAGAGATGTTGAACTTTCAGCATTTTTTTATCACTCTGAGCAGGTGTGCGATGTATTCCTCATCAGAATTTGAAAAAATAGTGATGTCAGCTAAAGGTTTCCACTGCATTTATGAGTCTGAATGGAATTTTTTCATACATAAAGGTACCCCAAGGTGTGGTGAAGGAAGTCTTCTCTTGGTCTTCTAGGTGCAGCATGATATGATTGTAGCCTAAGAATCCATCCAAGGTGGATATCCTTTGAGATCCCACTACCATGTGCAGAATGTGGTCCATCTTAGGAAGAGGATAATGGTCCTTTAAAGAAACTATTTTCATATTTTTGAAGTCAATGCACATCCTTATTTCTCCATTCTTATTCCTCACTGGAACTAAGTTGGCCACCCACCTTGAGAATCTAAGAGCCACAATGATTTTTTCCTCGAAGAACTTCTTTATTTCTTTTTCAATCAGGGGTAGCCACTTGGGGTTAATTCTCATTAGCTTTTGCTTGAAGTGCATTTCATCCTTTTTTATTGGTATAGTGTGTTGAATTATACTTGTATCATAAGCCTTCATATCACTATAGATCTAAGAAAAAACATATGTGTATTCCTCCATCAGTGAGATTTATTTATGTTTGTCCTTCGATGAGAGTGTTCTTGAGAGCTTGATGATTTTAGGATGAGCTTCTATTCCAATATTCACATCTTCCACATCCTTACATCTTGGGACAAACTGACGCTCCTTAGCAACATCATTTGGGTCAAAGATATTTTCTAAACAAACTAAACCCTTGGGGATAGTGTTACTCTTAAGATGAAGATATCTTTTCCACATAGATTTTTTAAATAGTCTTGTTGTCCATCAACCCCCTACAACTCTGGCCAAAAATCTTCCTTAGTTTCATTGCCAATGGCACCCTCAGGAAGGGCAGCAATATCCTCCTGTGGCATTTCTTAGGGACCATCAATCTACTTTGCAGGAACTCTTGGGTGAGAGTAGACCCTTCTGGGAGCATGTTATATTTTTCAATGATCAAGCCATCAAAAACCCCAGTGAGATCAAGGAAATTATGGATTTGTTTATCATCCTCAAAGACCTTCCATCTCTTAACATTATCTAGGATAGAGGGCCTGTGCTTAAATTCAATCTCATATTTACTATTGGGGTACATGGGAACTTTGAAAACAACAACAAAAGTGGCCAAAGAATCAACTATACCATTTTGCAATATAGGATTTGAATTAAACTCGCATTCTTTAAAAAATCCTATCAAATCTAGGGTAACATTTCTATAGCTTCTCATCATGGGATGTCTATCCTGATACTCGCCTTGCATTTGCTTAATCACCAACTCAGATTCCCCATGTATCACCACCCTCCTAACTTGGAAATATTTCAAGATCTGAATTTCTAACATCATAGCCTCATATTTATTTGTGCAATCAAAGAAAAATTTACAAGAATAATTTAAAGTACTTCCTCCCAGGGTTTTCACCCAAACTCCAGCTCCTGCCCCTTCTTTGCATGATTCCCCATCAAAGTTCACATTCCACAATCCTTCCAGTTCTTCTTGAGTGGGGACAAACAAAGCATTATGTGAACTGAAATTGTCTTTTCCTCCCTTTGTAAATAAAATGGATGATCCTATCTCAGTGTCCAGCGAATAGATGGGGTGGTTATTTTTCCTTTCAACACTTCTCACCATGTATGCCATCTTTTTCTCTCTATAACGCTTCCTATGTATGCCAAAAATAGGGATGGTGGCATATGGCATATCCATTTGAAGCACACCCTTGAGTTTGACTGCCTAGGATCTTGACAGCAGCATTCCAAACCAAACTTTGGAGGAATGTCATCCACCACTATGTCCATTGTAACGATTTTGGAAGGGATCTAAGCCAAATAGATGACCGAATATTTGATCAATACTAGGCACTTAACTTTATTTGAATCGAAATAGAAAAGGTATTGTAAGTTTTGGTCACCTCCAATCCCAGTTTATCCATGATTTTCCTGGGCATACGATTGTGTGAAGCTCATGAATCAATCATGGCATTGTGTAGGATGGCATCATGAATGCTCATATTGACATAGAAGAGAGGGAAATCTTCGTCGAAAAACTCATCTACATGGGGTCCAAATAGGATGGTGGGAATATCATCTTGAAGATTTAGGGAATCTGATATTGTAGATATTTCTTCCAAAGGCTTCAACACAGTCATGATTTTGGACTTATACTCAGAATTTTTTAACAATTCAGTTAGATGGATGGAGATTTTTATTTTTTCATTTTCGGCCTCTAAATTGAAAGAGGTTTTTCCCTGATAGGAGTTCCTTGGATTATCCTCTTTCTTTTCTTTCCCTTTGGGCTCTGTTACACTCTTGGAGGTATCCTTAGGGGGTATATCATTCTTATGATTGCTTGTAGAGGTTTTATTTGTTGCATCTTTATTCCTCATAAAGGGAACCTCTATGTTCCTCAGACCAATATTCCTCTGCAGATCCATGACAACAAGTTGATACCCCTCCTTAAACTCCTTTGTTTCCTTAGCAGGAAGATCCTTTGTTTCATGACAGCAATTATCATGCTCTTCTTTGGTAAAAAAAGAAGAGGATGAGTCAATGTCCAGCTAGTGAATTTCATTCTCAGCTTCATTTCCATAATCTTGCTCCACATAATTTTCCTAAAACGGGGGCCTGACAAGTTGATCAGGAGGGTTTCTATGATCTCTCTTCTTTTTTTGGAGGAGTTGGTACCTTCTAACATTCTGGTTTCTATTATGTTTATCTTGATTTTACCTAGGAGGTGGTATATTGTCCACAATGAGTCTCTCCATTAATGTTTCCATGGTTTTCATCATCATGTCCATCCTAGATTCTTGTGAGTTAGAGGAAGAAGGTTGTTCGAGATCTTTATCCTTCCTTATATCTCCCTTTCCTCTCCTCCATTCTCCCTCGTCCCTCTTCTTATTTCTAGCAGCAGTCAAGTTTACCTCTACCTCTATGGAATCTTTCGTCATATCGAGTAGGGAGGATGATCTTCTTTCACTCAGCAACAAGGTAAATTCACTATCAAAGGCTTCAACATATTTGAATTAGGAAGAACCAAGCAGAGATTTAAACTCGGCATGGATGGAATTATATGTCTTCATAAATCTGTTAGAAAATTCTTGGATATATTCGCTCTCCCCCCTCCTCATGGAATGGTATTGGGACAAATACTGCTTAGGGTTTTTATTTTCTGCCCAATTGTCCTTGAAAGAATATTCAAAAGCTTGTTATTTCATAATGGAGTTGTCTAGAATATTTTTCAACCATTTTCTTGCTTCTCCAGTAAGACTTTGGGAAAACAGTCTGACTTTAACATCATCATCATCTACTTCCTCTAAATCTACCCAGTATGAAAACCATCCCATGTGCTCCTCAACTGAATACCTCTTCTCCCCATTAAATTGTTTCATTCTTGGGGAGCATCCCTAGGGGAGGTCATGAAGAGAAGTGGGGAGAAATATAGGGGAAAAGTTGTTAGCCATTCCTTGGGTTATAGCAAGATTTCCAAGAGGAATTGAAGCTGTTGTGGTAGACGAAATCAATATTTTGTGAGGAACTAGAGAGATATGGGGGGGTTGTGAAACTGGATGATGAAGGTTTCTTAAGATTTTTAGTGGTGTGAAATAAGGGTATGGAAAAAGACTACTCTATGGAATTGGATTTTAATGAGGCTAATTTAGAGGAATATAGGGGGCATTGTCGGCGGTCCAAAAAGGGTTGAATATCCCTACCTAGAGACTTTGATATCTTAGGTGACCAGGAAGTATAGGAGAAATCGAATGTAGAGGAGTCCAAAACGGATTCAGAGAGGTTGGATTCAAACTTAGTCCTAGGTAAAACTAGCTCAAATTCTACACCACAATGCTCAAATATATCATTAATAGGAGAAGCACCCTCAGTAGGTAAAGAAAGAGTTATGTCTAACTGAGGTATAACTGACCTTTGAAGTGTCTTTCCCTTTTGAATCAGTCTCTCTGGATCAAAAATTTATTGAAAAGGTTCAACATTGAGATTGCTCCTTGTATTGGTCCTTCTAGCAGCCAGTATTCCCAGTGGAGTCACCTTCGAAAGGATTTGAGTGCAGTCTCCAGAGGATATATGACCAATATGTGTCTATTACCGACTACTCAACCAAGTCGTATAACTAGGACAATGTCGTTATTCAGAGGAGATAATAGCAATTACTTCCCCGGCAACAGCGCCAAGATGTTATCACCCGGTAATTTTCCAATAGTTGTCAATATCAAATAACTTAGGTAACCACTTCAAACTAGTCTTTAGGCTCCATTCTATCCTATAAAAGAAGATAGGGCTCTCTAAGGGGAACAAGGACCATTCACATACACCTATGTCTCACAACAAACATTAAAAAGGCTATATTTCTGAAGAGAACAAATAGTTTTTAAATCAAAGGGTGTAAGCCAGACAAACAGAAAACACCATTGGAAAATGGATTCGAATCCTGAAACATTCAAGGGATTACAATAATAATGATAGGTGATTATCCTTCGCAATCTGAGGTGACGTGAGCATTGGCATTCGGTCAAATAATTTTAATAAGAGATGGCAGGGGAAATGAGAAGAATCCTAGTGAAACAAGAGGAACTTATCTATGGATGAATCTCCTGAAACATCTTTATCAGAAGCGATAATAAAGGCTAATAAATGAAACAGAGCACCTATAAGAGGGTGAATTCCATGACATTCATCATAAACACATACAAATACGTTTTATGATGAAAGGAGCTCATAAGAGAGAATGAATCCATTACATACAACTAGAAACATATTAGTAGAACTTCACACATACATGGAAATGGGGCATACAAGAAAACATGGACTGAATATTGAACAATGTGATGAATCTCAAACACTCAAAACATACTTTTGCATTAATTAATTCCAATAAAATTTCATAGATACAAAACCAAGCAAAAAGGAAAAAATGAATGTCGAACCCCTTTATCCTCTATTGAGGTTATATTTATAGTACAATTTGCTCCCGAGACAGATCTTAAAACATAGCGCAAAAATTAGTTACCTCATGGGAATCAAACCCGATCGTATAAAATCATAACAAATTTTGAGGTGGCAGATTCATCCTGATCATAAAAAAATGGAGAAATCACGCTGGGGTGTGCATGAGTGACCAAAATGGAAAAACTTGACATATAGGGTCTCAGAATCGCTTGATGAAAATGATTGTTCAAATCCTCTTCGAACGAGCTTCTATTGAATCAACATAAGTGAAACTTCCATAAATTTGTAGGAACACGTCATGGACAAGAAAATTGTTAAGTGATCAACACTACTGATGATAATACTGAGCTGTATGATGGTATCAAATATAACTACGCAACTGGATTGGGTTCCACAAGATTCGCTCCATAAGTCCTTTCCGCCATTTTATGGGTTGTGGATTGCGGGTTTTGCAACTTTCACCTTCAAACCTCTGCAGTTCAACTTCCTCCTTTTTCCTTTTGCATTTTTCCTTCCACAAAATTGTGGGTTTCATATTGTGGATACTATTTTTCTCGAATTTCAACATCCACCTTTTCTCTCCCGCAAATTTCCTTCTTCCTTTTTCCTTCCACAAAATCCTTTTTGCAAACTAATTTCCTCCTTTTTACTTCTACAAAATTGTGGGTTTTGGATCACGGATCCAAATTTTCATGAAGTTCAACTTCCACCTTTTATCTCTCGCAAATTTACTTCTACCCTTTTTCCTTCCTCAAAGTCCTTTCCACAAACTCCTTTATGCAAAATTGTGGATTGCGGGGTACGGGTTTGTCAATTTTCACATCCAGACTTCCTCCCTTTTGCTTCGCCCTTTTTCTGGGATGTTGATTTCTTTGTGGGTTCATCCCTAGCCATCGATCTAAGATAAAACACGAATTTCATCTTATTTTTTCTAATCCGTTATCTTCCTCGCACCTTTCTCCTATGAGATTCTGTTAGAGTGTTTGATCCTTTGTAGCTCATATCTCTACCGTTGAAAACTGATAGCTCGACCCAATTCCATTGATTTCTAAATATTATTTTCTCGTGCATGCTTACCCTTTTGGACTGTTCTATGGACCTCTATATCCTCCATGGTAGATTCACTCCATCTATTCTTACTGAAAGTTACCACTGAAGCAGATTTTTCATATAAGGATTATTTCCAAGGCCGCGTTTAAGGATTTTTCTACAATTCTTAAATTTTAGACTTAGTAATAAGTCTTCTGAACAATATTCAAACCCTTTCTACACATCTCTAGGCCATAAGATACAGATTTTTAGACCTCACCCTACATTTACTCTACTCTGACCCCTTTCCAAGCATTTAGCGCAGACATGGCGATAACAATGGGAATGCCAACTTTATGCTAAGTTTAGCAAGTGTGTTTTTTACAAACCACAAATACAATACCTAGGCCACATGATTTCCAAGAAAGGGATATCAATTGACCCAGAAAATATTAAATTCATCGAGGAATGGCCTACCCCTACTTGTGTCACGAACATTAGGTCAATTTTTGGACTAGCGGGTTATTATCAGAAGTTCAATGAGAAATTTTCAAGGATTTCTTCTCCCATGACTGCATTATAGAAGAAGGAAAACAAATTCCTATGGACTACCAAGTGTGAATAAATCTTCCAAAAGATGAAACAACTCTTGACTACTGCACCTATACTATGAATTGGAGATTCTGATGGGGATTTTGTTGTTGGCACAGATGTGAGAAAGGAAGGAATTCATGGATTACTCATGCAAAAATGATTACACAATATGTTACGATTCATGGAAATTAGAATAACACAAACAAAACTATCCCACAAACGATATTTAGCTAGCGGCCATTATCCACGCCTTAAAGATGTAGAGGCACTACCTCATGGGGAAGAATTTTCTCCTAAAGACATATAACATGAGTCTAAAGTATTTATTCAACCAGCCAGATGTAAATGCCAGGAATGCCAGATGGTCGACCTTCCTTAGAAAATACCACTTCTAATTAAAGAACATAAAGGGAAAGGAAAAAAAATCGTCGATTCTTTAAGTCGACGAGCTCATATGTTATATGAGGTAACTTTGATCCAAACCGATTCGTACTTCCACAATAGGATTAGAATGAAAATAAGAGTTGATCATTTCTATGTTGAGGTCCTTAAAAATATTTAGGAACATAGTTTATTCCAACAATAGAAGGAATATAAGGTAGACGAGACAAGACTATTGTGGTCCAAAGGGAGATTGTATGTTTCGGAGAGAGGAGACATCAGGTCCAACATTCTAACAGAGTTCCATCAAAATCCCTACTCGAGGCACCTGAGATATCAAAATATGATATTGGTAGTAAAGAAACACTTTTTTTGGCCTAACTTAAAGGCTGACATAGCACTATTCATCACAAAATTCCAAGAGTGTCAACTAGTCAATGCAGAGCACCAACATCCTTCAAGGTTTCTACAACCATTAGCCATTCGGAATGGAAATGGGAGGTTATCAATATGGATTTCATTACTGGTTTACCAAAGAATAAGAAGAAGAATGATTCCATTTTTTTAGTGGTCTATAAGTTGTCCAAAGTGACACACTTTATTCTAGTAAAGTCAACATATAAAATAGTTCGCATTGTTGACATATTCCTAAAAGAGATATTTCAATTTCATGGGATATGCTAGGTAGTCATCTCGAATCGAGATACAGAGTTTATCAGTAACTTTTGGATACTTTTATTCTCCATATTAGAGACACAGTTAAATTTCAGTACCGCCTACCACCCGCAAACAGACAGACAGACAGAACAAGTAAATCAGATTTTGGAGGATATGCTTAGAATGTACGTGATGAACAATCCCACAAAGTGGGAATATTATCTACACCTCATAGATTTTTCATATAACAACAGGTACCATACCTTTTCCAAAATGAGTCCATTCGAGGTACTCTATGGTATAAAGTGTAGAACATCGGTGACTTGGGATAGCTCAATGGATAGGCTCATGTTAGCACCATATTTACTAAAATACCTAGAACAGTTAGTCACCAAAGTGAAACAGAATCTAAAGGAAGCACAACACTACTAGAAGAGTTATGCGGATAAGAAGAGAAAGGATAAATATTTCCAAGCTGGCAAACATGTTTATTTACAATTAAAAGAGAAAATAAGCTCATTGAGCATGGGAAGGTGAGGAAAGTTGGTACCAAGCTTTTGTGGACCCTTTGAAATAATAGCCAAGAAAGGGCCATTGGCATATGAATTAGCTTCACCTACTCACGTAAAGGTTCATAATTGTTTTCATGTATATTTATTGAAGAAATATGTCTATGATACTAAACATGTGATTGATTGTTCCTTGCTATAGGTGGAACCTAAAGGGGAGTTTATGCCACAGCCCCTTCACATTTCTGACAAAAGGGAAGTACAGCTTATGAAGTGAACTATTGTCCAGCTAAAAGTGCAATGGAAGCAATTTTGTTCTGGTGAGGTCACATGGGAGAATGAAGCCGACATGAAAGAGGCTTACCCCACCTTGTTTCATGATTTCATTTCTAGTCCCTAGAACACCGGGACAAGGTTGTTCTAGGTGTGGAGGGATGTAATTTCCTAAATTTTGACCTTGACTATATTGGGCATGAGCCCCATTGGACATTATTTACTTTGATGTTATGTTTATTTCTATATATTGGGTGTATGCCCCATTGCACATGAGTTATGCTGATTAGATAGATATACTAGGCGTGATCCCCAATGTACATGTTTTATTGTCTTGTTATATGATTATGTATGTTGGTCATAGGCCCTGTTGGACAAGGAATATTCTTGTTATACTAGGCATAGGCCCTGATGTACTTGAATTATTATTATGTGATCAAGCACAAGCCCTAATATACTGAGAAGATCATTTTTGTGATGTATTGTGCAAAAGACTGATTTCATAGGTGGTTTCTATGATGTGTTGGCAATAAGCCCTGGAGCACATTGGTAATGAGATTTTTTGTTGAGCATAATCTATGGAGCACATGGGTTATAATATTATGTGTTGAGCGTAATCTCTGGAGCACATAGGTAACCCCAACAAGTAAAGAATGGAAGTGTTGGGGATAGGCCCTGGAGAACTCAAGCATGATATTGAGCATAATCTCTAGAGCATTGGATCTTTGGCCATTGTATCCCTAGGTGTATTGTACAAATGCATCCTAGTATTAGTGTTGAGTGAAAGGCTCTGGAACTGCACTAGTGTAACTCTTGTTTGATAGTGTTGAGCATAAGCTATGAATAGCACTAGGGGTTATTGTATTAAGGGTGTTGAGTTGGAAAGACTATGAATAGCACCAACCTTCATCATACTTATTTAGGTTGATTAATTGAAATTTCCATATACTTCTCATCAAGGATTGCAAAATAATGCCACAAATACGAGGTAATCCAACATGCAAGGAAGTCTAGAGCTACCTATCCTAGTTGACCGACCAAACCCTACCCGATTCTTGTTAAAAGAATTAAATTAGACTAAAGAAGCATCAAAAAGACAAATTATGTTATTTGAATGCATGGATAATAATAGATGATTAAACTGAATAAGTAAATATATATATATATATATATATATATATATACCAAGTTATTTTTAATAAATATAGGTAAGATATTTAAGTAAAGTCTACATCCACTTATGCGAATACTAAATATATATATGTGAAAATAAATAAATATAACAAAAGTAATAAGTAAAATTCTATGTATACATTATATTATAAATTAATTATTAGTAAATTAAAATTCTATTCTAAAACTCAAGTAGGAACTAGTAAAAGTTCCTAGTTAACAAAAATTAATATATATTACATAAAAATCAAACTAAAGATTATTTTCAAGAAAATAGTAAAATATTGATTCAACTGAAGTTAAACCAATTGCCATTTTTCCAAATATTATCTATAAATAAAAAGGAAATAGAAGGCTTCGGGGATCTGAGTATTATTCCTGGATGGGATTGGAGAGAATTTCCAAACCAACACTTAAATAATACAGATCCTAACTTTCAAACACCAACAGTCTCATTCTTAGGAGTTCTATATCTCTTGCATGTTGGAGCCAGCTCGGGGGTATCTGATTTAGAACTAGGAACGGTTCCTGGTCATGGTTCGGAGGAATGTGGCAGTTCTAAGGTCATCCGATTATCATTCCTAAGGTAAAAAATAATGTGTGTTTTATTTATTTTGTGTGTTGAAGTGTGCAGGGTGATAAAGACATTTCAAGCTACGTAACTACAGGTAAGAGATTTGCTATAATCCAAATTTTATCTATGGTTTTAATTATGTTACAGGTTGAGATTACAACCATTAAGTTATGTATTGGAAGTTGTACATCACCACCCATCATTATGAATAAATGATTTTTTTATGGTTTATTAGTTTAAGACAGAATCTAAGTTAAACTTCTTATAAGGATTGTGTTAAATTAGTTTCAAAGCTTCTATAATGGCTTAGGGTTTAGACTAGATTTTAACATTTAGACCTCATAAATAATATGATCAACCATTTCCCAAAACATAGTAAACAACATTGAATCCACCCATAGAACCCTAAAACATAACAACAATATCAAATAACTATTTAAGTATTTTATCAAGATAGGACAGTTATTTTTCCCAAGGAAGGATTCGGTCAAGACAAGCAAATATAGTGTTGGATTTATTATATTTAAAACCTAATTTTATGAATACAACACTTAAACAAATCAACATACAGGGTTTAAACCTAGAAATAAAATCCTTAACATTTTGTTATAGAGGATCCACGAAGAGCTATGAAGATAGACAATTTATAAACTAACCTTTAAAATTAAACATCTGCATGTCAAACGATAGAGCACATGTAAATAATCATAGACAGAACCAAACCCATTGGGGTTTCCAAATCATTGCTACCTGCATATTTATAATTCTAAAATGTTTCCTAAAACACTACGCACAACACTGGCTGGGAGTCACGATTAAACATTTAAAAGAGACACAGATATTCACCAATGTAACCAAATAAATAAACTATCAAATTAAATAACGAATTGATAGGCCAACTATAAAAAAGAGTCGTGAACTAGGGATTGAATCCCTTGAAGTCCGAGTCCACTTAAATCAATGCTACCTACTATTTTAACTTGATACAAAATGCATAACATTGGCTGAAATCATGCATAAAACAATAAATTACTTAAACACAAATATATAGTCATCCAAATAATTGAACCAAGGCCCCATGATACTAGCCAACCATCGAATCTCTTAAGTGTTGGATGGAGTGTGTGTGATCCATACATAAAATAATGATAAACCACTAAACCATCGAATTTCATAGGCATGGATTAAAAACCTATGTAAAACTCTAAAGAGTTTTATACTGTAACATAAACCATTAAATTAAACTCAGTCAGGGTATAACAACACCCTTCAACCCAACATTGAAACCCATAGGGTCATATTCTTTAGCCACCCTGTAGAAGGAAGGGCTCGCTTCTAGTGTTGGCATTATAATTGTATTAAGCTACATTAAGAATTAAATAAAGAACAGATCTAGGGTTTTTCCCTTTGCTTATATACAGAAATGAAACAAAAATTTTGAAAACAACAAATATAAATTAACACTCAGGATTCTACATTTGTAAAACCAAATCACATTAAAATTACATAAAACCTATTGAGTGAGCGTAGACCCAAAACATTATTCTCAATAGTGCTAACTATAGAATTATACAGATTGAATTTCATCACTCAAATAGAAAAGGCAGAGATGTCAAACCCACAATTATATCATCTTTCACCCAACTAGAAGAAATAGTAAAACAATTACCATCATTCCATTATTGGCAATGGCACAACTAAACGTTTAATGCCTCCATCAAAACAGAATGCCATTCTCACCATTAAAATCTTGCTCAGGATTTAACAAGATGATGATTTAATTTCGTAAATAAAATATAGAGTGCATAAACAAAGTAACGATACAACTATTGAAATTCCAGATTTAATGATGTATTTTAGGTAGCATTTCACCCATATTCATTATCACATTACAAACGCATGAACAAGCCATAATCACATGAAAACCCCAAACCCCACGAATAGTATGATCTTCACCTCATTCCCAAACCTTGGAACCTTTGAATGGGAAGCCATTAAAAATAACAAACAGAGAATCCCCATAACCTTTCAAACTACATAACGACCAATCACAAGCTAAGGTCCCTTTCACATGGTATTACGAAATGGTGGCTTGACAGTCTATCCTTTCCCACAGTCACAAGCTTCTCCTACACTAAAATTTCCACGAAAACCATTCAAATGTTAGAGTTGTCTCAGGAAAAAAATATATACATGTAAATATTGTAAGCTGCAGGAGGAACAATGCATACCTTGGCAATATTTTAGACAACCCTCTAATTCCACACTCTGCCAGTGAAACCCCAACCAGGGAGCTCTCTCCCCCACTTGTTCTAAACATGCAAAGGAGGGTTTTGAAACCCTAAAAATGGTTTTAAGATTGCGCCAGTGTGACGGGCACAACCACGATGCCATCACATGGCCCTAATAAATGGAACAATCAAACTCCCACTAAGTTTTAAATTTTTAATGTTTCCCTAGTCTCTTTCCCTTTTGATTATTGGTTAGATTTTAAAACCAAGCACTTTAACTTTAGTGTTTATGGTTTAGAACCTTTTGTGTGCTAGGTCTTGTCCCTTCTTCAACACACATTCACAGCATAGGCTCGGCGACATAACACCTGCAAAACCATGGATACATCATGCATTAGTTCATAAGAACTAAGTAATCCCAAGCCGTAGGAGTGTTCCTTACATTTCTGATTGATTTGTTAGGTAAATCCATCCACTCTTCCCCTTTAGAATCATAGGTAAGTTAGCCACGTAATTTTTAGTAAATAAGACTAGGTTGCATAATAAGCATCCAATATAAACAAGTAGTATCAAAAACATCATTAAATTAAATAAAATACAAAAATATACAAGAACTTCAGTATACAAATGAACAGCAATAAGCATAATCATAATTAGAATACCAAGTATTAACCTACGAGAGAAAACCAAATCATGAACACAAGTATTATTCTTATTAATTTTTTACAATGCTGAAGATAAGTTAGATGTCCCTTTGATCTTAGTAATTTTATTGACCCCACAAAAAAAATTACGAATTTTAGGGACATTACATACATGCAAGTATTGGGATGGTGGCCTATCTACTTGCATTCCCACTCAGCTTAAAATTTCATGATGTTTTTCATGTGTCTTTTTTAAATAAATATACTCATGATTTTTCTTACATTATTGATTGGAATATGGTATAGGTAGAAATGAAGGGAGAGTTCCAAGAGGAACCAACATTCCTTCTCGATAGGAGAGAGATATTGCTCCTGAATCAAGCTATCACTCAAATAAAAGTGTAGTGGGAATACTGTAGCCTTGAATATGCAACATGGGACATAGAAGACACCTTCAGGAACGCATATTCATTGTTGTTTGTATCTTTGTGATCATATCTAGTTTCGAACACCAAAGATGATCTTAAGCTTTAAGGGGGGGAGTATAGAATGTCCCCCATGTTTAAGATTTAATAATTATTTTTTAATAAGGTTGAAACATTCAAGTATGTGACTAAGTGAGAAAAATACATTATTATAATTTTGTAATTTCAACAAGTTAACATCTTCCCATTTGGCCTCTTATGAAGGGTATTGCAAAAGACAGTAAAAAAACCTCATATTAAATATATGTACAATTTGGAAAAACCTTGTTGGAATTTACTAATACATGACCCCATATGAGGAGAATATAGACTCGTTGCTTAAGAGAGGAAAAAGACAAATGTCATAATGTTGAAATTTGATGGACCGCCCTCCTAATATATTGGGTGGAATTCAAGGCCAACCAATTCTGAGAGAGGGAAAGTTCGACCTTGTGTAAGTCCTAGGAAAATCTTATTTATATGCATATGTGTGAAGGTAGGACACTCCCTAGCATGCATGGGAACTTGTTTTGTGTGCACTTTAAGGTGTTACACATTTGTTACAAGTTGAGAGATTTGTTGTGAGAGATGAGTTGGGTTCCTAGAGTGGAGAATAGAGTTCTTTTTGGGTGAATGAGTTCTATTTCAATGAGAGAAGGGTGAGTGATTACTAAGAAATTAGATTTGTTTTTTGGTAGTATATGGTTGGGTGGAACATGATTGAACATCCAATTCCATTTTCTTTTACATGCATAATAGGTTCAAATATGTTTCTAATGTGTTTAGTGTGGGTGCAGGCTAATGATGGTCTCTTTTAGCACATTAGATGCAACAGAGTTGAAAAATAGACATGTATCCTTAAGCGTGCATGGGTATTTTGGCATACCCACAAAATGAATATTGCTTCTGTTAAAAAATATGAAATGTAGGAAATTGAATAACCTTTTTAAATATATAATTTTATTTATTGATAATGTTCACAACAAACTCAAATTTTATTTTTCTAACATTGAAATTTGTTTTTCTTCTATAAATAATAAGGTATATGTTCATGTTAGTGCAGTCTTTGAATGCCTAAATGATGGAATCAATATATGAAAATTGGAAAATATGTAGATAACAAATAGTACTAGTACAACACTATTTTTCCAAAATAAAATTAGTACTTTTATATATTTTTCAAAATTATCTAAGTACGCAAACCTCAAAATTAGTACTCCAAGTGTTAGTTCATATTTTCAAGGTATTAATTAAATGTTGATGGAATGAATTTTTTATAGCATGTAGAGGTCACTGTCTAGTAGTGCAACAATTGTTTTTACAAAATAGTTGAGAAAAGAAAAAAATTATTGCATAAACATGATTAGTTTTCTAAAATCTAGTTGCATCTAAAAGGTCTACCAATTTTAGGCACTCACCTTTATTCAAATTTGTTTTCTAATCTATTGTATAATTTTGTATGTTACATCTTATTGATAGTTCACTTAAATATATTTGTTTATTTACTAATCCCAGATCATTGTTCAAACCTAGATAAGTTTTTCATTATGAATGTATTTACGATTGAGTTTATCTTATCAATCTGTTTAGTTAATGTTTCAAGTATATGGCTCCTAAAGACCTGGATGGAATAATTTTGTTCATATGTCATATTTTATGAGTTAAGTAGATACAATGTGCATAAGAAAGTCCCTAACATATGCTATAAATTGTTGAGTGTCATAGCACATAACTAGCCCCAGTTTAAGTTACTATCTCCATATTTTATTTATTTTATAATTATACTAAAGGGGGCGGTTTACATTCTATCTATTGTTTACATAGAGAAATATCAATTGGTGACAATAGTAATGACCACATGATTCATATGTAAACATCATATCTTTTTATATCAAATACATGAAATACACACACTGTGCATCCACAATCTAGTGGTGCAAATAAACACTATCCAAATAAACAATACTAACCAAGCATTCCATTCAATATCAACCATGCCCAAAACTAAAGTAAAAGGATTCCTTCACAATTATTAAAACCACATGTTTAAACGAGTGCAAATTACACAAATATCATAAGTTTCAGTAAAAATAGTTGCATATAATTATAAATCAAGTAAAGTGAACAAAGCTTGGATCGTGGTCTTTCCATAACGTTATTCAAATCAGTAATCACTATGAGTATAAATTTACAATAAATAACTAGTGTAGATCATGCACACAAATAAGTCATTGTGATCTTATATAAAAACATATAAACCTATGATATAGATAAGTCAAAATCCTAACATGTTTTGAGAATGAGCATAGCCATCATTGTGGGCTTGGCATGACTCGTTTCACTTAAATATTTGTGTTATATTTTTAATGGTTATACCAAATCTAAAAACATTTAGCATAATAACATCATAACCATAAGAAAAGCATCACTGAAAGAAAGACAAATGCAACAACCCAAGAGAATATAAGAGAACACAAAGATTTTCCTTGGGGAAATCACAAGGGAGAAAACCTCGCAAAACTTCTTCAGTATAGAATTTGATCAAGACAATGTAAAACTGAGACAACTGCTTCTTACTCCTTGTTAGCACACTAGTTCTTTTCTCTCTTGCAAAACTGCTTGAGCGAGTGAGTCCAAATGAAGGGGAGCACCTCCCTATTTATATTCTTATGTTGACTTGACCTCTAACTTGGTGGGGCCGACTTCACTAGATGTCAAGGCCTATTTGTCCAACTGGACATTAAAATAGTATTTATTATATTGACAGTTGGGTACTAATGACCTGACTTACAATAGGAGGTTTACATTGCATTCTTCAATGACTCTAACAAGACCAAACTCATATCCAATAGAAGGAATACAATACAACTAGAATATCTTCTGAATTTACATTATTTTAACACTCCCTCTTAACTAGGAAGGTATTCAACTATAGTAGGAACCACTACTATTACAACTATACAACTGACTTGTGAGACTCTATATGTCATAGGAATTTTTAAAACATCTTCATCATCAATCTCAGCTGGATCATCTTCTGCAATCTTAGTGTGTAAACACTGAATCATTTTCTGTACATGCTGAATCATCTTCTAGGTAATGTTCTGTAGTATCAGTATGTGGATATTGAATCATCTGAATCGTCTTCTATAGAATTAGTATGTGAATATTGAATCATCTTCTATCATGTCAGTATATGAATACCAAATCATCTTCTGAATACTGAACCTTCTTCTATAACATTTGTATGTGAATACTGAATCATTTTCTACCACATCAGTACGTGAATACTGAATCTTCTTCTGAATCATCTACTTTCCAACATCAGTGTGTAAATAATGAATGATCATCTATAACAACAACATATTCTGAATCATCTACTTTTCAACATTAGTGTGTAATCACTGTGTTGGAGTAGAGTCCTGCAGCTACAGGAGAAGCTGCCATTTTGGCAGATAGATAGTTTTGGCGAAGATATAAGACATAAGATAAAGCTACGACACCGTAGCATGTTTCTAGCTGCATATCAGAGCCAGAAACTATGACTATCGGGACAGAGAAGTCAAAGAAGATGACAGTACCTCAGCACCTCAGCGGCCAAGAAGAGATAGTTCACCCACTGCATTCAAGGCAGCGGCGGAAGACAGGAGGGCTTAGCTACCCTCATAAAGGAAAAAGGGCAACGAGGCCAAGGTATTGAAGATGAAGGACAAAAAGGGAAGTGGCACCCAGTACCCATGGTCAGCACTGGGAAGCATGGAAGACTACAGAGAGTAGTGGTGTGACGGAAAGCGGCTACTCCAAGTACACATACGCCGACTGTCACTAGTTAGGGTTTTGGGTTACTATCGGGATAGGCCCACAGTGTTGTAAATGGAAAGACCTTCGGGATGCCTATAAAGGGATGTATTTTGTATTGTAAAAGGTTAGCCAGTCAGCCATTAGGACTTTTAGCTAGTCAGACAATTAGAGAGTCAGTTGATCTGTTAGCTCATAGACGCTCGTGCGCTGGTTCTGTATTTAGTCTGTAGTATCTTACTGTAACTAGCAGCTGGCTCATAGAAGCATGTATGTAACAATCCACAGGGATTGACAGAGAGAGAGAGAGAGAGAGAGAGAGAATATTGTAAGAAGGCAATATAGAGCAAGAGAAGAGATCTAGGAGAGAAGGGCTCCTGGCAGCGAGTGTGGAGTTACCCAGAAGATCTCTAGCTGCACAACAGGTTACAGCAGAACTGTGTACTCTCTCAAGATATAAGAAACACAGTTCTGTGGACGTAGCTTCTACCCTGGAAGTGAACCACGTAAAACCAATGTGTTATCTGATTATTTCATGTGATTGTGCATTACTTAGTTGATATCTGTTATATGTTACATGAATGTTCCATATCAGTTAGTAAATGTCTATATGTCTCATTCAGTTACAACATTATTGAAGGTTAAAGGTGGATTTACATGTATCAAGCATCTTCATATGAGTTTATCAGTGCTTGTTTCACACACTAATAAGTCATTCTGTTAAAGTGTTTCCAGTATACTTATTCAAACAATAAGTATAGTTGAGGTAGAGTGTGTTGAACTGTGAAAGTTCACGTCAGAGTGTTAATATCTTGTTGAAAGTTAGCCAAGTCATTCCACCCAGTACGATAGCCTTTGGACCATGAGGGTCGTAGTGGGCCGCACTATAGTAAATATCGCGTTGACAGTAGGCGATATCGCACCGTCAGAGGAGTTGCGGTGTGAGATAGCGCAGATCACGGGTTAAGAGAAAGAGAGAGTTGCACATCGCTAGAGTCGCTGCGATGATTTAGGAGTCCTTCCCTTGTCAGAACCCGCGAGGAATAGAGACTACGCGTCGCGGAGAGAGACCTCACTAGCTAAGAAGAGCTGCGAGACCCCAGGATGCTACAGAACCTGGACGAAGACACTTGAGTCTTTGGCCAACCCATTAGAATCACTTCAGGTGAGACTTCAGGCCGCTCCATGTTCTGTCACCGAAAGGGCCAGTCAGCTAGGGGTGTTGTTGGTACATTACAGTAAACCCAGGTCTGCCCAATGACCAACAAATGGTTTCGTTGCTGGGACTTGAACAAACTGAGCACTGATGTTCTATTGGCATCCTACTAAAGACGAACTCAACCAGTGGGTTGGGTCTAAGGAGAAAGAATTTTCCAAACAAGAGAACAAGAGTCCTAGACTGAGTACAGAGGACTGGTTACAAAAACATAACTTTACAGACCTGCATACGATATTTTTTGTGACCTATGGAAATGAGCTTTATGACTAGTTATCAAAGTTGACTGATCAGAGCATATTCAGAAAGAAAAGAAACATTGTCTAGACACCGGATCTGATTCAAATCATGAAGAGCCTTGATAATCCCATTACGAGGATAGTAGACTTTCGGCTTGCGAGTGTGCTAGAAGGCTTCGTCACAGAGTTTGCAGTTGAACAGAGAAAAATATTCAGCGAGGCTGAGCGGTACTTCTTGAAAGGATATTGCGGTAAGTACCTAAACTCTTTAAACTTGTCCATTAAGATGTTATTATATGAAAAAGGAGTAATGTATATAGTTTCAGACCAATAAGTTAAGAAAGTGTGATGTCACAAGAGTTTGAGAGTGATTTTGATGACATTGGATGTACATGTAGTGGAAAGAAATATAAAGTAGATTCCAGATCTCCCATATTTGAAGACAATTCAGATAATACTATACAACAGAGTCATAGTAATACAGAAAGAACAGAAGGGGGTATCCCTTACCACCCTTATACCCCACAGAAACAGACCAGGACTCAGAACAATCCCGTAGGAACTCCATCTAGTAGCTTGCAGACAGTACATACTACCGCTACATCACCTCCACCTACACCGCCGAGTGGTAGTAACACAGCAAACCAACATCCACCACGTAGAAATAGAATGGGAGATGATATGAAGCTATCTACCTTTAAGGGTACAGGGGCAGAAGACCCAGAGCAGCACCGATTTCTATGTGAGGCCATGTGGACCATTAAAGGAATCCACGATGATAATATTAAACTTGTACAGTTGGTCAACACACTTAGGGAACGAGCCTTAACACGATATATGAAGTATACCTCAACGATACCCAGAACACTTATACAGGTCAGGACCTCCATGATCAAAGAGTTTAAGAAACCTAAGTCCGAGTCACAGTGTATTACAGAGCTTAAAGACATTAAACAGTTACCTACAGAGTCAGTATGGGACTTTGACCAGAAATTCAAAGCCCTCATAGACCAAGTCAGCTTTGAGTTTGCATCGGAGTAGCATAAGGAATGGTTTATTGCAGCACTGCTCCCTCACATCAAACTGCCATTAATGCAACAAAAACTCCATACGCAATATGAAGCGTTGGAGATGGAAATGAAACTAGAGGCTTCACCTCTAGCTAAAACCAGTACAGGTATGACAAACCTGCAAAACCAGTTATCAAATCTCACGTTATAGATGCATGAGATTAGAAAAGGAAAAGATATTACACAAGACATATGGTGTATCAAGTGTAAAGCACAAGGCCATACTAAAGACAACTGTCTAGTATTTTTTGAATACTTAGTAAGTGGGGCTCCTAACCCCTTAGCACAAACTCAAGGGCCATGGTGTGAACTATGCAGAACAAGAGGACATATACCTCAGCAATGCCCTTTACTTCAGAAGTACATACAGACACCTAAGAACTTATACTGTACCTTTTGTAAGTCTGTAGGACACGATGACCATACCTGTAGAGCCTATGATCTCATGTTAGATAGAAAACATGACTTGTATAGAGTCCAATCAAAGACACGGGGTCTAGTAGCAAGACCATAGCATGATCCGGCTCATGTTGGCCATGGAGGAGGATTCATAGGAGGAGGCCATGGAGGAGGATTTGGCCGTGGAGAAGGATTTGGCTGTGGTCATGGACCAGTCACTTGTTACAATTGTGGAGTTGTAGGAAATTATGCTAGGGACTGTCAGAGCCCCACTACGACATGTAATTATTGCAAATCTTATGATCATGCTATAGAAGAATGTCCTACCTTGATATCCAAGATCAGAGAACCTAAGCCAGCAGTACACCAGAAAATCCAGCTTATTGCTGCTGAGCAGGAAGAGCCAGAAAAAAGAGTCAACATTGTGACTCGTAGCGGTGCTTCCACTAGTGGGACATCGTCAGATAGTGAAAAGAACACAGGACCGGAGTGGGTGCACAAAGCTACTAATAAATCAACACCACTTGACCTGCAGAAGAATAAAGAAACATTTCAGGAAGCTAAAACTTTCTTTGATGACCCTATACAATCAGGACCCCAGGTACAGTTGTCTAAGGGCATACCGCAGCAAAAATCTTGTGGCGTTAGCCCTGTACAGACATTGCAGGCTACCACATCGGGAATATGCGATGAGGATGAGTCGATAGGAAGCGTACAATCCTTCTTGCGGAGTTTTCTAAACTCATGAGAAATGAGCAAGCTATCAGAGAGCTTCAATGCATCATAGATCAGTATCTTCCATCTTCTTCCGTGAGCAGTGCGCAGCGTGTTGTTCATAGTATTATGGGCCATACAAGAACAGGAAGAGAGATGCGACTCACAGCACAAGTTGGAGAATTTGAAATGGATGAGGTGATCCTAGATCTAGGATTAGAGGTAAATGTTCTGACTAAGCAGACATGGGAACAGATGGGTAGCCCTAAGTTAGTCAGATCACCTATCCATCTAAGATTAGCCAATCAACAGAGGGTATCGCCACTGGTTCGATTACTGCAGGTGCCAGTTGACATTGACGGAGTTCGTAGCTCTGCGAAATTTGAAGTTATAGAAATCATTGGCGATAGTAGACCATATCCAGCATTACTAGGCATTTATTGGGCGATCAGTAACATGGCCATTATCGACCTAAAGAGAATACAAATGACCTTTGAGTATGCGCAGATCCAATTCATCGCACCGTTGGATCCTCTTCAGGGTCCTAGATACATTGAACCTATCTGAGCAGAGGAAGAGGCACATAACATGGAGATTCTCTATCAGATGACTGTGAACTAGAGTGACTACATCAATCCAACTGCAGAAGGGAACATTAGTTGGCGATGCGACAGCTCATGCGCATCGGATTCGGATGTTGGTCTAGAAAACTGGTAGAACACACTTTACAAAGTCTCAGTGCACAGATGTGCGTTTATGACTAAGTCACTGCGATGGATTGGCGCAGAGACTAACGAGACTCCCTCATTTCATGGTCTAACAGATATCCAGTACTTTATCCCGCAGTTTGAACAACAAGTTCCTCACGAGCAGAGGATCACAGCTATGGACCTTGCAGTACGAGCCACATCTGCAAGATGGTGGTATGCACATAAAGAGAATATCGCATCATGGGATGAGCTTAAGAGATTGATGGCGATCAGATTCTCTACTGACAGGGAGTATGTCCAGCAGAAATACATAGGACAAAGTGACCCTAGGTCACATATTCACACTTGTGAACAGAATTGGTCAGACATTCCTGAGGATGAATGGGTTCACCGATTCATTCATACTTTGGACACAGTTCCAAGGAACTGGTACACAGAGACTGAATTACGCAAGGGAATGACCACATGGCCACTTATGATAGACATATTTCTACTCATGTTCGCTTTTGAATCTGAGTATCCAAGTGTTGATCAGGCCCTAGATGCAATAAATATTAATATATTTGAGGACTACACCCTATCAGTACATACTCAACCTGAGTGGGCCATCCAGTTAGAAGAGGCGCTCGAGTGCTATAACTTTGTATCAGAACTAGAGGATGAGGATGAGGACCCTCGCAACATCAACATTCCAGAGTCAGAAGGGACTCGCGATGCTCATGGATCAAAGCTAGAGACTCCAGCTATCATGGAGTCTATCAAGATTAAGAAGATCAACATTGGCACAAACACAAAACCAAAGTTTGCATCTATTGGAGACTATTGGAACGACGAAATAGTAGGACAGATTGCAGACTTGCTACATGACTATCAGGACCTATTCCCCACCAAGTTCATAGAGATGAAGGGAATAGTTAGAAACCTGGGAGTAATGAGGATACCATTGAAAGAGGATGCTAGACTAGTCAAGCAGCGTCCATACAGATTAAATCCGTGGTATAAAGAAAAAGTTAAGGACGAGATTGATAAGATGCTAGCAGCAGGCATCATTGAGCCAGTAGAAGAGAATGAATGGGTTAGTCTCATGGTCGTGCAAGAAAAGAAAACCAAAGGAGACATCAGGATCTGTGTCGATTTGCGTAAACTCAACAATGCATCACTTCATGACCCATTTCCGACACCTTTCACTGATGAAGTGTTAGACAATGTGGGAGGACAGGAGGTCTAATCCTTCACTGATGGCTTTTCAGGCTATCACCAGATCAGAATCCATCCAGAAGATCGATCTAAGACCACTTTTGCAACAGAATGGGGCTCATTCCAGTATACGGTAATGCCCTTTGGTCTTAAGAATGCACCAGCTATCTTTTCTAGAGTAGTAGTTGCTGTATTTAAAGAATACATCCATAAATTCTTAGAGGTTTACTTTGATGATTGGACTGTATTTGGATTAATCGACAAGCACATAGGAGATTTAAGACTGATGTTAGAGAAATGTAGGCAATACCATATTTCTCTGAACTTGAAAAAATGTATATTCTGTGCGCCATTTGGTATTTTGTTGGGTCATATTGTCTGTAGACAAGGCTTGATGGTAGATCCCACAAAGATTGCCATTATTGTAAACCTTCCAGCACCCAACTCAGTCAAGCAGTTGAGGATAGTGCTCGGTCATACCAGGTACTATAGAAAATTTATCAAAGGTTATGCAAAGATCACAGCACCTATGGAAAAGTTGTTAAAGAAAGATGTAAAATTCCTATGGAATGAGGAATGCGAGAAAAGTCTAGACACACTTAAAGAGAATATGGTTACAGCACCCATATTAGTATTCCCAGACTGGACCAAGCCATTTCATCTACATGTGGATGCATCTGGCAATGCACTAGGGATCGTCTTAACCCAGCCAAGAGAAGGAGGTATCGATCACCCTATCGCATACTCAAGCAGAAAACTATCCACCGCAGAAAAGAACTACACCACTACAGAAAGAGGAGTAGCCATGGTGTATGCTCTACAAAAATTAAGGCACTACCTGCTAGGTGCCTCATTCAATATGTTCACTGACCACTCCGCTTTGACGTACTTGGTCAATAAGCCAGTGTTAGGGGGACGAATCTGCAGATGGTTACTCCTATTTCAGGAGTATGATTTTGAAATTATTGTCAAACCAGGGAAATTAAATGCCGGACCAAATCATCTGTCGAGGATAGACTCAGGAGAAGAGCCAAGTAACCTAGAAGACAACTTGCCCGATGCGCAATTGTTTTCTATTCAGATCGCAGACGAGTACTATGCTGATATCATTCACTTTCTCACTACAGGATGGGCACCTGTTGAGTTTACTAAGCATCAAAAGAAGTAGTTGGTTGTTAAAGCAGCAGACTTCACCTTGATCGTAGGACAACTATACAAGTTAGGTCCAGACGAAGTCTTGCGCATATGCATCATGCCACACGAGAAAGAGGCCATTATCAGAGAAGCACATTTCGATACCACAGGAGGTCATTTCGCAGGAAATCCGACTGCGCAGAAAATCCTGACCGTAGGATTATGGTAGCCTACTGTGCATAAGGATACTAAGGAATTTTGCAGATGCTGCGATATCTGCCAGAGGGTAGGAAAACCTTCACAGAGAGATGAAATGCTGTTGCGACCACAGATTACACTACAGGCATTTGAAAACTGGGCTATAGATTTTGTGGGTCCTATCAAACCACCAGGAAAATAAACTGGTGCGAGATACATCATCACAGGAACAGAATACCTCACGAGATGGGTGGAGGCTAAAGCAGTAAGGAATTGTGATGCTGCTATAGCTGTAGAGTTCCTCTTTGAGAACATCATCAGTAGATTTGGATGCCCAGTAATTTTGATGAGCGACCAAGGTACCCATTTCTTGAACCACACTATTGAGGCCTTGACGGAATAATTCCACATACAGCACCATAAGAGCACTCCCTACCACCCGCAAGCTAATGGTACGGTGGAGGCCTTTAACAAGATTCTAGAAAACGCTCTTACTAAGATATGCAACAGCCAAAGGAATGATTGGGACCTCAGAGTTAATGTTGTGTTATGGGCTTATAGGACTACATGCAAGAAACTTACAGGACATACACCTTTCAGCTTGTTGTATGGACAAGAGGCTATTATGCCTATGGAGTATATTATGCCCAGTCTAAGAATTGATCAGATCACTGGGATGATAGACACATATACAACAAATGAAAGGCTAGCGCAGCTGCTTTCCTTAGAGGAAGACAGGTTCATCGCAGCATTCCATCAGAAAGTGCAGAAGGCACGAGAGAAAGCTTGGCATGAAAAGCATGTAAAGAACAAGATTTTTTATATAGGAGACCTAGTCCTCCTCTACGACAGTAAGTTTTTGAAGTTTCCAGGAAAATTCAAGACTCATTGGTTGGGGCCATACCAGATTCAACAAGTTACAGAGGGAGGTGTCGTTCAGCTCAGCAAACTGAATGGGGAGCTTCTTCCCACTTTCATTAATGGCAGTAGGCTTAAGATTTACAGTGCTAGCCACTCCACGTCCCAGCCTTAACTCAGACAGTTATGAGAGTGCAGATGTCTAGTGTAGTTGAAAGGAGGCATCGCACCGGGAATTAGTCTACACCGGCAGGTATACTAAGTACAGGGAATCGCATTAAGACGATTTATTTTGCACAAGTCATAAGCGGCTGGGAAAAAAAAACTATTTAAAGTTTATTTTTCACAGGTGATGCAGTGTGACATCGCCGTAAGGCGATGATTCCCTGTGCCATGTATCCAGTTTTGAAAAAGGATAGAGGGCTAGTCAATTCACCTTCTGACAGACAGTTAATGAAGAAATGATCGGTATACCTTACCGTAGATTTGGCAACAGCATAATATATTTTACAGATTTAGTAAATCTTCTACGAGACCGGCGCCTGCACACAGGTTTCGAGGGAAATTTGATCGGATTTTAGCATTTAATGAGGATTGAAATGATGGGTGCGGTCTTGTCCATGCAATTAATACCACCGACGGGTTCAGCCTAGATGACTGTTGCGTCCGGGATTATAGCCTTCAGCATAAAAGAAGAGATCATTCATTCATGACAGTTACTTTTGCAATATCCAAGAGCTATAGAGTAATTTGTTAAATTTTCCCTGTGTAGAGCTAGTTTCATTACAGAGTTCTATGATTTCCCTATTTCGTAGCCATTTCCAATCCGGAGTATTGCACCGAGTGGGTTCTGTTCGAGGAGGAACCTTTAGAAGACATTGCGAGATGATTCAAGCGTGGAGGCCTTGTGTCCGCTTTGGCCACACCACCCAAGAGTATGAAACCAAGTTCATCACAGGCCAGACAGGTACCAAGGATGAGGAGTCAAGCTCAGACAGTAGACGAGTCCAGCCTAGAATAGCGAAAAAGGAAAAGGAGGAAAGTAAAAGTGAGAAACAGAAAGAGAAGGCCAACTCAGATGGCTATGCGCATGGAGTTTCCTAGAAGATCTCACAGAAAGAAAAAAAAAATGACCAAGAAACAGGAAACCGAGACGCAGAAAAACAAAAGGAAAAAGGAAAGGAATGAAGGTTCTCGAAATGGAATTCAAGGCCTGTATAGTTTGTACGAAAGGATCCATACTGAATGAAATGTTTGAGAAGGCTGGAAGATATAGATTTTCCTTGTGATAAAAGTTCTAACCCAAATAAAGAGGAAAGGATATCTGTGGAAGACTTCTCAAAACCTGAAGATCCTTAAAAGGTCTCGCAAGTGACAAGAGCGAGAGCATGACAATAAGGGAAGGAAATATAAGAGAGACCAACGAACTAAGTTACAGAAACTATGGAGAAAGAAGTCACGGGACTTCAGCAAAAACTTACAAAGACTTCGCAGGAAGCCAAGGAGAAGCTACAGCAGGAGAAGTCCGTTGTTAGTGGCTCGAGGACGAGCCATAAGTAAGTGTTAGGGGACTATTGGAGTAGGGTCCCGCAGCTACAGGAGAAGCTTCCATTTTTGCGAATAGATAGTTTTGGCGAAGATATAAGAGATAAGGTAAAGCTACGACACCGTATCATGTTTCTAGCTGCAGATCAGAGCTGGAAACTATGACTATCGGGACATAGAAGTCAAAGAAGACAATAGTACCTCAGCGGCCGAGAAGAGAGAGTTCACCCACTGCATTCAAGGGAGCGGCAGAAGATAGGAGGGCTTAGCTACCCTCATAAAGGAAAAAGGGCAACGAGGCCAAGGTATTGAAGACGAAGGACAGAAAGGGAAGTGGCGCCCAGTACCCATGGTCAGCGCCAGGAAGCATGGAAGACTATAGAGAGCATTGGTGTGATGGAAAGCGGCTACTCCAAGTACACATACGCCGACTGTCACTAGTTAGGGTTTTAGGTTACTGTCGGGACAGGCCCACAGTGTTGTAAATGGCGAGACCTTCGGGCCGCCTATAAAGGGATGTATTTTGTATTGTAAAAGGTTAGCCAGTCAGCCATTGGGTCTTTTAGCTAGTCAGACAATTAGAGAGTGAGTTGATCTGTTAGATCATATACGTTCGTGCACTGGTTCTATATTCAGTCAGTAGTATCTTACTGTAACCAGCAGCTGGCTCATAGAAGCATGTATTTAACAATCCGCAGGGATTGACAGAGAGAGAGATAGAGAATATTGTAAGAAGGCAATATAGAGAAAGAGAAGAGATCTAGGAGAAGGGCTCCCGACAGTGAGTGCGGAGTTACCCAGAAGATATCTAGCTGCACAACAGGTTGCAGCAGAACTGTGTACTCTCTCAAGATATAATAAACACAGTTCTATGGACGTAGCTTCTACCCTGGAAGTGAACCATGTAAAACCAATGTGTTATGTGATTATTTCATGTGATTGTGCTTTACTTAGTTGATATATGTTATCTGTTACATGAATGTTGCATATCAGTTAGTAAATGTCTATACGTCTCATTCAGTTACAGCATTATTGAAGGTTAAAGGTGGATTTACATGTATCAAGCATCTGCATATGATTTTATCATTGCTTGTTTCACACAGTAATAAGTCATTCTATTAAATTGTTTCCAGTATACTTATTCGAATAATAAGTATAGTTGAGGTAGAGTGTGTTGAACTGTGGAAGTTCACGTCAGAGTGTTAATATCTTGTTGAAAGTTAGCCAAGTCATTCCACCCAATGTGATAGCCTTTGGACCGTGAGGGTCGCAGTGGGTCGTACTATAGTAAATATCGTGTTGAAAGTAGGCGATATCGCACCATTAGAGGAGCTATGATGTGAGATAGTGCAGATCACGGGTTGAGTGGAAGAGAGAGCTGTGCATTGTCAGAGTCGCTGCGATTCGATAGGAGTCCTTCCCCTCTCAGAACCCGCGAGGAAGAGATACTGCGCGTCGCAGAGAGAGACCTCGCTAGCTAAGAAGAGTTGCGAGACCCCAGGATGCTATAGAAACTAGTCGAAGATACTTGAGTCTTTTGCCAACCCATTAGAATCACTTCAGGTGAGACTTCAGGTCGCTCCACGATCTGTCGCCAAAAGGGCCAGTGAGCTAGGGGTGTTGTTGGTACATTACAATAAACCTGGGTCTGCCCAATGACCAACACACTGAATCATCATCATCTAAACCATCATCATCTACATCTTCAGTATGTGAATACTGAATTATCATCATCTAAACCATCATCATCTACATATTCAGTATGCAAATACCGAACTATCATCATTTATATCTCCAGTATGTGAATACTGAAAGCATAATCATCTGCATCATAAGTATTATCGTTTGTGTCTTCATTATGGGAATATTGAAAAATCATCATCTGTATCTTCAGTATGGGAATACTGAAACATCATCATCTGTATCTTCAATATAGAAATACTACAACATCATCATCTACATCAACAATATATAAATACTGAAACAATAAACAACATATTAGTGCTAAAAACCAAACCATCTGTAGTGCTAGATCATCGTCTACATTACTAGCATAGAGATGTTGGGACAACATCATCACCATAAACATAAAAAATGTTGAATCAACCTCATCATCATCATCACATAGTGTTGTGACTTCAACCACATCATTATCAGCACAGGGTAATAGGACCATAATCGTATCATCATCATTAACACAAGGTGTTGGGACCACAATTGCATCATCAACATCATCAACACAAGTTGTTGGAACCATAACTACATCATCAGCATCAACATACAAATGTTGAAGCAACATCATTATCAATATTAGTATAGAAATACTGAAATTATCTTATCAACATCAACATAGAAATACTGGAACTACCTCATCGTCATCAGTATAGAAATATTGAATCTACCATATCAACATCAATATAAAAACATCGAGCTTGCTACATTAGTAGAGGAATACTGAAACTATCAATCAATCAACAATCGAGAACACTAAACTTTCTACATCATTATAGGAATATTGAAACTATCTCAACAATCATCTCAACAAACATCAATGTCATAACAATGAAAACATGTCAACAATCACCAATCCTCAATTTAGCAACATTGAAACTATCTCAATCAAACATCTCAACAATCAGCCATCATCAGTGTGATAACACTGAAGCAATCATCTCAAAAATCATCAATCATCAGTGTAGTGATACTGAAACTATCTCAATCAAACATCTCAATAATCATTAGTCATCAGTGTAACAACACTGAAACTATCATCTCAACTATCAGTATAACAATACTGAAGCATACATCTCATCAATCATAAGTATAAAAATACTAAAACTATCATTAGTATAAAAAATACTGAAGCATACATGTCAATCAGTCATCAGTATAACAATACTGAATCAACCATGTCAGCAGTCAGCATATCAATGTTGAACCAATCATCTCAGCTACCATCAGTATAATAATATTGAACTACACATCTCAGCATATCAATGTTGAACCAATCATCTCAACAGCCATCAATATAACAATATTGAGCTAAATAGTCATCAGTATAATAATATTGAACTACACATCTCAACAATCAACATATCAATGCTGAATCAATCATCTCAATAGCCGTCAGTATAATAATACCGAGCTAAACAACCATTAGTATAAAAATACTAAGCTAAACAACCATTAGTATAAAAATACTGAGCTAAATAGTCATCAGTATAATAATACTGAACTACACATCTCAATAGTATATAAATAGTGTAACAACCATCCTACCCTCTAACTGTCTCATAGGAGCATCACAGTGAGTTCTCTGGTAGATCCACCTAAGAATTTTGTCTAACTTACTAACCCTTTTGATCCAACAAGCCTAGTTAGATAGATGGATCTTCCTGGGGACCAACAAGCCTTGTCCTGGCTTACAAAACCACTTGGGTTAAACTGATATAACCATACATACTAATCCCCCTAGGATCAAAATTCCTCGTCTGACTAACCCTTTCGGGCCAAACTATCCCATCCAGACTTACCCTACTCTAGACTGAGCTACTCACTAGTGCATCCTTCTTCCATCTACCGTCACTCCCTCTTTCAAGAGAGGTCCTTTCAAAATACACCAAGCATGTCTCAAAAGTATTCAAACTTTACACTAACCAGAGGCTTGGTTAACACATATACCACTTGTTCCTTTGTAGGAACATATTTGAGCTTTACAACTCCTTTCTGCAACTTGTTCTTTAAACATTCCCTTTGTGTACATTTGCAACTGCATCGTTCTTCTCTTGTACATCCACAATGGTATTGTACATTCACAACTTGCATCATTCTTCTTTTGTGCATCTATAATTGCATCATTCTTCTCTTGTACATCTACTATGGTATCATACATTTACAACTTGCCTCATTCTTCTTTTGTGGGTGATTTCATACAATCCTTCCTACAAATCAAATACAATTGTATTATTAGAAACATTTCGTAACATGTGACATACATAAAGATATATGTCATATAGTCATGCAACTATTTCTGTTAATGCAACAAACATCTATATACAATATATTTCTATATGTATTCCATCTTTCCAAGACATTATTTCATAAGTAGAAATCAAACGTTGTGCAACAACATAAGCCACTTACCCATCACCTGCATATTAGTAGTATAATACAAATATTCTAATATGCATAGTACATTTCCTGAATCTAGAAACATATCTATGTACACATGAACAACTAGATAGGAAATGACAATTCAAATACTTATGTTTGTTTCTTTGGTAGACTCCATCTTGATCTTTGTCTTGTTTAACTACTGGAGTCTTTGCCAAATGTGTTCAACTTCATCGTCTGATTCTGAGGACTTTTCCCTATCTTTCTCATGATCGGAAATACTAAACAAGTCTTCTTACTGTGTCTATGTGTCCTACCAGTGTGCCCCTTCTTATCCAATGATGGAATGGATAAGATTATAATCTTCGTCTTCATCGGTATAATTCTTCTGGATTGTATTGCTCATTACTTGAGGAATATTTACTTAATTTCTTCTTAACTGTAATATATTCATCCTCGGTTGCATTGAGACAAACATTATTCTTTCTGCAATATGTTGGAGTACATAGTACTACCAACTCGATCAAATTCATCATACCTTTGTAGTGGACTTTAGGTACCACACCATTTGCTCGACATCTTTTACTTGAATAAGTAAAATGTCTTCTAGATTTCATCATGCTTCTAAACTAAAGAATCACGTCAAGATTCTTAAAATTTGAGATCTACCATAGTCACTCCCTCTTAGGTGGAGTACCATCCTCCCTTTGCATCTGTATTAGGACACTAGGGTGACAGGTAGTCTCCTCTGTTGTTAGTCTTCTTTGTATACATCTATGTCACTTATCAAGGACGCTAAATATCAGGATCCTTCATCTCGAACTTTGTTGCAAGTTTTGTGTTGTCCTTTATAGGATTCGATATTCAACCTTGTAGTAAAGGTTTGGATCTCCATCACTCTAGTTGATCCTCAAGCTTCTCATATGACTGCATGTGCTATCCTATGGGTGCCTATTGAGCTTGCAAAAATCCTTCTGTGCATAGGTGGCTCTCTATAGAGAGTCTCAAACCATATAGGTTGTTTGATTTGTTATTCTACTTTGATTACACCAATTGTCTAGTGTAATATCCACTACTAAAGAGGCATGTCTAGTTCCTAGATCAACATCTTTCGATAATCGACTCTCTCTGTTGATAGAAACCATGATACTTACATCATATCTTTTGATAATTTTATCGACAACATACTCGATCTTGTATATCTTCTTGGAAGACTTCATAAAACTTCCCTTCATGTCTTGATCTCATATCCAAACATCATTTTGTATGATCGACTGGTACTTCTAGAACATATTATCCTTTCATTCTTCCTTCTTGGGATGTTTTTTCGCAAAGTAACCTTTCACATCACAACTGAACTATTGAGTCGTGATATGTCCTTCTATTCTTGGAGGGAATGTTCTTCATTCTTGTTCTTTCCCTTCTTCAATCAATTGAGCATATCCTCATATTTGATCTTCCTACTAGAACAACTCTCCTAACTGAATTTGGAAGACTATTATGCATTAGAGGAAATTTCAACTCAAAATGGGCCTTTTAACCCTCATTAAAATTCCATGTCATCATGTGTTAGCCAATGAATTGCTTATAATTTGAAATACCATATAGATCTTAAACACTTTTTTAATATGAATTTGGGGATAGGTATCATAAAAAAAATTACTTTTTTGTTTGTATTTTTGACATATCTCCCTGTGTTTTTAATCAAATTTCAATCGCGAGAGCTCATTGTCAGCATACTTTTGACAGACCCCTCTACCCCAAAAATAAGAATTGCCTGAAAAAACATGATGATGATGTATCCCCTTACCACATGAGCATGCCAAAGTTGGTGGAGCACTAAGTGTATCCCGTTGGGGAGCATCGATACTTTTCGTAAAGAAAAAAGACGGTACGATGGAGATGTGCATCGATTAACACCAACTTAATAAGATGACCATCAAGAACTAATACCCACTCCTTAGGATTGATGACTTGTTCGATCAAGTAAGAGGAGCCAAGATCTTTTCGAAGATCAACCTATGATCTAGATAACATCAGGTACGGATTCCCGACGAGGGTATTCATAAAACCTCCTTTCATATGAGGTACGGCCACTACAAGTTTGCACTAGTTCCATTCAGGTTGACCAATGCACCCATGAACTTTATGTGTATGATGAACAATATCTTTTGTAGATACCTGGATAATTTTGTTTTGGTCTTTATAGACAACATCCTAGTTTAATCTAAGAGTACATCGGAACACAAGGATCATCTTCACATTGTCCTACAGGCGTTATGGGAACATGTTAGCCAGAAATACACACCTCCTGCTGAAAAGAGTTGGTTCCGTAGACATGAATGGTTCAGATCTAGAACAAAACAAAAAAAACAAATGTTAAACTTCCCCTAGATCTGGTTAATCACTTGAATGGAATTCCATGACACTTCTCTCAAATTTTGTCCTTTCTATCCCCATAGAAGAACCTGTAAAACATGGAAAACAACAAGAGAAACATGATAGCATACAATATAATCAACTAGATCTATGCCTGTGACCAAGGATTCAAGCAATATAAACATATGAAATAGTAAATATGGGAAAGAAAAGTCATTTTTCATTAGAAATGATTGGAGAGACTACAACCGTCATGCCTTGGTGTTGAGAGTTCCTTCCAATGGCTCCTTGCCTTTAACTTCACCTTGCCTCCAAAGACTCAAGAATGATTTTGACAGAGTTTGGGTATGAAACACAATTCTTTCTCCTTTTTCCCATGAGGGGTGAGCCAGTATTTAAAGGCATGTGAGGATAGGTGTGGTTGAGGATCTCATGGGAGAGGTGAAGATAAGATCCTAAAAGGGAGGATCTCAAGCTCCAGCTGGTCCTAAACCATAGGGATGAGGCTCCATGGAGGTTAGCTTCGAGAAGCCTCTCGAAGCTTCTCTTTTTTTCCTTGAAAACTCAAGCACCGCTCCTCCAATGAAGCAAATAGATAGTTATAAGAGGGAACCTCTTCTTCTAGTAAGGACAGGAGTGGTGGCACCTCTCCTTGATCATGTATCAGGAGCGGTGCTTACCTGGGTAACACTTTTTGTCAATGGGAGAGGAGCGTTACCAGCTCAACACAGGGAAAAATTGCAAGGGGATAATTTGAAGCTTCATTTCTCTAGGGAAAACTTTGAGGGATTAAAGTAGACAATGGAATAACTATCTCATAACATGAGGGTGATGAGATTTTAGTATAATAAAATGTCCCCCAAAGTATAATGGCTAGAGGGAAACAATAGGAAATATACTTTGAAAAAAAAAGGTATAGTCCCGAGGAAAAGGTCCAATGGTCAGAACTTCTCAAACATCACAAACGTTTTGCAGCACATTTTGATACATGTCCCAAATGACTCACAACATGGCTTCCGACCAATACAATGCAGATACATGTGAGATACAAAAAATTCATGGCTACTAAAATACAACGTAGATCCATGCGAAGAAGACTTTAATTTGGACATAGGTACCAGACATACAATAGAGATCTATGTCATACAAATGCAAATCTGAGCACAACCACGAACATACAAATGTGGATCCATGCTGGGACTCATACAAATACTCCATCGCAACCTGGGGAAAGCAATGAGTTCTTAACAATTACCCAAGGTCTTCGTCTCGTCTTCCACAAAGTACAATTCTATCCATGTGATTACAATGTTCTAATGTCGAACATGGTAAAAAACACTTGATTACTGGTCAATAATGAGAACCGTTAACAAGTGCGAGGGATATCACCATTGATATCAATTATTCCCAAGGTACCCTACTACAATCTCGTGAACGTGAATAGATGATCTAATGTCAAACACTCAATTGAATCTTTTGATCAAAGGTCAATGATGTGAACCTATGTCAAGAGCGAGAGAATCTGTCATTAAGGCATACAGACCTGAAGGTACTATCTTTTTGTTTCTAAGACTAATTCTTGGATGATGAGTTGGTGTCGACAGGAATAGTCTCATCGAAGGAGGGCCATAATGAATCCCACATCGACGACATGAAAATTGGAACAAAGTTCTGGAATTTTGAGTATGATATAACCATAGGACTGACTCAAAGGTAACTGACTCAAAAAAGTTGTTTTGACTGCAGGTGTAAACTCTCAAAATATTTTCCCTTTTGAACATAAGGCGGCATGACCGAAGGCTTGGCAGCATTGACTTGACAAGGCAGAACACAATGCATTCTTTGAGAGTCTCAAAGGAGTGGCATTACTCATGAAACTGGATCGACTCAAAAAAAGCCGAATACCCAATTGACTGAATGAAATGCAGACAAGTACCATGTTCAAAGGTGACTAATAACTGCCACTAATTGCAAATGAAATTTATTTCCATTTCCTTTAATTTCCCCATCATGATTAATGAGTTCGTATTTTCGTTTTTATGAGTTCAAAGAGGGTAACAAACACTCAATACAGCTCATTCTTCAGACAAGTCCAGACTCATATGTTTTATGAACCTAAGAAAGGAGGCATTTGTTCCCAAAAAGGGTCTTTCAATGTTTAATTTAACGAGTCCAATGAAAGAAAACTCTGTGTAGTTCATGTTTAGAGAGTCTTAACAAACTAAATAAAATTCCAAAGGGTCCTTTTTCGTATTATTTAGTCTCTAGGGCCCGAAAAAGTGTAAAATAATACCCAAGAGAACTCTTCCAGTCATGATTGGCTGGAGTGTACCTTTTTTGTAAGTAGTGCCCCCTAGTCCGAAAAAGGGGTAAACTATCACTAGGAAGACGACTCTTCAAGTACTTTTACGAGGATGAAGAAGAAAAGCTCACTTGACAATATTTTCACATTTTAAGAGTCCGAAAAGAGCTTAAAGAAGACTATTAACCTTTTTGATGTTTGAATCCAAAGCACGAAAAAGTAATAAAATAATCTCAAACCAGTTTTCAAGTTTTAACTAGAGCACGAAAAATGAAAAGTAAGCTCAACACCATCTTATTGTTTTTAATGAGCTTGAATATCAGTTGAAAGAATGCTCAGGGTATCTGATTCATTTTTTAACGAGCTTGGCATAGAAAAAGAACTATACTCAAACCAGTTTTCATGTTTTAACCAGAGCATCAAAATGAAAAGTAAGCTCAACACCATCTTACTGTTTTTAATGAGCTTGAAGATCAGTTGAAAGAATGCTCAGGGTATCTGATTCATTTTTTAACGATCTTGACACAGAAAAAGAACTATGCTCAAAGGGTTGTTTCAGGGTTTAACGAGCTCGAAACTAAAATAAAGTATGCTCAAAATGACCTGTTTCATTTTTAAACAAGCTTGAAAGAGAAAATAACTGTGCTTGAAACATGGTTTCATTTCTATGCAAGCTTGAAACCAAAAGATAAACTATGCTTAAGGAAACCTACTTCATTTTTTAATGATATTGAAATAGAAAATGAACTATGCTCAGGAACTTTCTCCTACCCAACATGATATCTAGTGTTTGGTAGGTTTCCCCCATTACATAAAAGATAGCATCTTAACTCTAGTATTGTAGTGCTCTGTCTGCCGGGCAGAGCACTCAGTCAATCCTTAACAGTGAAGAGAACAAAATCTATTTCAAAATCAGAATTTTTCATTTAATTTTGTGCAGTAAAGAGTTTACGAGTAAAATACCTCGAATTTATCCTGCTCTTGAATCCTGCTCTGCTCCTGCTCCCACTCCTGCTCCTGCTCCTGCCTTTCCCTCTCATGTTCCTGAAGGAGCCTTATTGCTGACTCTGATTTTCCACCCTGCCGACCAGCAGGTTTGTTGGCCCTAGTAAACCGACGGGTTTCCTAGCCCCCTAGCCCATGTACCAAAAAAAATGGATAGCAACCTCCTCCCCTCAGAGTACAAATCTGCGTGGAGTAAATCCAAAATTTTCTCCTTTCCTCTCTGTTCTTCCATAAAAATTTCTGTTCTTTCGTAAAAAATTTCCCCCTTGTTCCTCCGTAAAAATTTCCCTTATACCTCCTTCCCCCACCGCCTTCCTTCTTCCACCGCCCCTTTCATTAATT
>LPNX011046992.1:311323-321353 GCA_001517045.1 Pseudotsuga menziesii
TTTCTTATTAGTTAGTTAGTTAAGATTGGTACCTACCATCACTACTTCCAGTAGCATAATTGTCCAACATTTAACCATAATAACTAAGATTTCCACCCATCCTAACCTACGTCCGCATCCTCCCTATCCTTCCTCTGCTAGTATAGAAGTGGATGTCGGATTCACCGACCTGACCACATAAGAACCTGAGAGCGATAGCGTCGGCTGAACAGTGGACCTAGCCTCTCCTAGCAGGCATCCGACCGTCATCATCACAACAACATGGGGAGCATGTCTCAGCACGGCCCTCCCACGACCTCGTGTACCCGACCGTCGTCATCATAACAACATGGGGAGCGTGTCTCAGCACTGCCCTCCCACGACCTTGGGTATCATAAAACATAGGGTGGAACACATCCATCCCTCTCAACATCCTGGGTCTATATACCCTATCAAAACATACTTTGCTGCTATCCAGTTTATTGGTACGTGTCATCGTATCCGCATTTGGCAATAAGGCTCTTCTTCAAGCCATGTATTGAGTCATACTTGCATCACATACTCGGCTATCACATAGCCCATGTACCCTGCAGGTTAGCACTATGAAAAACATGCATTCATAACAACATTAAATCAATAGTTGGTCTGTTATCATTCACATTATTTCCTTTCATCATAAAATCACAAAATAAATCATATCGTGGATGGGTACCCATGTACCTCATCATACATATCACATCATATCAAGGATTACTATCAACTATGTGTTTTAGTTATGAAATAAATGAATCTGATGATGACTACTGCATGATAATCACATAAGCACAATACATTCATATAAATGATAAGCATCATAACATCGTAATCAAAGCATCTACATGGGCATGTTAATTGTCGTAGCATCATGATCAAAGTGTAGTATAAGCAAGATGATATCATAATATCATAATTAGAGCATAATCCTGCTAACATCATAACATCCGTAAATAATCACATATAACCTGCCAAAACATAGTTCATGAAGTATAGTTGAGTCCAAAGATAATAAGTAAATATACTATAATAAGTCTCAGTGATAATTATGCCGGAGTCAAAATATGGGTATTACATACACCCATCCTTCAGGAAACTTCGTCCTGAAGTCATTGTTATGCATGATTATAAGAATATATTTTATGCATAATATAGGTGTCTTACTACTAGAATTCATTAGTTAAGGTAGTCCCACTTGGATTTTTACTTGATCCACTTGTCGATGTCATTTTACTATTTTACTTCTTTTATCACCTAATATATGCTCTTAAATTTTATCTGAAAAACATATCCTAGTAACTACTTATGACCTCCTCGAGGATCCCCATTTGTAACATGCATCAAGGTTCATTATACCCTACTAGAATCTTATCAATAACAATTTATATAGTGTTCTATAGTCTTGTTCTTGTTGTGATTCATAAGAATATGTTATTGCCCAATATCATTTATTTTGATTCTTCGTTTTATTATTATAAAATTATTATTCTTTTTATATAGGGCTTGTTTTGGAATTGAATTATTTATTGAATCTCTCTCTCTAATTTATACGACTTATGATCTCATAAATTTATATGGCTTACAACTTTTTGGGATCCATATTGAGAGTGGTCTAGTGTCTATAATAACATGAATTCCACTATGTTTATTAATCAACTCCCATTTGTCAATAAATTTTCCTTAAATGGAACTCTTACACCATGAATGGCGCATTATACATAGAATACTTACAATTGTACTACTTATTTCTTGGTGATTTAATAACGTGATACACTTCTATAATATCAAGTTTAATTGTTAGTTTGCATGCTTGTCATGCCGTTTTCTACAACAATATCTGAATTCCATTTATACATTCATCTCTTTCTATACTAATTCCTATTATTATTCCTCAAACAATTGGCCACTTTGTACCAGTCGCTTATCGCTAACACTCTTATGGTAATTATGTGTCATTAAAACATATTGTCTTCAACCTAGTTTACTTATCACATAAATTTACCAATTGATATCATCATCACATCATCACTTCACACCTGTCACTTACTAATTACACAACTGCCATTCTATTGCACCACTCCCTCTAGTGCTCATCAAGATGTATATTTAGTACCTTTAATTTTTTTTCATTAATTTATGTATATCAAGTTTACAATATGAACATTCTTGCTAATAACGCAATTGCTTAGGCATCCGTATGAATCTTGACCTAATGTCTCTGCATAGGTACTTCATACAACCATGTGATCACCACTCCTAACTTAGGGTATCCTTACAAGACGAATGGAACTTTTACATAACATAATCTTTTGTATACACACCAGGACACACACAACTAGTCATGAGACATGCCTATTAACTCATAATTAACTAGCGTCCTCGTTAGAGTACATTGTATTTTCTTATAATGTGGAATTAGTTAGGCATACTCTTTCTATCCTCTTGTTCAATAATTTTGTAAAGACATTCATAATCTTCCATAAATAATTTTATCATAAATTAATTTAGAAAGTGTGATTTTGCACGGAGGAGGTGATCCCATTACAACCCAATTAACATCTCATAAATAAATTTACACTTAACAAAGTTGTTTGTTTGTTTTTTTTTTGTTTTTTTGTTTTTTTTAACCCTATGGAAATAATTTGTTGTGTTTAATATTTTGAAATGCAATATGACTACTCTTATTAAATCACTTTCAAGTTTATATTAAATTGCTTTTAGGTTTTTAAATGTAATTGAATCATATAATTCTTAAATTAAAGACCAACTATGTAATTAGGTTATCCCTATCATAAATTAAACACGAGGTTATCCCTATCATAAATTAAAGACCAACTATGTAATTAGGTTATCCATATCATATTGGATAATTTATTTCTTCCTCCTTCTTCTTCTTCTTTTTTTTTTTTTAATGTAATTAAAAAAATTCAATATCCATATCATATATCATATAATTCTTAAATTAAAGACCAATTTTGAATTGAATCATATAATTCTTAAATTATAGACCAATTATGTAATTAGTTTATCCCTATTATATTGGAAATGTTTTTTTTTTTTTTGTGTGTGTGTAATTTAACTATCCATATCATATATCATATTGCATACATTTTTTTTTTAATGTAATTTTAAAAGAATTATAGACCAATTCGGAACGCGTTGCTGGAAACCTGATCGAAAAGCAGTCCATTCGCATTGCAGGGTTTTGGGCGAGTTGACAACTTAGGAGTAAGGTTTTGAATCTTTCTGTTGCCTTTTAACATTCATTTTGCCCACATGAATTTACACTTGAGAGGTCTATAATGCCTGGCTGTTCCACGAGATGAGGGTTTACACAAAATGAGGATTATACAATGATGTTGGTTCGATGCTTGAGGTTACACAATTGATGACATGATACATGATGAGTTTACAAGATGAGGGTTACACAATTTGGGTTCCACGAGTAGCAGTGCTGACAAGAACATTTATTTTCCTCTCATTCCTCCTTGTTACCATACCTTCATACGGGAGATTCCCTATATATTTCCCACTCGTTCCAGTATGCGGGAGATTCACTTTTTAGGGCTACCTATCAATGTTTAGCTCTCTTTATACTTTAATATATCACACTAGGGAAACGAAGGGGGATATGCTTAAGTTATGAATAATCTTTTGACTAAACATGCATAAACTGAAAGCAGCTTCTCTTTCGCACCACTTGAAGTTTTTACAAAACAAAATTCCTAAAAGAAAACCAACCTAACCAGATGCAGTATTTCGCAATATTTCATTTGCCTAACAAATTCGATTTTGTACTTGTAAACTTACTACCACACCAAAAGAACAAATTAACCGCGGGATTACTAATTCAAATATTTTATACAGATCCTATGATCAAGAAAAATTCAAAGCCGTTTATAGAAATTGAATTACATTGTACCTATTGATTTTTTTGCATCCCTAAGAACTATGTATTTTCTCTTTAAATGTAGTATTGGTGGTATATCATTGTAGTTTGGAATTGCTTGGAAAGTATGACAAGTCCTATGCCGACAGCCTTCAAGAGTCATGTCCAATCACTAGAAGGTGAAGCTGATCTCTATTATCTCTATTATATGCCATATGATGACGTCTTGACAGAGACATGCTGGTCTCTGTTGTATCTTTCTGACGCGAGCATGTGCTGCTCCAAGTCGAAGATTCAGGCTGTAATTGACGCAGGCATGTGCCCATAGTTGGGGGAACTTTTGTCATGAGTATACTAAGCAATGAAAGTTTCAGGCAGCTTAATTTAATTATATAAATTGACACGTTTTAATTTTCCATTTTTTTTTTATACATTTAGGTTAAGAATCATACAATAAAATATATACAATCTTCTATGTAAAATTCTAATTGTATTAATCCATATGAATGGTTTGTTGTTTAGTCATTCTTCCCCCTTAGTTGTTCTTCCTGCTCTACATACACTGGGCAACATTGTCACTGGTGATAGGTTTTACTTCATACTTCTCAGTAATTTAAATAATACATTTTTCATATATTATTGGCTCTGATTTAATTGTTGAAAGAGGACGCCTATGAAAAAGCCCAAGTTTAAATCTAGGGGATCTACTTTTCAAAATACTTTTACCTGATATTTTTTTTTGGTTTGCAGATTGTTATAAACAATCAGGCTCTTCCTTGTATCCTGAATCTTCTCACAGCCGAACAGATAGAAAAAGGCATAGTAAAAGAAGCATGCTTGACAATCTCCAATATTACTGCAGAATTTTATCTATGCATCTCCTAAGTGATCCTATCCCACCATACGTGCACCCTTATTCATTTTATTACGGAAAAGTGAAGTCGATCCTCCTTGTCCCACTCAGGGCAGACCTGATCTACCTAGATGATTGGATAGACCTACCCACTTATAGTAAGGTATTGGAAGAGAGTTTGCATTCTGTTTATTTTAACCAGAAATACATATTAAATGGGAAGACCAAGAATTTAAAATTTTTGATACAGTTTAAGTGGGACGCAAAGGCTAAGTGGTACCTGACTCTCGCAGTCATCCCAGTTGCTGTATATGCCAATGGATTTTCCCTTGGCACAACATAGAATTTCGAGCCCATACGACCTGCATAGAAGCCAATTGTTCCAGTCTTTGTTTTGCCTCTGCTCCTTTTGTGGAGGAGCCAACGTACTCTCATGGTTAATGAGGCGAGTTAATCCACTGCGCGTGCCATATCTGCTGCTAGGCGAACCAATCATCATTTATAGATCGGGGGCCTTGGATTATTACGTATTTAATGCTGACTAAATGAATGATGACCAACGTAACGAATATTTATATTGCAATAGGAGTAGAAGGGCTTTCTCGTCCACCGGCTAGCATTTAGTGCTAGTTCACCCTGGTTCACGTGAGTCTCTCTCCAAATGGGATCGGAACATCAGAAGAGACCATCGTCCTCCCTCCAACTTAGCCTATTCTCCTTGTCCAACTCGCATTCCACGCTTCTAAGCCCTTATCGACCGATCACACCAAGTCTGGCTAGATAAGCCAGCCCAGAAAAGAAAAAAAAACAATCACTAACCGGAAAGGGCCCGACCGCCACTCCCTTCCCCCCCAGAGATTCACAAAGAGCTATCTAGATTTCTCCGGGCCACCAACAATGAAAATGAAAATGACTTGTATTCCGGTACTGAGGATCAATCCATAAAAAAACACACACCAGTGAAAGGGCCCGCCTATCTACCGGCACCTCCTGTGTGTGGTCGCCCCGGCCAATATAAACGTAACCCTCTCTGGTTGAGAAGACCATTCACAGTCCATTGTCACGAATGGTTTTAAGGGGATTTCATGGCTGATGTCAGCTTCCCAAGGCAATGTAAATGGTACCTAGTTCTAGCACTCTCTATCTTCATCCCAAAACAAAATATCATGTTCCAATTTCAAGTTTGATTAGAAATAATAATAAGTTGCGTTTTTACTAAATTCTCTAGGTGCAGCATAGGGCGTTGAACCAAAAGTGATTTATTCCTTCTATCCTAATACAGAACCTTGAAAGCTTTCTTTTCATATTTACAAACTAATTGAAATGAGATGAAGCATCTTACCTGATTTTTCCCACGCAAAAGTTCTTCCTATGAATATATGACGAATCTACTGCGCAATGGTAGCAGGCTATCAGATAAAGTTGGACTAGCAAGCGGTAAAATATCTGTTGTAAATCGTTGCCAGCTAGCTAGGTTCCCCATTTCAGCTCAGAGAATAGATAGCTGGATGACAGATACAATCCAATCCACTTTGGTCGCTCCTCCAATCTTATTTCTTCTGTTTAGCAGGTAGATGGAGATATATCATAGTGCCAAGACAATCGCTAATTGCTATGGGTTCTTTTTGCATCGGTGAGGTGGTCACGGATACACGGTTCTTAGATAATGTAGGTGTGGCGCACAGGAAATAGAGCAAAACCAATCTGGTAGACCTTCATCAATCGGTACTCCTATAATAACCTTAAAATTTATTTTTCTCCAATACTTTAAATAATCGTGCTTTAAACAATTGACTTTAAATTTAAATTAAAATATATGCAAAATTTAAAACATAATAAAATTTAAAAACGTAAAATTTATTATATGTTTTTATAATAATTAAAACATTATAAAACTAAAATAATTTCAACCTTACGAAATTATACCTTATTTGGTATTTAGACTGTGCATGAAGGAGGCCACGCGGCTCGTGAAATCAAGGTGAAAGCTGGCATATTTTCCTTATCTCCCACGCAGCCCATACCCACGTGACTAGAGGCTGCATGTGCCCCACCTGTCCACCAACATGCAGCGGTAGTCCTCCCACGCCCGCCTTCAAGAACTCCTTCGTTCTCACCTGCGCGCAAGGTCCTTCGCCTGCCCAGAAAGAAATGCATGGTCTTTGCACTAGTAAGGAAGGAAATTGCAGATGAGACTGATCGAATTACGGGGCGTTCCAGCAAGTCTCAAGTGTCTATTTTTCTGCCTTCCATCTATGCTGTTAATTAGCACAGCCTGTGAACACAAGGATTTCTTTCCCAGTAAAAGCTTCTACATGATCATTTATAAAAATGGCGATTACCTTATTTCGCAGTACTAGGCAGATACAAACGAAATAAAATTTAGGGCAGGGCTTGTAGCATTATGGTGAAATAAATCGGTTGGATTTCACACTCAAATGCTTTGGATGGACTCCATTGGAAAAGACACGTAATGGGTTAGAGGGTGAAGCAGAGTAGTTGTGGACATGTGGCTACAGTAGTTGTGGACATGGAAATCGCAGCTGCCAGTTGGAAATCCCTCCTTTCGGCAAACATTTTTGCAATGGTTTAGAGGGTGAAGCAGAGTATTTTCTGCTGGCGACATGGAAATCGCAGCCGCATCTCATATCAAAAATGGCTATTCTTTTATTCTTTTATTTTACAATATATTTAAATTTTTTTATTATATTCTAATAAGATTGTTTATTTTATCTTCAAAGAACAAAATTTATAAATTACCCCTCTCTATGAGCGGTCGAGTTGCTCTAAACTACTGTAGGTTTATAATTGCCTCAGCAATACGTAGTAGAATCAATTGGAAGAAAAATAAGCAGTGATTAATTTGTATTTCAGTATCAATCAGGAACAAAGTGATATATTCTTGTGTGCTTGGCGCTAGGTGTTTTGCACACTCAGCCTTCTGCCACTCCCACCTGCAGCATCACAATGCTTATAACGAGCAGCACCAGCACAAAAGAGTGCTTACTCGACTGCTCACTACCTTGCCTGCCATTATCGATCTCCTTATCTTTCTTACACGGCAGAGGCTTCAAAGTTGAAAGTTTCAGTGAAGAGCGATATATTTATTTTCAGTGCAGTCTGTTATTTAATTAATTAATTTATTTATATATATTTTTCTTTTCTGACCAGCGCGTAGCCATGGCCATGGAATCAAAGGTGACTTTGAAGAGCTCTGATGGCGAATTGTTCGAAGTCAATGAGGCCGTCGGATTCGAATCACATACAATCAAGAAATTGATCGAGGGGCGCTTCCACCGCTATTCAACCAGGCTCAGAAGCACGCAGACGAGAAGCCAACTCTTTACCGAGGATGAAATCAAGGCTTGGGATCCCAAATTCATTACAGTCGATAAGAACACTTTGTTTTCCCTTGGGGTGGTATTCTTCCTTAAACCCTCATTTGATCCAGAGTTTTGACTGTTCTTAATAATAATAATACAGGGAATTGATCGTTATGTAATAATTCGGTGAATTCAACTCTTCAGCCTTGATCGTTATCTAACAAATACGTTGTCCAATTTTTCATTGGGCGACATTGATTTTATTCAAATTTGAAATCAATTCACTGTAGCAATTGCTTTTGTAAATTGATCAACGCATTGGTCAGCCATAGGTCCCTTCCTTGTTTTGACAGGGCACAGACTCCTATCCATCTAAAATTATTAAAATCTTTATTCAAAATTGAGCAATCACAATAAATTGACAGCCAAACACTAAACTGGTTATGTTGTTCTTTGGTTTGTTTCTAAACTTTTAATATTTTCATTAAGGCAAATGTGAATTTTTTTTTTCATCTGAACAAATACATAACTATTAATAAAGTATGAAAAAACAGCCCTGGAATTTGACAGGGAATCAAAATTTACACACGTCCAACATTACATTAGAGGGAAGAAATTGTTCAACGCGTGGATTTGGCAACTTACATTACAGGGATAAAATGCTCATCCCGTCGGTTTGATGTTTAGATATGTATGCAACTTGACTTCAAGAAACTGTATAGTATTAGTTTCTCTCTTCATTATCGTTGCGCACCAGTATTTCGGATATTAGTCTCTACACCGGGTTCCAGTCCCTTTGGTTTCTTACACTACTAAATGAGGGGTAGGTTTTACAATAAGACCGCCCCTCAGCTGCATAAAGTGCTCTGAATAAATATCCTATTACATCTAATACCCTTGAGAGGTGCGAAAGTGACCTAAATGCACTTTCTGTATATATCCTCATTAATCACCTATAGGACCTGCTTAGATAGGGTAGGAGGTTACTTAGAGCTTATAAAGAGTCCTATATTTTAGATATTATAATGTTTGCATTCTATATCAGTTTTAAGTACATACATATGTACATACATTCTATATATGAATTCTTCATTGATTCTATTTTGTTTGCAGGGAAGTCCTTTTGTTCAAAGAAACGCTTGTGATTAGGCTAGACTAAATAATCCCAACAATCACAGCATGCTCACATAATTTCTTATTGTACAACTCTAAAAATTAATTTCATTATTTATGTTTTTTTTTCATTCCAGAATATCAATTGCGAGCCCTCTGGTTCCAGATTTGGAACTTGGCTCTGATACCATTCTGTAGTGCTCTGTCTGCCGGGCAGAGCACTCAGTCAATCCTTAACATTGAAGAGAACAAAATCTATTTCAAAATCAGAATTTTTCATTTAATTTTGTGCAGTAAAGAGTTTACGAGTAAAATACCTCGAATTTATCCTGCTCCCGCTCCTGCCTTTCCCTCTCCTGTTCCTGAAGGAGCCTTATTGCCGGCTCTAATTTTCCACCCTGCCGACCAGCAGGTTTGCTGGCCCTAGGAAACCGACGGGTTTCCTAGCCCCCTAGCCCACGTACCAAAAAAAATGGATAGCAACCTCCTCCCCTCAGAGTACAAATCTGCCTGGAGTAAATCCAAAATTTTCTCCTTTCCTCTCTGTTCTTCCATAAAAAAATTTGTTCTTTCGTAAAAAATTTCCCCCTTGTTCCTCCGTAAAAATTTCCCTTATACCTCCTTCCCCCACCGCCTTCCTTCTTCCACCGCCCCTTTCATTAATTTATCTTATTTTTATTCTTGGGCAGTGTAGTTCCCTTTTTGGTTTGACATGTGTTATTTTATTGAACGGTACGTCTTTATTCCATCTAACCAAATGCCCTCCAAATTTACCTAATGGTTTACCTAAGTTTTATACTGAGCGGCAAGGTAATGACAATAATAATTTTGTTAATTATT
>LPNX011046992.1:321986-401199 GCA_001517045.1 Pseudotsuga menziesii
CCCCATTTTACCTATGATGGGAAGAAGATAACTAGAAGGGGAAAGATCCACAAGAACATGCATAACATTGAGGGAAGCCTAATGAATAGGAGTCATATGATGATCGGGTTTAACAAAGCAAATTTGATCAACTTCACAATATTCCCATCATGGGGAAAATACATCACTCAAAAGAGTGTGGACACTACAACTTTCATTACATAAACATAATCATGCCCAAGGAGAAGATTGAAATCTAAAGGACCTTGGACTACCATAACATTGATACAGACATTTTTTCCTTCCAAAGTGATAGGTAACTGAAGAAGGATCCCTAAAGGTATTGTAGGTCATTGATTAAAAGCCAGTATCTGATCGATAGTTGAAACAAGCAAAGGAGAACCTATGGATTTCCAAGCAGTAGAGGATAGAATACTAATAGAAGCCCCTTTGTCAACAATAGTGCAGAGTATACTCTTAGTGGTAACTCGCACAACTATATAGAAAGGAACACTTGAATGAAGACAAGAATTTGTTAGGTTACTCCAGTCAAAGGAAATCATTAGAGGAAATTTCAACTCAAAATGGGCCTCATAAAATGAACTAATAAAACAATAGTTAAAATAATAAAATAATATTTATTAATTTTGGAGGAAGAAAAGAAAACAAACTACTTTTTTGTTTGTATTTTTGACATATATCCCTTTGTTTTTACTCAAATTTCAATCAGGAGAGCTCGTTGGTTGCGGAATTAAATTCTGCATCCAACGAGTACCCACTCGGCATACTTTTGATGGACCCTGCTACCCTAAAAACAAGAAATACCTGAAAAAAAATGGAATGATGATGTCATCATTCCATTTTTTCTGGTATTTCTTGTTTTTGGGGTAGAGGGGTCCGTCAAATGTATGCCGAGTGGGTACTCGTTGGATGTAGAATTTAATTCCACATCCAATGAGCTCTCCTGATGGAAATTTGAGTAAAAACACGGGGAGATATGTCAAAAATACAAAAAAAAAAAGTAGTCTTTTTTATGATACCTATCCCCAAATTTATATTAAAAAAGTGTTTAAGACCTATACGGTATTTCAAATTTAAAGCAATTTCATTGGCTAACACATGATGACATGGAATATGAATAAAAGTTAAAAGGCCCATTTTGAGTTGAAATTTCCTCTAATGTAACCTCAGTACTTGGAGAGGGTTCTTTCGAAAGAGACAAAATTTCCTCTTGTGGAGAAAAATCAGAACGAAACATAAAAACTTCAGCAGGTTGTTTTTCACTCTCAATTAGAAGAGAGGGACAAGACAAAGACTGTGTCGAAGGGACTACTTCAATCTCAACACTCTCTAACGAAAGAGCGAGATTAGGTGGAGATGCCATCGATTTGACCACTTTAACTTCACTCTCCAAAGGAAGAGTGGGATCAACCAAGGATGGAATTGGATTTACCACTTCAACTTCACTCTTCAAATGAAGAGTGGGATCGATCAAGTTTATAACTAGATCGACCACTTTATCAACCAATGGGATGTCAAGTGAAAACTTATGATAACCTATTGGAAGCCGTTGACGAGAAATAGTAATATCTTCCAAGAACTTAGAAGCTTCATCCATGAAAGGAAAAATGTAAGTAAAGTGCATGTCCTTACATAGAAAGAAAGGATTTATGACTTTACCCTTTCGACTCTTAACCACAAAGTCATTGGTTAAGGGAGGATCATCAGTATGATGACCAAAGGCTGATGACATAGGTTGTCGAGAAACCTTAGACCACTCTTCTATAACTAGGACTAGACCATGAAAATATTTCAGAAGGTGATCACTTTTGTTATCCAGAAATACACACTTCTTGCAGACAAGAACTAGTTCCCTAGATCTGAATGGTTCAAATCTAGAACAAAACAAAAACACCAAATGTTAAACTTCCCCTAGATCTGGTTAATCACTTGAATGGAATGCCATGATACTTCTCTCAAAGGTTTTCCTTTCTATCCCCGCAGAAGAACCTATAAATAATGGAAAACAACAAGAGAAACATGATAGCATACAATATAATCAACTAGATCTATGCCTGTGACCAAGAAATCAAAAAAATATAAACATATGAAACAATAAATATGGGAAAGAAAATGAATTTTTTATTAGAAATGATTGGAGAGACTACAACCTTCATTCCTTGGTGTTAAGAGTTCCTTCCAATGGCTCTTTGCCTCTAACTTCACCTTGCCTCCAAATACTCAAGAATTATTTTGACAGAGTTTGGGTATGAAACACAATTATTCCTCCTTTTTCCCATGGGGGGTCAGCCAGTATTTAAAGGCATGGGAGGATAGGTGTGTTTGAGGATCTCATGGGTGAGGTGGAGATAAGATCCTAAAAGGGACGATATCGGGCTCCATTTGGTCTTAAACCATAGGGATGAGGTTCCACGGAGGTTAACTCCGAGAAGCCTCTCGAAGCTTCTCTTTTTTTCCTTGAAAACTCGAGCACCGCTCCTCCAATGAAGAAAACAGGAAGTGATAAGGGGGAACCACTTCTAGGAGTAAGGACAGGATCGATGGCACCTCTCCTTGCTCATGTATCAGGAGTGGTGCTGACTTATGTAACACTTTTTTTCAATGGGAGAGGAGCGTTACTAGATCAACACAGGGAAAAAGTGCAAGGGGATAACTTGAAACTTCATTTCTCTAGGGAGAAAATTTGAGGGATTGAAGAAGACAAGGGAATACCTATCTCATAACATGAGGGTGATGAGATTTCGATATAACAAAACACCATCTCTATGCCAAGTTTAGTAAATGTGATTTTTACAAACCACAGATACAGTACTTGGGTCACATCATCTCCGAGAAGGGGATAGTTGTGGACCCAGAGAAGATTACAGCCATAGAGGATTGGACTACCCCTACTAGTGTCATCGACATTAGATCATTTTTGGGATTATCTGGTTACTACCAAAAGTTCAGTGAGAAATTTTAGAGGATAGCATGTCCCATGACTTCTTTGCAAAAGAAGGCGAACAAGTTCTTATGGATGACCAAGTGCAAGGAAATTTTTCAGAAGCATAAACAACTCTTAATAACTGCACGAATACTATGAATTGTGGATACCGATGGGGATTTCATTATTTGCACAAATGCAAGCAAGGAAGGGCTCAGAGTAGTCCTCTTGCAGAATGATTATGCAATCTCTTATGAATCACAGAAGTTAAAAGAACACAAACAAAACTACCCCACCCATGATCTTGAGTTAGCAGCCATCATCCATGCCTTGAAGATCTGGAGGCACCACTTCATGGGGAAGAAATTTCTTCTAAAAATAGACAATATGATTCTGAAGTATTTATTTGAGCAACCAGATCGGAATTCCAAGCAGGCCAAATGGTTGGATTTCCTTAGTGAGTATCATTTCGAGCTAAAGAATATAAATGGAAAGGAGAAAAAAATTGTTGATGCTTTAAGCCGACAAGCTCCTATGATATATGAGGTGAATTTAAGTCAAACCGATTCGAATTTACACAAGAGGATTAGAACGACCAATAGAGTCAACCCTTTCTATGTTGAAATCCTTAAGAAGGTCCAAGAGGAAAGGTTGTTTCAGCAACAAAAAGAGTACAAGGTAGACGAAATGGGACTATTGTGGTCCAAAGAAAGATTGTACGTTCCAAAAGGAGGGGGCATCAGGTTAAGTATCACCACAGAATTTTATTGAACACCCTACTCGAGGCATCTAGGATATCGAAAGATGATATCCGATGTAAAGAAACACTTTTTGTTACCTAAGTTAAAGGCCGACATAGCGTTGTTTATCGCAAAATGTCAATTGGTCAAAGCTGAGAACCAACATCATTAAGGGTTGTTACAGTTGTTAACCATTCCAGAATGGAAGTGGGAGGTCATTAGTATGGATTTTATCAAGGGTCTACCAGAGAGTAAGAAGAAAAAGGATTTTATCTTTGTAGTAGTTGACAAGTTTCCAAAAGAAGCACACTTAATTCCAATGAAGTCGACCTACAAGGCAATACAGATTGCCGACATCTTCTTAAAGGATATATTTAGATTGCATAGGATACCCAAGGCAATCATATCAAATCGAGATATAAAGTTTACCAGGAATTTTTGGAGATCCTTATTCTCCGGATTAGATACACAGTTGAACTTTAGTACTGCTTACCACCCGCAGATTAACAGGAGGACAGAATGGGTAAACCAGATTCTAGAGGAAATGCTTAGGATGTATGTCATGAACAACCCACTAAGTTTGAAGATTACCTGCATCTTGCAGAGTTTGCATATAACAATGAATACCAGACCTCTGCCAAGATGAGTCCCTTCGAGGTACTCTATGGATGGAAGTGTACAACACTGGTTACTTGGGATGCTCCGGTGGATCGACAAATGTTAGGGCCTGACTTACTAAAGGAATTGTAACAATTGGTTACCAAGGTCCAGTTGAACCTTAAAGAAGAACAAGACCGCTAGAAGAGTTACACATGTAAGAAAATAAAATATAAATATAATCAGATAGGTGACCATGTTTACCTGAAAGTAAAAGAAAAAAGAAGCTCATTAAGCTTGGGAAAGTGTGGTAAGTTAGCACCAAGATTTTGTGGACCCTTTGAGATACTGGCCAAGAGAGGGTCAGTTACATATGAACTAGCTTTACTTTCTCACATAAGATTTCATAATGTTTTATATGCATCCTTATTAAAGAAATATTTTTATGATACTAAACATGTCATTGATTGGTCGTTGTTACAGGTGGAGCCTGAAGGGGAGTTTGTACATGAACCCCTTCATATACTGGACAAGAGAGAGGTGTCACTCAGGAAGCGCACTATAGTCCAGTTAAAAGTGCAATGGAACCACTTTGAGGCCAATGAGGCTACTTGGGGGAATGAATCCACCACGAGAGAGGCTTATCCCACCTTGTTTCATCATTTCATTCTTAGTCCCTAGAACACCAGGGACGGTGTTGTTCTAAGCGGGAAGGGATGTAATATCCCAATTTTTTGACCTAACACTTATGGGAATAAGCCCCATTTATTTTGATTTTGTTTTGATGTTTTATTTTCTATATTGGGCATAAGACCCCACTCCACCTGAGAATGATGATTTGTTTGATATATTGGGTGTAAGCCAAATGCATATGTTTTGTGTATATGATTTCATGTTTTACACATGGACCCTGAAGCACATAATTGATGAGATGTTTGTGTTAAGTGCAAGTTGTGAGGAACATGACTATTTGATGTTTTTTGTTGAGTGAGAAGCTCTAGAACACATGAGTATTTAATGTTTGTGTTGAGCAAGAGGCTCTGGAGCACATGAGTATTTTAAATGTTTGTGTTGAGCGAGAGGCTTTGGAGCACATGAGTTATGAAACCTTTATGTTGAGCAGGAAGCTCTGAAGCACATGAAAAGATCAGAATTAGAAGTGTTCGGAATAATCCCTGAAGCATTCCAAATTGATCTTGAGCATAAGCTCTGGAACATCAAATCCTTAGACATTATATCCCTAGGTGTATCCTACAAATACATCCTAGCATTAGTGTTGATCAAGGAGCTCTGGAATTCCACTAAGTCTGTAACCCCCTGTTTCTTAGTGTTCAGTATGGGATCTGATAAGTGCTAGGAGTTACTGAAAAGAATTAATGATGTCGAGTGAAAATGAGTCGAGTAAAATATTGATCTCATCTGACATATTTACAAGTGATTAAATGAAATTTTGAATTTATGTATCTCATCAAGTACTGAAGAACTAACATGTTATCCGAGGGAATCCAACATGCAAAGAAGTTTAGAGTTTCCTAACCTAGTTCTCCTAACCCCTACCTGAAGGCCTTATTAAAGAAAGTGACTAAGTTAAAATAAATGTGGCATATGATTAGGGATCATGCTATATGATACCTAAAGTTAAAATGTTAACAAATGGTATATATATCGAGAGAGAGAGTTTATACATGATATGTATAAAAGAGTAAGCATAGTAATAATACTAGTAACTATGAATGATAATGAAAGGATATACATATTATTATTATTGCTAATGATAATTAAATATTAAATACCTACAAGAGACAGAGTAGGAATTAGTCAAAAGTTCCTAAGTTAAATTTAAATAAATATTAAAATTACCTAAATTAAATAAAATGGGTTATTTCAAGAAAACAAATGATTCTTGATTTAACTGCCCCTTTTCCTGAAAATTTTGTCTATAAAAACCCAAGCCAAGGAGAGGATTGGGGATCTTTGGATTATTCCATAAATTCTACCTAAATATTCTCAAGAGAGTTCTTGGAGACCTTTTTTTTCCTAAGAGGAAAAGGAAATTGACACAGAACCTGTTATCCCAAATAGGGAATCCTAACCTTAGGAGCTCTAAGCTACTTGCATGTCGAAACCATCTCGGGGGGATCCAGATTGAAACCAGGAACAGTTCTGGTTCATGGTTGGGTGGAACGTCATAGTTCCCAAGTTATTCAGTTACTTCAACAGAGGACATAAATGTTTATGAAATTGTTAATGTTGTGTGTTTAAGTGTGTAGAGTTTTCGTCCATTAAAATAGCTTCAACTTACAGGTATGAGGTTTCTTGATTTCCCCTATATGTACACAGGTTTTCTTATTTAATGAGGAGATTAAATTATGGAAGGTTAAATAGTATCTACAGTAAGACAAGCTTACAACCATCACAATAATAAACCCACGCATGTTCAATAAACCATGTATCACATCGTAATAAACATTTAAAAGCAAACTATACATAAGTCGTGATTCGACAATAGTGCCATTGCAAGAAATGGCACAACCATATTTCAAACTCATCATTTAAAACCAAAACGTGGAGCTTCCATTAACATATCAAACCATACATTTAAGTTACAAATATCAAAATGATTACAGAGCTCAGTCTCATCTGAAAAGACATGGCCCGAAGGCACCACACTCAACCACCGTCAAAATCATATTTACATACGAATTTATGGATGCCCATTAATGCAGAAGAACCATACAATCGAACCCATAACCAAATCTTCACAACATTAGACCTTTCAAACACAGAGCTCAAATCTTTGCTAAATATATTATGTAACTTCGGACTGTATTCACTTCTATAATTTCAGAATCTCTGTTGATGTATTTGTAACTTCGGAATGTATTCACTTGTATATCTTATGTATTGTATCCCGATGTTTATTTCGAGAAGTATCTATAATTTAATTGAGTCATGTCATGCCCCAATGTTCCAATCGAGAGATTCAATAATGTAAACAAGGCATGTAAATTCATTGAGGTTAACCCTCCATTGTAACTTGGGGAAATAGTCCCCACAATTGAGTCAAGGTTAACCCTCCTTGTTGATCGGAGGGCAAAGTCCGCACAGTTGTGGGGCACTAGGGTTATCAGACTCTCCTAAAGAAGTTGGCCTTGGTAAGTATTTGTTAAGTGAGTTCGACTTGTTGGAGTAGACATAAAGTGAACGGAAGAATATAAATAGAAGTGAGGATCTCCTGATTTCTACAGACAACACAGACACTCACTCACTGGGGTGCATGAGTGAGAGAGGAGAAGCTCTCTCAATTGAGAGAGAGAGAAAAACCGTTAGAAATCGTCTTTTCTATCTTTGGGTTTTACTGCTGCCATTGGTGCTCATTCTATCTCTAAGGAAGTTGCGGGGTTTTATCCTTTATGGTTTCCCTGAGGAAAATCTTTCTATTTCTTGTCTCTTGTGATTATTATTGTGCATGTTGTTCTCTTATATAAGATCCTAAGATCATATTACTTAAATGCTAAAAATCTAACATGGTAACAGATCTAACCTAAGAAGAAGAAAATGTGCAGCAGAAGAAGCTGGGGATTCTTACTTTTTGGGTCTCTCTCTGAATCCATCAGCAAAATAAGGCTAGGCTGACTCTCCATTGAAGGGCACATCTTTCTGTCGAAGCAGAATTTGATTTCGGGCATTTTCAGTTTTTGCTGCGGGAAATTAGGGCTTTTTACAGAAGAGGAATTTTTGAGTGAGCCCAACATAGGATTACTCTCCTCATCAAAATTGAAGTTTAGAGACCTGGGTTGAGATTTTTGGTTGGGTGAAACTCCAGGAAAGTCAAACCCTAGTTTGACCTCGAGTGTGAAAAAACCTAAAATACTGAAACTGATAGTTTTGGTAGACTTGCTATATCTCGCGATTGGAGAAGGTTCTGGTGCCAAAAATTTCATAGGTGGAAGATAAATTCCTTATGTACACTGTATCCAACTTTTAGACTCATATTTTCTATATTATAGGAGATATGGTTCCTCCAAGTTAGGGTTCCAGCCTCTCCTAGGATTCATCCGTAAACAGGACACTTGGGGAGAATTGCTATATCTCAAGCTAATAAGGTCCAAATAAAATTTCTCAAGAGGTTAGAGAAAGGGAACAGAATTTTATTTCCATGGTAAAGTTTCTAGACCCTAAAGATGAACTAGTGACATGTGGTAGTCTGTACAATATCGCTCTTCTGAACAGTCCTGAAACATGTCACCTTGGGAAAACTCTCATAAGTCCCAATAGGTGTAACCAATTATAATGAAACCTATGGTTTTGTAACATGAGAAGATGAGATTACCTTAGAATGAAATTTTAGACACACAGGAGAAGTAATTTTGGAGATACCACAGAAATGGTATCAGGCATTTCTGTAGAAGAAATTGGAAAACTAGGGTTTCCTATTTTGAGAGCTTCCATCCATTGTTTTCAGAAAAGGAGTACATTGGATAGCTCACCTTGAAGAGGTGTATATTTCTATACAATAATATTTTAAATATTCCAAGGTTTCAAAATTAGTGCTTCTCTGACAAACCCTAGGTCATCCAGATCCGGAACAAAGACGGACACCTCAAATCAGTAAGATCTAATCTGTTGATATTTACATTTGAGGTTCTCATTTCAAAATGACTAATCACACCAGATTGATGAAAATATTGGTGAGGCTAACAAATTTCAAGCATGTAAGTATAGGATCTCACTAGTTCTTGAAGGAATTGAATTGGACACCTACATAAGTAGAAAGGTTCCAGTTCCAGAGGGAGATAAGGCTAAAGCCTTACATAAGAAGAACTTGGTCAAGGCCAAGAAGATCATTGCTTATTCAATCAAGTGTCTTCCCTAAATACACCTAAAGAGATGTTTGATTCCTTGACCAAGTTATTTGAAGGGAAGAACATAAATTGAAATATAACTTTAAGAAACTAGTTGAAGAATGTGAAGATCCAGAATGCAGAGACCATATAGTCATACTTTACAAGGGTCTCTCAAATCAAAGAACAACTTGAAGCAGTGGATGAAGAAGTAGAGAATGCAGAAGTTGTGATAACCACCTTGAATGGCCTCCCAGGATCATGGGATTCATTCATTCAAGGAATGTGTTCCAAAAGGAAGTGATTACTTTCATCAGACTCTGGGAAGAGCAGACACAAGATGAAGCTCTACCCATAATAAGAGAAGAGAAGATGGGAACAACTGAAGATCAAGCACTTGATATTCAAAGAATATCCCTAAAGCGATGAGGAATATGAAGAAATCAACTCTTGAAGAACCTCTTATCCATATTAGCATTTGGACAAGAAATAATGCTATTATGAATGAGGAAGATGATGAAGCTAAAGGCTCAAGAAGGAGTCTACCCATGAAACAAATAGAGATAAGTATTTAATTGTCATTTCATGATATTTTTTTATTATGCATTTGTTTATATTCAGTTGATGTATTATGCATGATAGAATGTTTGCATTAATGACAGTATACTACTAATACGCATGTGATGGGTAAGTATTTCATGGTACTATACAACTCTCCATTGCTACTTATCTGGAATGAAACCTCTTTGCTGACATATTGGATTAGTGCATAATCTCAATGTTGTCCTTGTAGAGATGGAAGGAATCTAGAAAGTTTCCGTTAGATATGGGTGAATGCTGTATTGGCTAAAATAGTTGCATGATCATATATTTATGCATACGAATTTTCCATTATGAATATTCCTTATGAAATGTTTCTAACCATACAAATGCATTTGACTTGTAGGAAAGATCACGTACAATCGCCTACAACAAAATAAGGACGAGACTTGTTCCTAAGAACAAGTGATGACAGTTCAAGAAATAATCCAAGAATGAAGAATAATATGATGAATACAGTTATGTGACACTATTGAGTGACATCATTGATGCAGAACCTTCTAGCTATGAACAAGTAGCCAAGAAGAAAGGGAAGGAGAATACTATTTAAAGAAGAATGATGTCTAGGATGTAGTATCGAGACCTAAAGGGAAGTTCGTAGTTCCATCATGCAGTAGATGGAAACATTGTGGGATATAAGGAAAGATTCGTAGCACGAGGTTTCTCATGGAAATAAGGCATATACTACGAAGAGAAATTTGCAGCCACTAGAAATACACATGACAGGAAGAATCATGTGTGAAAATGAAAGAAGGCCTTATACGAGCTCAGAAGGCACCCATGGGATAACACATACATGAGGAGTTTGAAGATCACCTAGAATGATGAAAATCTTAACCTTTTCTACAAGGTTGAAGATGAAATCCTATAGACGATGACAAGATCACATATGGGTGGGAGAAGAAATTTTGAAAAAAGTTCAAGATAGAGGATCTTGGTATCCAGTAAACCTAGATGGATACATAGAATATTAGTAGCAGAGGAAGATACTTGTCACTCCGGTACAGAATTTTTCAATGCATAGAGTATGAAAGGAAGAGGGAGAATGGTGCTCTGCTTCAGAGGGAGTGACTATAGAATATCTTGAGGTTCGACATGGTACCGTCAGGATGGAAAGATTACTGATGGCTCTAGGTTTTACTAAGAGTAAAGAAGATTCCAACCTTTACTTAAAGGTTGAAAGAAGAAGACCAGTGATGCTCCAGTTATATGTCGATGACTTGTTCCTGATAGAAAAGAGGAACTCATTAAAGTTGCAAGAAGGAGACTTACTGTCAAGTTCAAGATGAAGTACTTGGATATGATGCACTACTTTCTAGGCATGGAGGTGTGGTAGAATGTAGATGGAATCTCCTTGGGACAAGGGAAGTATGCAGTAGATATCCTGAAGAGGTTCAAGATGATGGGCTACAAGGCCATGACCACACCTATGGCATCGAACCTAAAGCTATTGAGTGTTTCTTCATCAGAGTTGGTTAATGCAACAATGTATCATCAGATGATTTGTTCCTTGATGTACCTGACGAATATGAGACCAGATATTTGCTTTGCTATGAATACATTGAGACATGTTCACCTGATGGTTGCAAAGAATGCAGTGAGGTACCTAAAGGGTATAGTTGATCATGGGCTAAAGTATGAATCGAATCAGAAGATTAACGTAGAGGGTTATGTTGATTCGGATTGGGCAGGTAGTTCCATTCATAGGAAGAGCACTTCTTGGTGTAGCAGGAAGCAGTCATGTGTGGCACTGAGTACATCTGAGGCAAAATATGTTTCCACTTTCTATTTGGGAGGTAGTATGTTTATTTTTAAAACTACTATTTGATTTGATTGATCTGACTTGCATTTTTGTATGATGCAGAGAGGAGCAGTGAAGCTCCAGTTTGTGATCCAGATTGAGATCTCTTGAAAGAGGGAGTTCTAGCATAGCTAGTGAGACAGGTTGTCTGAGCATAAATCCTGGAGAAGCTCATAGGTTTCCTAGATGTAAATGGTCATGTAGGTTGTCCTCATATGTAATCGGTCTTGGCAAATCTCACAGGTTCTCCTTCAACATAATCATCCCTGATGTGATTCTGTGCTAGAAATGGTCAGAGTGAAGTTTGAGTACTTCAGGGAGAAGCTTGGTGTTCTCCAGATCAAGGTTCCCTTGAAAGGGAAGTGATGAGTTCGTGAGCCATTCTAACATGGTTGCAGGCGGGGCCTCCCATGGTTAGATATAAGTGTAGAGCCTTTCTGAAATTGTGGAAGGATGGGCCTCCCATGGTCAAATGTAAGTGCAGAGCCCTTTCCTCGGATGATAGATGGTGTGTCCTACCATGATGGTAAATGTAAGTGCTGAAATCCATTCTCTAGGAGAATGGAGGCACCTGGTCAGTTACCAGGAAATTGATTCAGTATGTGACTAAAGCTCAACTTAGTGCTGAGAAGCCATTCTCTGGGAGAATGGAGGCACCTGGTCAGTTACCAAGAAATTGATTCAGTCTTGCACTGAATCTTAGCTTAGTGCTGAGAAGCCATTCTCTGGGAGAATGGAGGCACCTGGTCAGTTACCAGGAAATTGATTTAGTCTGGGAATGAAGCTTAGATTAGTGTTGAAAGCCATTCTCTAGGAGAATGGAGGCACCTGGTCAGCTACTAGAAAATTGATTCAGTCTGGGACTGAAGAACAACTTAGTGTTGAGAATCCATTCTCTGGGAGAATGGAGGCACTTGGTTAGTTACCAAGAAATTTGATTCAGTCTGGGACTAAAGCTTAGCTTAGTGCTGAGAAGCCATTCTCTACGAGAATGGAGGCACCTGGTCAGTTACCAAGAAATTGATTCAGTCTAGGACTGAAGCTCATCTTAGTGCTAAGAATCCATTCTCTGGGAGAATGGGGGAACCTAGTCAGTTACCAAGAAATTTTATTTAGTCTGGGATTGAAGCTCAGCTTAGTGTTGAGAATCCATTCTCTGGGAGAATGGAGGCACCTGGTCAGTTACCAAGAAATTGATTCATTCTGGGACTCAGGCTTAGCTTAGTGCTGAGAGGCCATTCTCTGGGAGAATGGAGGCACCTGGTTAGTTACCAGGAATTTGTTTCAATCTGGGATTGACACTCAACCTAGAGCTGAGAGCCATTCTTTGAGAATGAAAGATGTAAGTGTCGTTCCTTTCTCTGGATAGTAGATGGTGTGTCCTGCTATGCCAGTAGATGTAAGTGTTGAGCCTTTCTTTGGATGATAGATGGTGTGTCCTATCATTCCACTGGATGTGACTGCTGGGCCTTTCTGACATGGTGGTGGATGTGTTCCTCCCATGGTTAGATGTGAGTGTTGGGCATGCCTTTCTGACATGGTGGTGGATGTGTTCCTCTCATGGTCATATGTAAGTGTTGGGTGGTCCTTTCTGACGGGGCAGATTTAAGTGCTAAAGAAGATGAAAACCTACATGGAGGATAGGCCTACAACTAGCATGAAAAAGGGATGGCTCTGTAGAACTTCCTGTGACAAGAAGAATGAAGAGATAGCACCATTTGATTGAGATAGCGGAAGCAGTGATGATAATGATGATATAGTGATGATCCAGAATTGATGAATATGGCTTGATGATGAACATGACTTGATGATGAAGATGACTTGAATATGATGATGACTTGATGATGATCCAGATGATACAGAGAAGAAGCCTTGTCCTGATAAATTTTGTTGAGAGAATACCTTCCTAGTTAAGAGGGAGTGTTGACGTATTTGTAACTTCGGAATGTATTCACTTGTATATCTTATGTATTGTATCCCAATGTTTATTCTGGGAAGTATATGTAATGTAATTTAGTCATGTCATGCCTCGATGTTCCAATTGGGAGATTCAATAATGTAAACAAGTCATGTAAAGTCATTGAGGTTAACCCTCCATTATAAGTCGGGGTAATAGTCCCCACAATTGAGTCAAGGTTAAATCTCCTTCTTGATTGGAGGGAAAATTCCCCACATTTGTGGGGCACTAGGGTTATTAGAATATCCTAAAGAAGTCGGTCGTGGTAAGTAATTGTTAAGTGAGGCCAATTTGTTGGAGTGGAAATAAACTTAACGGAAGAATATAAATAGAAGTGAGGCTCTCATCATTTATACACACAACACACACACACACTCATTGGGACACATGAGTGAGAGAGGAGAAGCTCTCTGAAGTGAGAGAGAGAGAACAACCATTGGAGATCATATTTTTTTTCTTTGGGTTTTACTGCTGCCATTTGTGCTCATTCTATCTCTAAGGAAGTTCCGGGTTTTCTCCTTTATGGTTTCCCCAAGGAAAATATTTGTGTTTCTTGTCTCTTGCGATTATTGTTGTGCATGATGTTCTCTCATATAACATCCTAAGTTCATATTGCTTAAATGATAAAAATCTAACATCTTGTAGGATTCTATTTGTAAATACACCAACGTTGTAAAGCCATACAAGTTTCTACATAAAGCAATCATAAACTACGCTAACAGAACTAAAATGAACAGAGTAATATCCATAATTCATACACAGGATGTGTATTTGGAAAAGGGTCGAGCCGTAGCTATCAAAGCTCAATTAATAAACCCCAGCTCAAAAACCATAATCACTACTCTATCAAAGTTCCACATTAAAACAAACAATAGGAATTTACACTTTGTGTTTCATTATCAAGGCGCATGGCCGAGAGTAAAACGCTAATGTAATAAAAATTAAAAAAACACCCAAAACATTTAAATGCCAAAAGAATCCATTTAAAACCCTACTATCTGTGCTATCACAGCCACAACATTTACTAATACGCAACAGTAAGTGAAGCTTACAACCATCACTATAATAAACCCAGGCATGTTCAATAAACCATGTATCACATCGTAATAAACATTTAAAAGTAAACTATGCATAAGTCGCGATTCAACAAGAGTGCCATTGCAAGAAATGGCACAACCATATTTAAGCTCATCATTTAAAACCAAAACACGAAGCTTCCATTAACATATAAAACCATACATTTAAGTTACAAACATCAAAACAATTACAAAGTTGAGTCTCGTCTTGACATGCATGGCCTGAAGGCACCACACTTAACCACCATAAAAATCATATTTACATACGCATCTATGGATGCCCATTAATGCAGAAGAACCATACAATTGAACCCATAACCAAATATTCACAACATTAAACCTTTCAAACACAGAGCTCAAATCTATGCTAAATATTCGCACGCAGAGGTAACAAGCCTACGTTATCACAGGGCTTACCCATGGAAGGGTATCATGGATAGTCTTGCAAACACCCATGACCCGCGAATCGAAGCTCCTTGTCACCTACAATACGAAACAGAAACTATCAGGAGTATGCTAAAACCTCCCCCCTAAGAAAACCATAGTATAATGCTGCAAAACCAAGTAGAGAACATACCTTAAAAGTACAGGGTGAGCCTGTTTCTCCATGTTGTGATGAACCCAGAGAGTTGAATAGTGAAAACTAACCCACAACATTGACGAATGAATCCCAAACAATGACAGACCCAAGATTAGGGTTCATTTCCCCCCCATACCAAGGAGCATTAATTGCGCCACCCTATCCACCACCAATGATGTAATGTTTACCCACATGCATATAGTCCAAAACTCAACAATGTTATTTTGTATTAAAACCCCATCAAAACCCTCGTTGGCATAGTTAAGCCATGGTTTCATGGCATATGGAATATGCCATGAAGCGCTTACCATATAAACCATAATATTTACAAAATTCAATATAATGTTGGTTAAGTCTTATGACTTAAGACTATAACCTTAGGCATTAACACATTCCAAACTATATGTTATAAATACATAGCATTGGAAAAAAAGTTATCGCAGTCCCAAGCCACCATAATAATGCCAACCAGATAGATGTAGGTCTGGTAAACCCAACTATGCGTAAACAATAACGTAAACATTAGCAGTAGGAATAGTTAGGCCAGAACTTTAGTCCTTTTGTCTTCAATAGGAATAGGATAGTGTAGAGTGGATAGCATGTCATAGGATGTCAAGGGTAGCTATCATAGAAAGATTCCGCCATCTAATGAACCTGCACCAAGAAATGAGAAGCTTGCATTAGTTCAATGTGAACTAAGTAAACCCCATAACATCAAGTGGAACTAGTTACCTCTCCAAGTGGTCCCATAAGGGATACAAATCTCGCCACTCCACCCTTTGACAATTAAAGATAAGTCAACACTTTCCATAAACAATGAAAAAAACTTATAACCAAGAAGTAATATATAACTTAACGGGCATACACACATGCATGATAAATAATAATCAATAAGCAGAGCAATGATTTAAACCAGTTCAAGTAAAATAAACATAGTACATAGTTACATCAGCAGCTATATAGGAAAAAACATAGCAATGGTAAGGACAACTTATGAAATAGAAAACCATGATCGACATATTCCGCAAAAGATGAATTAATGTCCAGAACAGGTAGTAATTAACGAGCCTACAATATTTTTTTTCAAATTTTGGGGACATGACATAAATAAAAGAGTCGGTGGTTGCAGGAAGGAGCCACCATTTTGTGAATTTTTCAGCCATATTGTGAGGAAGGACGACATGGTTACCAAGAAGCAGGAGCTGCATCTACCACTCTGAGTTGCGTGTCACCCCATCGCTTCATGTGTTGTCACACTACCAGAACTCTGTAATAACTCTGATGTGCATGTGACTTTGTGTCTGTGAAGTACTATTTTTATTTCCTTGAATGTGCAGAAGTGATATGCTTGTGTGGAGTTTCCCACCATGAAGGAAATTCTTATGCAACCATTGAAGTGCGTAAAATAAGAGATCGCCCATACCAACTGCCAAAAGGAGGTTGTTGTTCTTTCGAGCCCAAGGTTCCAGAGAGGAGCTCATCTACCTCAGTTTGATCGCTAGTTCTGGAGAACAAAATTTCATCGTTTAGTTGTTTGTTGTGTGAATAGGGGACATGTTTCCGAGAAAGGACTCACCAGATCCATAGAGTCAAAGGAATAATTATCTGCATTCTCTATTACTAACTATGTAAGTCTCTTCACTGGAGAAGTAGTGAGTTGCTAGATCTGCAAATGAGATATTGCTAATACCTGAGATCGTTACCCGCCACTAGAAGGAGTTTCAATTGAGATTCTTAGATATACGTGAGATCATTTGGAGGAAAATTTTTAGAAATTCTTTGCTGGAGATTGTTGCCATGAATATACCAAGTTTTGATGCAGAACTGAAAGTTATCAAGGAATGGATAGCCAAGCCAAAGATTGTTGCAGATTGCATAAAGATTGCAAAGGAAGAAAATAAGGATGACAAGACAAATTATGATGAAGAAATTTTGGCAAGTGTAGAATGGTCAAAATTAATGCAGGAAATTAAAATGATTAATGATTTATTTAATGGAAGAGAAATCTTTCTTGGCATTCTAGACCAAGTAGATAAGGAAGCTGAAACTAATGACTGTGTTTTTTATGGAGAACACACCATGTTTGCAGCTATTGAATAATTTGATGATATGCATCAAAGAGAGACATTGACACTGCTGAACTATGAGCTAATGTTGTAGCATTGCATTGAACAAGGCATAGTTGAAAACTTTGCAGAATTTGTAAAAGCTGAAGAAAAATCCAGGACAGGAGAGGTACAACCACATTCCAGAATGCATATTAAAGTGAAATATACATATAGGCATGGAGACTTCAAATTCTCAAGCAAGAAATGCAAAAAGACAAACAAGTACCATCTCACATCAAGAAAGGTCAAGATGAAGTAGGAGGATTGGAGAGTACTAGGTTTGGAGTCCTAGGAAACATACATTATTAAATTGTTAAATCTTATTTGTATTGTGATCAATTTCTTCATTAAGGGAGGATGTTAGAGATAATGTAGAAATGGTTATTGTATTAATGGATGTTTTCTATTGATAAGATGAGTGCTTTGTTAGTTCCTTCTTTATAGGATTTGATCCATTATTCTTGGATCTAGGTTTGGCTTTGAGTTGCCTTTACATGTAAACATTTTACAGTAATATATTTGAGTTGAGTGTAACCCTTCTCCTGTCTGTGTGCGAGCCTTTTTGCTCTGCACTTCCTCCTCTCTAATTTTTCTATGTCCAAAAGGTGATAAAATAAACAATATTAAGTAGATCCAATAATGACTGGAATTTATCAAACAAGTTACAACCAAACAACGTAACCATATCCATGGTCGATGCGTGAAGTGTGCCCCAATCATAATTGGGTGAGCCTTATATAAATATACACACAACAAGTTAAACTCTAGATGAAGGGTTGAACGTAAAACCATAAGTAAATAATTGAAATCTAACATGGGTACCCTTGCACTGTAGACAACTATGGGTGAATTCCCAATAGACATGAATAAAAGTATAATAAGAAAAATAAGAAAGTACATGCATAATATCCATTGAGATCAAATGCTAGGAAATTTGATAGATTACTAAATAAGAAATTCAATGACAACGCATTCATAAATAATAAAGATATAAATATTAATAGCAATGGAGAACCTTTATTCATAACCATGGGAAAACCATATAACACTATACATGTTGCAATCCTATCTTGAAGCCAAATAAAATATCCCCACGATGATATCAATGCCAAACCCTAAACACCTAAGGGGTGTTTCATAAAAAACAAGAGAACCAAGTAACACTTGCCAAAAAGGAAACACTGAGACAACAAGATAAGCAACCTGAAGTACCTTTTTTAAGGGCTTCACTCTTTATCACTAGGTTGGGTTCTTGGAACTATTAACCTACAATAACAATACATTAAAGTGGTGTAATATCATGATAACAATAATAACAATATGATTATAAAAATGAACAACCACTCTGTAAATGATAGCTTACTTGTCCAAGTATAGGTTGAGAACAAGGCCTGACTTAGAGGGTCTTCATAATTCACTAGTAGAAAATGATAAATTAATGACTAAAAAAATGAGTAAAACCACGCTATAAACGACTATTTTTTAGTTGGTGACTAATAGTAGCAAATTTCCACTATCTTATAGCTAGTCGTATTTCACTAGTCATTAATAGCTTGACTTAGTAGTCATTGATTTAGTCATTGATAGACAATGCTTTAGTCATTGATTTAGTCATTGATAGACAATGCTTTAGTCATTGATAGTCAATGATTTAGTCATTGTTTTAGTCATTGATAATTAATGATTTAGTCATTGATTTAGTCATTGATTTTGTTATGGATTTAGTCATTGATTTAGTCACTGAGTTATTCATTGATTTGGTCACTGATTTAGTCACTAATTGCAACCATTAATGACGAAATATACGACTAAATAAACTACTAGATGTTAACATATTAATGACTAAGCTAAATACGACTAAGATATGGAAAATTAGCTACTAATAGTCGTATATATGCGAATTTAGTCGTTTTTGTAGTCACAAATTTATGATAGGGCATGGAGGAATCGAACCACCAACCTCCTGCCTATAATTAGGCAGGCGCTCTACCATTGAGCTAGTACCCTTTAAGAAGTTGTTATTGCTTGACAATGATGATATTCAAACAAATTTATGATAGATATCAATCTACAAACAAAATAATTATTACTATTACAGCTTACCAGTAACTAGTATTTATGATAAACTAATTCTTGAGAGCTATGTACAATTTTCCCTGTAACTAAAGCTAATAGAAATACTACAAATACTCTTACCAAAGAAATTTAGTGATGAGTACCTCTTCCCATTCTTCATCACTATCATTCTCATATTCCAAAGAAGAGTCCTTCCTGAAAGGATTTCGAAGCCCAATGCAATCACTGCATCAAAAACAAAGAGTCAAAAACAAAACTTTGTCTCTTGTCTACTGCAATATTAAGAATCCATGAGCTTCAAGGTGTTTCAGATGTTCCACATCATGGGCTATTAAAATTAAAACACAACCTGTTGCTTTGATAATTAATAAACTTAAAATTATTCAAAGTATATTCACCTTTTCTTTGAGAAGGTTCCATAATAAGCAGGGCTATGGTTGTGACCAAACTACAAAAGGTTTCTTCTCTTATTGTGAAGCCTATTTTATTGTGATCAAACTACAAAAATTTTGGTGTGGGGTTATATTTACAAGTACAAAGTTCAAGGTTCATGAAGAATTGTTCAAAACCTACCATTAGTATAGCATTATAACATAGGGTATGTTTCTGCGGGAGGATAGAGGCAGGGTAGAGAAGACGGTAACAGTAAGAGAGGGTTTGACCTACCTAATTTAAAGAAAACAAATCTAAATCTTGGTTGAATTAGAGATTGAATAGTCTCTTAGTAAGGGGTAATGTGTTGGTGAGTGAGTGTAGCGCTAAGGCCTTATATTTCTTTTCTCTTAGGCACCGATTTTGGAAAGTGATGCCAAGAAGTCCCTAAGATGGCCAAGGGATATCTGACAATCCTACACGGCATTGGTAATGTCCCGATGCAACTTAGGGAAATCCCCTATGCAGTGTTAGATCTTAAAAGATAGGATCATCTGAAAATGGTTATCTCTTGTATTTAGATCCATAAAAATAAGTCTATATCCATAGATAACAAACTTGGAAAAATACAAAGGCTTAAAATGGCTAGATAAAAGGAAACAAAAGCTGTAAATGCCATATTAGCAAGAGGAAAAACACAATTACTAATATCCAACAACAAAAGAAGACAAAACTCACCCTTGGCCTCTGAAGGAACCAAAAATGTGCTTCTCTCTGAAGTACTTTGAAATCCTTGCACCTTTGGGCTAGAAGCATTATTAGATAGTCCATTAATATTCAATAGTTCACGTCCATTTGTGCTTTCCAAAACATCTTGTCTATTTTCCCACTCCCTCTGCAATTGCCTAGACGATGCAAAATTGGGAGTGGAATAATGGCTTGATCTTTCTATAGAACCTTCTAACCTTGCAAATAAAAATCTTGACTACTTGCTATTCTGAGACTTCCATGAACTTGATATTTCCTTTGACAGCCCATTGCATTTATCAGTCCCAACAAGGAGCAAATTTGCTAAATTGTGAGGATTATTTAATACACTATTATCTGAATCAATATTCAAAGACGATATGTTTGAAATTATACTGTTTTCTCCAACATCTGAGCCATTGATATAAACTTCTGGAAGGATATTACACACCAAATTCTCCAAGCATTCTAGCTTTCCAGAACTGGCATTAGAATCTCTAGCAATTTCTACTTTCTCGGGAATTTGAAAACCAGTAATTGTACTTCTATCGGTTGCATCTAACATAGACTCATTTTCAAAATTTTGGATAGAGCTTGTACTAGTATTTCCATCTTCTGAAACTGATCTTTCCTCTAACATAGGCTCATTTTCATAATTTTGGATAGAACCTACACTAGTCTTTTCAGTAGTTGAAACTAATCGTTCCTCTTCTTTATGATCAATAACTCCAAAGTTGTCATCGTCACCATTAAGGGTGCAAGTATTTACATACTTTTGATGAAGAGAACAATATTTAGAATTATAATCATCCACTGAAAATTGGACTTTTTCCATAAAGGGAGGCACCTCTGCTTCTGAAGAAATAGCTTTAGAGCAACCTTCACCATATGGTTCTGCAAAGTGTTCTTCATAATTTTTTTGATACCTATCATCAAATGGAGACCTTTGTAGACAATTCTCAACATGGTTTCCTTAAATAATTCTACTGCTTTTATTCAGAGCAACAACATTCACTTCACTGTTGCTTTGAACAACAGAGTTGCTTTGAGGGACAGAGATTGGAAAGTTATCTTTAGAAAGTCCAACACAGACAATAGCAGATGACACTGAAGCTGCATATGTTCTTTCACTTCTTGTTGTTTCGATGTGCCCACTGCCCAGCTCAGATGAACCCTTGTGTGTGTCAGAGGATGAATTCTTCAATAGACTTTTAAAACCTTCATGACTCCTACATTTCATAGTAGGATCAAATAAACTGGCATTCTTTCCATGGAAAGCTTCCCCAATGGTATTTACATGTGAATTTAATTTTATATATGTTCCACTCATTGCATTAGGTTTGGCATCAATATGTTTTTTAGATATAAACGTTGATGATTGCCCACCCTTATTGACCAACAGCTTGCCATGATCAGAACTCAACCCTGATGCCACAGCTTCCACCACCAAGGTAGGGAGATTTAATGTTGGAGACACTTAAAGTGAATGAGATGAACTTGTTTTAGGATTAGAGGAGCCCTGAATAGCTGGGATCCTCATACTAAATGATTTTTCCTGTGCAACATGGGAGCTGGGAGCTCCTGCAACAACCATTAATGTCTCAATATTCAGTAAGATATGTAATATTCCACCACAAACTCCTAAATCATATGGAAGCTTATGTTCACTAAACTTAATGTGTAATGTTACTCTACACCAATCCAAGGGGGTGTTGGAAAACTAAACAAATATTCCATGACAAGAAACAAATTTCATACCAAGATGCACTACCTGGCAATACAACTGATCTTCCAGCAGCTCCACTGGCAAGGGAAGTCTCAGCATTACCTCCTGTGTTCTAGTTTCACATGGAAATATGAACAGGTATATATTATTAGGAAATGAAAATGAAGCCATGTATAAAGAATCTAGAAGACAATCACTGAAGTAAAACATAAGTTGTCTAAAGAAAATATACATTAGCTTCTATACTAATGATTATTTAGGACTGAATCAGAAGCTATTAAATAATCTAATATGGAAGCATAGAACAAGTTGTCTGCACAGATATCAATAACAAATGCTAAATATAATTGGATGGAAGTACAATATACTAAAATCCTAAAGTCACTTACACGAGCCAGTGATTTGCTCAATTTACTTGAAGAAGCTAATCGAGGCAAGGAAACCTCTGCCACTGGTGGAGGTAAACAAAGTCCCCAATGTTGCTGTGAAGGATTTGTAATATCATAGAACTTCTGAGTTTTGCTGCTAGAAAAATAGGACATAGAAAATAAAAAATCATAAAAGCTAAAGGGGAAATATTTTTTAAAACAATTTAGCCCAATAAAGAAAACTTTCTAAATTAATATAAGTATATTAGTAAGAATATTATGTCGAATGTTTCAAAATGAACTAAAAGAGATAAATGGGGCAACAATACAGTAAATATTACATCCCAAAATTAGTGTACAGATATACAAAGTAGCCAAGGTTGATGTCTGAAAATTTGTCCATTCCAATTTCCTCCAACAAATTTTACAAAATTTTCCCCCAAAATGATCTCTTGAAGGCTTTCTTCACTACAGCAGCCAACCCCATCCATGTGGGGCCTTCCTCTTCCCATTGCTTCAAGCAATGAGGTCATCGTCACATAAATCTAGGATTCAAAGCATGGGATAAAGTGTGCAAGGGGGTGTTGAATTGGTTCCACATGTCAACAATGATTTTCATCACAACGCAAAATCTATATCAATGATTCTCAACACAACCTCTACAAAATCTACATCAAGAAATAAAAGCACAAGAACCTCCTGTCAAATGGTTTCCATAGATTTCTCATCCATGGTATCCCTACCATCATAAATCTCTCCCCAAAAAGGCTTGCAGTGTCTGCATTTCAAAGAAACTCAAATGTTGGTGTTGTGAATTTCAGCAGAAGTCAATCTTGATCCACCACTTCCCATCAATCACCAGTCTACATAGCACTCCTCTCTGAATTTGATTGTCTCCAAAAAGACTAAATCTCACTCACCATAGACAATAATGCAACTTTCACCTGTACAAAGCGATGCAACAGGAGGAAGTTTGAGGCACATCTTGTCCCAACAACTTTCAACGACTCCAGCTTGAAGAATTGTCAAAAAAATGGCTTCAAGCTGATGATGGTTTATGATGGATTCTAGCGTTGTTATTGCATGATGGTTTATCAAAACTTTGGTTTATGATTTTCCATGCATCAAATCAAAATGTTGTTTGGGTTATAAGGTAGCGAATGTTTGCTTCTGCACCTAACTCCAAACAACCTCTAGATAGCTCCAATCACAAGAGGCATTATAAATAAACCTCACAATTTAGCAAATTTGCTCCTTGCTGAGACTGATAAATCCAATGGGCTATCAAAGGAAATATCAAGTTCATAGAAGTCTCAGAATAGCAAGCAGTCAAGATTTTTGAATGAATATTAATGGACTATCTAATAATGATTATGGCCCAAAGGTGCAAGGATTTCAGACTACTTGAGAGGGAAGCACATTTTTGGTTCCTTCAAAGGCCAAGGGTGAGTTTTGTCTTCTTTTGTTGTTGGATATTAGTTCTCTTCATCAAAAGTATGTAAATACTTGCACCCTTAATGGTGACGATGACAGCTTTGGAGTCACTGATCATAAAGGAGAGGAAAGATTAGTTTCAACTGCTGAAAAGACTAGTGTAGGTTCTAGTACAAGCTCTATCCAAAATTTTGAAAATGAGTCTATGTTAGATGCAGGTTCTATCCAAAATTGTGAAAATGAGCCTATGTTAGAGGAAAGATCAATTTCAAAAACTGGAAATACTAGTACAGGTTAGTTTCAATTGCGGAAAAGACTAGTGCAAGTTCTATCCAAAATTGTGAAAATGAGCCTATGTTAGAGGAAAGATCAGTTTCAGAAGCTGGAAATACTAGTACAGGTTAGTTTCAACTTTCAACTACTGAAAATACTAGTGCAAGTTCTAGTACAAGCTCTATCCAAAATTTTAAAAATGAGTCTATGTTAGATGCAGGTTCTATCCTTGTTCAGAGACTGATGGTTAGTTTCAAAAGAGTGAAAATGAGCCTATGTTAGAGGAACCTAAACAAGAACATTTCATCTTTAGACATCTTGTCTTCTATGAAATCAGTTTTAGATATCACTGCTTGTTCATAGACTGTAATAGCTCCTTAAATATTTTCATATAGTAGGAGGACAAGAGGTGTATCGCCTTACTTCTTCAGGAGATACTTCACTTCTAGCAGAAAACTTTCATAGATAGAACTCCCTGCATTGCTAACTCAAAGCTTGTCATTTCTTACTTACAACCTCTAGATAACTCCAATCATAAGAGGCATTATAGATAAACCTCCGATACTAGTTCTATCAGGCAGTGTAGGCTTTGAGTCACACAACCAATGGATAGAAAGAACCTCAAAACACCCTTGAACATAGCCTTGGATATTAGAATAGTTGACAATAGGCTGCGTTGTTGGTATTGGGCTTCTTCCTTGAAGTCCCTTGAACCCTCATTTTGATCTTTTGAGCTCTCTAAGATTCAACACTAAGAGTTTTTACATTCTCCTTGCAGTCTTATATTTCTTACATGAAGATAAAAAGGATGGTGAGGCAAGCATTAAAGAGATGCAAATGAACCTTACTTGAAATGTCTATCCATGTGAATCAATGGAAATAGAAAAGCATATTGGTAATCAAATATTTATCATTTGATGAAACATACCCCAGAAACAAAAATTATATTGCTAGTATGACTCCAGAAAAGATCCAAATATGTCTTTGATACTTTCATACAGAAGTACTTACTTTTTCTTGTCAATGTCTGGTATGTCACTCTTCTCTGCCTTCTCAACAATAGCCTGCAAGATTTTAGGGGTAATCCGGTAAGACACTCATTTTCTAGCAAAAAATCTCAAGCAAGGTAGTAAAAAAGACCTATCCGCATTTATATCTACTGTATTATTTGACTGAGAAAATATTCAATAGCCTGACAAATAAAAGGATTTCTTAATCTGGCATTAGTTCATGAGTTTACATGAATTCTATTAGGGTACTTGTCACAGATTCGTCCAGCCTCTGCTTGCCTCCTCTCTCTCACAAATACCAAAGACATTAGTCATAACTTATATTCTTAAAAGAAATTAAAGATTTCAGAATATTGAATACAGAACAAAACAAAAACCTCTATATATAAAGGAAAAATCCATATCGAAGCCAGATGGCATTTATTGAAAGCAATTAATTTTAAAGAACATACTTTAGTAATATAATATTTTATTTGCTTCAAACTTTAGGAAGAAGCTTTGCAAGGCCCTGAACATTTTTCACCTAGAATTGAAATAGCAGCACTGACAAACGCAAAAATCAACCCTGCATTGGAATGATACTTGTTTAGTGTATATACAAGATGAATTTACACCATTGTATTTTAATAAAATAAATACCCTATAAAATAAACTACTAGGAGTGGAAAAATAGTGATTGATTGAAACCAAATCCAATCAGAAATGACACCTCATTCAGAGGGGGAAAATTAGGGAATATTCTCTTTTACCAACTTCCTAAAGTCACTCAAATTTGTCTCCAACATCCAAAAATTATTGTATATTATCTCCAAGAGATGTGCTAGGTTAAATGAGGGGTCTAAAGTGGTGCATGATGTATTCTAAGGTGTTTGATGCCCCCTTTAATCATTCTAATAGAATTTTATAATTTTTACCACCCAAGGAACAGATACTAACCCAAAAATACAAAAAACATGGTAACATTAGTAATGCATGACATCAGAAGTAAGGACTCGGAGACCATGTTGGGGCAAGATGCATTAGTGCATACTTATGGATTTGGAGGATTGAGTGAAAAAACCTAGACAAATTTAGATCACTAGGATCTAAGTTCATCTAAGTGAGAAAAACACTCCAGAGCAATACTAAGATGTGTAGCCCATTTGGGCTTAGACCTTTTACACATATATTAAGATGTCATGTCATTTTACAATCATCATCTTTTTACCATGGGAAAAAGAGATGTACAAGATAAAAATAAAGATCAGAATCACTCTTTGTGCTGAGGGTGGACATTTTCCAATTCCAATCACTACTTTGTCTTCACAAAGGTACAGCAGATACCTGCTTCCACTTCAATATGCTTAATGAGAATTTCCTTCAGCCTTGAGACAAGTAGAAGAGGCAAGTTGTGCACTCTACAAGCATTTCTGCTGCCCCAATCCACAAACGTCTTTGGTTAAAACTTAAAGCTCTGGTATAGACATTCCATATTCCGTAGGCACCTGTGCATCATCCTTGAAATTAACCTTCTAAGTAGATGGAACCACTGAGGTTGGTTACATTGGACCCAAGAGCCATATTGCCCGTAGTAGTCTTAATGATAATCAACTGTAAGGGAGCGGTTTCTCCTTGCATGTTATTTTTCTATGTTTGTCTATCCTCTGTGTGTGCAGACAACAGATAGTAAGAAAACCTGTCATCCAGCCAATGAAATTGGATGTTGATAGGCTTAGAAAAAAATTGAAATGGATTCATCTCTGCTGACTGATATTTCCATCAATATTTGGCAACAACTTTTAAAAAATGTCCTAATTGTCTTGCAAATAAGCTCCTGCTGCTGCAGAGTTGCCAGACTGACTTTGCACTGTGGATTCATGACATAGTTCCTCTTCATGGACTTTTCTGCTAATTAGTAACTCCTCCATGGTGGTAAAGTATTCCCATTCTTTATGAAACTGTATACAATCCACCATTAGGAGAAAACATAGGTGAGGAGCTGCTTGGAGGGGTTAAACAGAAGCCTTTCTAGCTTTTTCGAATATTTAATCTCCACCTGAGCCATTTTTCTGAGAGTGGTGGTTCTTGCAATTGAGTCTCCTTTCTTTTTCTTAGAATATGTATTAAATTTTAAATGTCCTCAAAATTTGAGTGCTTGAAGATGATTAATTTGACATTCTAAAGGGGTTCAAATATAGAGTGGTTAATAAGTGTGAATGATACTAAAACTAGTGATAAAGGTACTCCCAACAATATTAAACGTATCGAAAAACATAAGGAACTACATCTCTATCAATAAAATCTATTGCAAGAATGTTTTCATAGAAAATCAAAGTTGAATTCTTGTAAAGTCATCTCTGACAAGATAATCTTCTAGCTTTTTCTTCAGCATAATTGTCTTGTAGAACTCTCCCCAACTATTACTTTTTCCAGCAATAAAATGTTACTTTGTCTGATGAAAGTGAAAAATTGCCGAGCAGAGTTTGTCATCTTCACCCATTTAGCAATTGCAATCAAACCTCCAGTAAGATTTGGCACTTACGTAAAGCCATTCAAAGAGAGATTCACTATAAGAATGGACCACATGAGTAAATCGAGTTGAATTTATCTAGCAAGAACTCAGTGCAATCTCAAGACTAAAATTTAAACAAAGTAGTTACTTTTCACTATTGTTCTATTGAAATTATATTTTGGGTATCTTTTCACATGGTCCCTTACAAAGGATCAGAGGAAAAATGGCACACTCGTAATATTTCAATGTCTACAATTAGAAGGCGTAATTTTGACACATTAGTATCCATTTGACTAATTGGCATGTGAAATATGCACATGAATGCTGCAAGGACTTGGACATATGACTTTAACTGTGATACATGAAAAAATGATCCAAATTATGCCTTGCAAACCTCATCTGTTTGTTGTTTCAATTTCCAAAATCTAATCTAATATCCAACCATAAAAATATTCCAGATTGATTGATTGAATTTCTTTCTAAAGATTCAGAGTGTCTGTGGTTCCAGGTACTCATAAAACTGACAAGTTGATACTGAAAACAAAGAGGGTGTTAAGGCACATGTTTTCATAGCTGGTTAATAAGGGCGGATGCAAATGTTTAAAGTATTTATCTTAATTTGGTCTAGATATGTTTCTACATTTACATGTGGCCAACATCAGTACCATTTATTGTTGGTCTGGAATCTTGGCTCTTGAGATTCCTTTAAAGTTCAGCATCAATAGGCTTTTTACAACTGAAAAGATGCAAGTGTGTCTGATAAGCAACAGCTGGCCTCACATAAGCCCATTGAGGCACCTTAAATGGTTTTGTTGCAAGTGAAAGGAGGTTAACAAGCCCGCAATTTTTTAACGGTTTTCAAATCCAATCATAGAAAATCTTGCCATAGTCCAAAGACTTTTAATCACCATGCTAAATTCAATTCAATGCAAACGTGGCAAAAAGAAGCTTTATGGCTCCTCTGTAATGGTGTCAATTTAAAATAAACTTTAGGGTGCATCATTACTTCTGAAACGTAGCTATGTCTTGTGAGGTTTCTAGGCTTTTTATAATATGGTAGTGAAAACGCTATCAAATTTGTCTAGAGCCCAATCAAGGCAAATGGACTTCAGGATGCCTTATTGGTCCTGAACTGCTGGTTTTTCTGGTAAATGTATGTGCCTTCTTTTGGTATGGGAAACCAAATGTCAAAGAAAAAACCAAGTTTGGTTATCAGAAATTTAAATGTGATCCACAATAGAGGGTTTTGATAGATGGGACTAACCTCAAATGCGTGGTTGCAAGAGGCCTTATAGTTTTAAATAGTTTTAAATCTTATTGTATATGAACATTGCTACTAGCATCACTCCTTTGAAGTAGAATATATATATATATATATATATATATATATATATATATATGCTTTTGTGAAGTATAAGCATAGTTTGACAAAGTTTTACAAAGCTGATGCAAAACTGACCTATAGATAGCCTAGTATCATGGTCCAAATTTTCACCTGCTTTGACGTCTCGAAATCATGTCCAAGATTTATTAATGGAGTTGACCTTCTTTAAGGGGTTTGATCCCTGAAATGTAGCACGAGAAGTATTTTATGGTAGCTTTAGGTGCCATGATCTTGTATGTATGTATTTGGTATGTTTTGCTTTTGTAGAGAAGTTTGCCAAGCATTATGAGAATATAAAAGAACAGATATTGATATTCTTTTTAGACAAATTGAATTCTTAGTGTATTTTCAATTGCAGGTAGCACGTGTCTCTGCATTCACAGTGGGGGTTGTGTATGGAAGCATGAAACTTTTTTATCTCAAGGTATTATTGTTGCAAGCCCATAGTGTAAGGTTTTATATTTACATTTTTCAAATCCTAAGCTGTAGCTTATCACAAGGATTGTCTTTTTCTATCTTTCACAATTTATTTTGTTTATAGATTAGCATTTCTTCTCCTGTTGTTTGAGCTTTTGTTCCTTGCAGGTCTTCTGCTGTCTGAACTTTTGTTCCTAGCAGGTCATAGGATATTGAGTCCTAACAAGTGATCATAACTTCGCCCTAGTTTTAAGGATTGTGTGTTAGAACTTAGGAATATTGGAAACTGTTTCCTGCGAGTCCACAAAGCATTTCCAGTTTGTTGGGCATTAAATAAAAATAAGTTATCTTATCTTCAAATGTTGAAAACTATTTCAGGACTGTTTTTGGAAGGTTGCAAATGCCTCTGAAATTTTAGGCCGTTTCCAGAAACTGTCCAAGCTAGAGGATAAAGCTATTGGATTTTTTAAAACGGGAGTGTACTTAGCCAGGGAGAGACTCTGAATGTTGGGCTCGAGGATTCTTTAATTTGCTTCTAAAGGTTTTATATTTTTTTACATGTGTTGCATTTGACTGGTAGATGGAAATCAAAAAATCTGTTTATAATAGAAATGGCGATAACTTACGAAGGTATATGTTTCCCTGCCAGAAATCAACTCCACCTTCGTGGAAAGCTCCCTTGTTGTGTACCAATTTGGATGGATAATTGATAAATTATGTTGCAGGTGTTGCATGTTGAAATGAATTGATATAATGGAAACCGATGCAATTAAGCAAAGGGACGAAGCTCTTAAAGAAAAGAAAGAGCTTTCCCACAAGTTCGATCAAATTTCAAAATAGAAGGACGAGCTTGAGAGAGAAAATTAAATTCTTGAAGGAATTTTCCCAAGTAACTGCAGGCAAGGTCAATGGTTTGGAACTTAGATTATCTGATGATTTTGAGAAAAGCATATTTTCTGAGCAAGCAATTTGCATTTCTAAAGATCATGAATCTCTCGAGAGAATAATGAAGATGCTTGATGATCAAATATTCAAAACTCACAGAATTCACAAACAACATAATCTGTTTCAGATGACCCCAAATCATTTTGCGAAGACCAAAATGAGTTTTCAAATAATCTCCATGAATATCTGGAAATGGATGGGCATCTGCAGGCCTCCTTAGCCAGGGAAAGGGCTGTGTCGGGGCTTGCTGAGTCAGCAAAGGCAATGTTTATGGATTACGAGCAAAATAATAGGAGGGAAAAAAAGAGTTAGAGAATAGTGTTATAAGTTTAACAGAATAGAATAGGGACAGCATTAAATTTCTTAGGAGTTCTTTAGCATAGAAGGAGGCAGCCGATAAGGCCATCTCTAAATCAAAAGGAGGCAGTGACCAGAGGAAAGCTGCAATTTTCCAGATAGCGAAAAGAGGGTTGTAGAAAGTTGGATTTGGATTTAGGGTTGGGCCATTTTTCCAAGGGGATCGTGAAAGTGTGGCTTTCAATGGAGGAGGGACACCAGAAAGTGGAGGAGGAACACCAGAGAATGAAGGAGAAGAGGAGGTTTTCGGCCTGGCCTTTGCTATCGAAAGTATAATAAAATCAACACCACTTGAAATAACAAATTTGCCACATTCCCTGGAAAAAGAAGCATAATACAACAGGCGGGTTTCTGCTTGAAAAAGAAGCACCTTGAGATTATTACCAATTATTGAACACATTTAAAAGCTTTTCATACATCAAAGATCAATTTCATAACATCGAAGGCTTGATGAGAAACCACGGTCCTATGAGTGAACTAGTGTGAAATGCAGGTACCTTTACTTGATGAGAGATCAATTATTTGATTAAAAACTTCTCAGTACCTAATGCCAGAAAACATTGTTGGATTCGAAGCTGAGAGAAACTATAGAGAGGATCCTTCCGATCTGCCAAGCCGCCCACGTAACGAAACTTTCTTGGTCAATTTTATCTCTGGTTGCACAAATATATTTTCTCCTCCCCATCAACCATCATTTCCCACCTGTTGTTTGCTACCACCTAATAAAATGTATTGCATTATGGGCTGCCTATATCATGGACTTCACACCATTCTGCAGCGCCTTGGCCTTCATTTAACCTCCACATGTGCATACAGCCAGGGTTGTCTCCCTTGTGTATTAACACCACTCGCCCATGGCATCCACTTAAATAAAGAGAACAGAGATGTTGGTTCATAGAAGACTTTTGTGCAATCCTCTGGCAGTGTAATTTCTGTCCGACTTCTCTCTGCAATAGTGAATGCTACCATGAAATAGATGGCATTCTATTCGATTACCTAGTAAATGTTTCCTTTGGAACAGAGACCCTTTCGATGAGGTTGAATGAAGCGGAGAACATTCATGGAAACCCTAGTCCAAACATTGGACTCTGAATCATAAATTTTCAGCACCATTGAATTCCCAGATCGTTGTCGAAACTCATCGGCATTATTTTCACCCAGCAGGATAGTGCAACGCCTCGAGGTAGAATCGAAGGTCATTGGAATGAAATCCCATCCTGGGTCAGCATGGGCAGGGCCAGGGAGTCATCTCCAGGTTCTGGTAGCAGGATTTCCTGTGGAAATATCTAAAACCTATCCCCCCGTCTATGAGAGCATCAGATGCTCTGGCATGCATCCACAAGGATTTTGTGATTGGGCAAACGGGATTTGTAAATATTGAACCTCTATCTCCCAATTCTATGACCCACATTTCCGGATCTCAGGAGCCACGACCAGGTTGAATAAAAAAATCCAGAGATGGAATTGACTGAAAAATATGGATAGGTTCTTTACTAAGGCATCGCCCACAGATAACAGAGAATTCCATCTTTTGCGGACAATCCTCATTCTCGCAATATCCCGAACTGGAAGCTTAGCTAAAATCGAACACACAAACCCATCGGCCAGGGCTTCCCTGCGATCTGCTTCTGTTTCCATCTGCAAATCGACATTTTGTGCTCTCAAATTTCGCCGCCTCTGAACCATATGAACTGGCTGGCTGTATTTCTTCTTTATAAGAAGTGATAATTTTGACCGTTTAAGATCTGTATTTGGCCGCTCTTCTCTCTTGTCTCTGTGTGTCCGTATTTTGTTATGGTTTGTCTCTTGTGGTGTATGTGTTAGAGTCGGAGATCAAATTTGAAGGGTAGGGTTACATTTTATATATATATATATATAGGCACAAAGTAAACCAGTTAAAAATAATAATAAATAAATGAATGAAAAAAATTATATAAAAAGGATTAGTTAGTATGACAATGCTACTAAACAAAATTCAAGCAATTTTTAAGCTTTAAATTTATCAATAGGTTGAAGGGTTGTTAGAAATTGAGCAATTTTTAAGCTTGAAATTTATCAATAGGTTGAAGGGTTGTTAGAAATTGAACCCTTCAATCTTTACATGTAAAACTAAATTATTTTTTTTATTTGAAATTATAAGTGTAAAACAAAATTTTATTATTTATTAAAAACAATGTATAGAAAAAAAATGACAATAAGAAGAAATCCTGAGTGATTCAACATTTACATGGAATTAGTGAGGTAAACCATGTACTCTCCTCGCCTTGGAGCATATATGTTATTGAAAAACGGGACAATTTTGTCACGTCGATGAAATACTCGGTTGTTAGGTCATTGATAAAATAGGGCATTGGAATTTGGAAGGACCTTTGAATGGAGGATTGATTCAGCTTGATGGTGGCTCTATTGGTCAAGTGTGATTGGGCCTACCTAAAAGAAAAACACCAAAATGTAATACCTAATTCTTTCACGGAGAAATTTTTTTATTAACCCTAAATTTAGCAGTTATTTTTAGAATTAAATCATGTCCTCCCCATATGCTCAAATCAAAGTGATCAAACAAAGGCCCCAAATTTAGCTGGATTATGGATAGTCCCTCCAATGTATATCGAGTTAATACCCCAATTCGAAGTAATCAAACAAAATCCCCAATTTTAGGTAGATTATGGATAGTCCCTCCAATCTATATCAAGTTTATCAGCGCTATCAAAAAGGTTAAGTATGTATTAGTCCACTATAAGGAAGAACTTTAAATTCTTCAACAAATATCACTACAAGTTGGGTGTCTAGTTTCTACCAAAGTCAACAAGGAAGACCAATCATAAACACACATTTGGGAGGTTTGCGACAACGAGGATGTTGAAATCATGTTCTTCGCTAGATCATTGCACTCCCAGTCCCTCATTCATGAATGTCCGTCGAGGGATTCCCTTGTTTAGATATATTGGTAGACAATTTGTACTTCTTGTTTCCATTATTAGAAGGTTGATAGGAAAATGAAGGGGTCAAAGTCTACAACATTTACAGTGTCGGTTGTTAAATATTTTATCCTTTCAACTATTGAATTTCATTAAAGAAATTGGAACAATTCAAACACTCATATTCAAATATTGTTCTTTCTTTCAACCTAATGTTTACAATTCATGACAGATAAATAACATTGAGAGATTTGGAACTCAAATACAAGGCTCTTTCTTCTTTCTCCTCTTCCCAAACGAAGTTGTGGTCCTAGACTATGAAAAGTTTACATAATTTTGGTTCTTATTTCATTTAAATACTGGGTTTTTTAAGGTTACATCTATTGAGTATTCGAGACTTAGTCTGGCAAAAATGCAATCGCATAACATTACAAATTTTAAACAACATTTTGGATGGAGAAAGTTTAAACCCTTATATTTATAGAACTAGAAAGAACTCCACCAAGAAACACATTTAAATTTTATCCACATATAAAATGTTACACAAGTGTAAAATGCTATACATACGTGTAAATTCATGACAACCAAGTCAACATCTTAGCTCTGTATAATCTTCTGGATGAAATAGAAATTTGGGAGACACTGAAGCATAGAATTGGAGAGTTGAGAGTCTGAGTTCCGACCTCCGATTGTCCTATACTCGTAAACCCAAAATAATGTTTTTTTTCACATACTTCACCAATCTTTTTAAGTTCGGGGAAGCTCAATCCATCCTACCCAAAATTCTACCTTTGCTTCTCTTTCTCCTACCTGTGAAAAAGGTGGAACCTTTGAGTTTCCCACCGCAGAAAACAATGATGAATTAGAGTGTTCAAGTGCTTCCTTCTGCAAAAAGACGATTGGAAGCAACGGCATCTCAATTCCACAATATCCTAGTGCTCCTGAGTTGGTTTACCTTTCGTGAGGTAGGCGAATGCATGTTTTTTTATTTCACATGATTACAAAAAAAATCATTTTATAATTGCTTCTACATAACATATATATATCTGTGCAGGTGAGGGAAAACTGGGTATTGTTTTCCCGAGGTTTGTAGAGACTTTCAGAGATCATTCTTCATTATGGCGGCACTCAGGGCATAGATCAGATATCCCACGGGAGGAAGAAAAAGAAGAAGAAGAGGACTCAAGTCAAAAGGTGACGTGAGTGAGGAGGGGAGACATAATAGCAATATTTGCAGGAGAAACCCATGGGTGCTATAATGATGCGAACAAGCCTCTCTAAATCGTAGCCATTCTAGACATAAGAAACCCTCATAAACAACTCAGGTGCAAGAGTTACCATGTAAGCATCCTGAAAAAATAAGTAATGATAATACTTGGTTAGGTATATGACAAATTCTTATGTTTCTTTCATAGATGACTGTATGCATATTGTACAACCATTCTCTCTAGTTGGCCCTCCATTCTAGTTGTCTTTGTCTCTACTTCCTAACCCCGTTCCTCCGATGAGACAGGTAGACTAAGTAGCGTAGGTGGACCGTGGGAGACTAGGAGTGCTGATTCAAATGATTTCGGCCCCAGTAAATGAATGGAAATTGGAATAAATCCTAGAATCTTGGTCTAACTAGTATAGGATATGATTCATGAGCACAAACAAAGGGCGACGTGCTACTATCCTACTACAAAAGATCCCTCATCCCAATCCTGTGGTGGTCGATATAATAGAAATGTCTAGCACTGGGTGAAACCATGGTCTGGAAACTTACATACCCATTGGACCAGGTTAGGTTCAAATATAACAAAGATTACTCAATGCATTGTAAATTGCAACTTGTAATTTGTAACCCAAAATGCAACACCATTAGTTTTTCCTTACAGAGCCTTGACAGTGGAGTGTTATCAAATCAATTCACCATCCATAGGTATGACTCATATGAGTATTTATTTTCACGTCATATACTAAAATACTCAAGTGACTTGTAAGTTGTGAGATCACATGACTCGGTGAACAATAAGATGACAAATAGAAATTCGAGTTGGCAGGTGGCATCATCTCATACCAAGATTTAATGAAGTTGGTGATTCAGTAATGCATGCTAATGCCATTAAATGATTTGAAAGTTAACATTGAATCGTGAGTCACAATCTTGACACACCGACTTGAACTTGGCACTAGGCATCCTAGTGGCCCATCATGGTCCGTGTCGATTGGGACTGAGATCTTCATCCATGCTTTGAATATTCAAGGGCACTTGGGAAGACTCCGGGTCCTGAATCTCCCATAGTCCACTGAATCCGTGGATAGGAAAATTTTGTAGTTGACCTTCTGTTGTAAATTTACCGAGGCTTACGCAATTTCATTATTGAAGTGATGGAAATGAAACTAAAAAATTTTTGTAGGTAAAATTCCTTGTGTCCTTCTATGATGTTTAAAATGGCCTTTGAAGGGCTCTAAAGGCTTCAAATTTGAAGCCTGTGTTAGACTTTATTGTCTTGTATGTGTGTAGACTTCTAAATTGATAAGGCTAGTACATAGTTTGTAGTGGGATGGGGATAGGGCATGGGACATGGTTAAGGTTAAGAGATAGTTATAAAATGGAAGATAGGTTAGAATTTTTTTTATTCTTTGTATTTTTTTAGTTATTTATGCTTAATTACATGTTATCTTCATATTCTTCCTATTATTCCTGTAATGCTAGAGTTATCCAATCACAACCTAACTATCACTTATTTTATATATATATAATTTTTGTAATTGTTTATTTCAAATTTTGAACCACTACCATAGAATCAATCTCGACAGTACACTTGTCTCATCCTCATCGGTAGATGAAAAAGCATAGGCCTTAGTCCACCCCAACTCTCAAATAAAAATGTTTTATAATTTTTTGTAATAATTATTATTAGGATTAATATAAAATTTAATTAATTTGTGTTTTATATAAATATAATAATTTGTGTTTGAAATAAATTTAAAATTTGTTTTATTATTATATAATATTTGTTTTAATGGTATTTTTTGTAATAGTAGTATATATAATAAACTTGGATCAAGGTCGTTGGCTGAGAAGAGTTGTGCACACAATGACTCAGGTGGGTGGTGACATTAGATGCAAAATTTACCTTGCCGGTAATGCATAAATGAGGTTTAACTTGATAGTGATAAGGAGGGGTCATCACTGCATGACACATATCATATTTTTCGATGTCACACTTGTAAGAGGTCGAGGAATCAAAATATTTACCTAAAACTCTAAGATGGGGTTGGGCCTCTACCTTTACTGCGTATGGATATGAGACTAGTTCTGGGTCAGCACCCTAGTTTAATTATAATTGAGTCTCTGATTTGTTAAAATATTGTTCTTGGTGCTTCCACCAGTTCAATTATTATTGGATGAAATGTTACAGCGTTTAAAGGAACTGAGCCTCGTGAATCTGCGTCAACTGGTGCAGCTAGTTCGACGATCACAGATCATGATAGTTATAGTGATGTTAGAAAAGCACCTCAGTATGTGACTTGAGATTCTTACATTGAAGGATCAACAACTAGCTAAAATGCTTCTAGGTATTGATATGGTACTAGTTCTAACTATACCTAATTCGTAATTGTAGGAACCTAATTTTCCTTTGGCATGCACTTAACGGTTTGGTTCAATGGTGCAGTAGGGATAAAGATGGTCAAGAGAAAATTTGCACAATTTCTTTGTTGGATATCTGAAGATCGAGGTACATGGAACCAATATTACTAATAGAAGGTAGACAATTTACAAATTTTACACTTCATTGTCACAATTGCAATTTTCCATGACACATTTAAAAACGACTAACATAAATGACTAATTCATATTCTTCTAGATAGTCATTTTTTATGTCGTGACTAAATTAGTCATTTATGTTAGTCATTTTTAACTCTGCCACTTATTATCTAGTCATATTTATTAACTGGTGACTAAATTAGTCGTTAATTTTAGTCGTTTATAGTTGGGTCAATCAAAATTGTTCATATTTAGTAGTAAATCACTTGAAAAACCTGTGGTGACTAGAATTTTTAGTCACGTAGTAGTTAATTCCTCATTTTCTACTAGTGATTGTGACAATAAGCAACATACAAAAACACCACATCATTAATCAATATGAATACAAGTAAACCAACTAAATTGCAAGAAAGCATAAATAACAACTATAAGTCATGGTTACCTTGCAATTTCAAGATAATGAGGGAAGCAAACTAGTTTTGGTGGGCACCACAAATCAAGGAGGTCCACCACCAGTTACAAGTCAAATGTGCAAACCCTTCATTGAGTTCACCATAGAGGATCTATGAAGTAAGGAAAACAAATAACAACAATCATGCTCAACATAACTTACATAACATATTGTAGAGAGAGAGAGAGAGAGAGAGAGAGAGAGAGTCAAGCTCTCACAACTGACCAGAATGAAGGGAGCGAGCCTAGTTTCCATATAACAATGAAGAACAAGCACGATGAGGAATGCGGGCTAGGGTATGGAGAACAAGAAAGCAATAACCAAGGAAATAAAAGTAAATACCACCTTGCTCGAATGCCATTAACATATAGTATGTTGCATTAATATATCCAAGTGACGTGTATAGTGATGGGTACAGTCATCATACCATAATGATAGAACAGGGTCTTGACTCAATCAATCTATTTCATAGCACCTTCATTGATGTGATATTAAAGAATACTCCTAATTTCACTAGATATTGATAAATACCTACAAAAACCATTTTGTTGAGCCCCCTTTGTAATGTCCCCAAAAATTGAAAATAAAAAAATATTTAGTAGGCTAGTAAAATCTAACTAAACAGAACATTATTCAACTTGCGGAATATAACGTACACTATTTTTACCACTGTTTGGTCATAAGTTGTTCTTACTTCCTATCATCTTACTTTCAATTATACTTATTGTTGTGTTTAAATTAAAATGTTGTAATGTTGATTACTACATTGTTCTTATGGTTATATATGTTTTTTTTGTTACTTGATTTCATACTTTGTTCGTTTCTACATAGTCTTACTTGTTATTTATATGGTTCTAACTTAACTTTGTTTATGGAACTAAAGTGGGTGGAGTGGCGGGACTAGTTCTCTCATGTGACATAGCTGAGAGGTAAAGTGTTCACTTGTCTAGCAGGCTTACTTAGTTTTGTTTGAACTAAGGCACCTCTCTCATTTCGTATGTAGATTATACTTAGCAACAAAGACTTGTTAAAGTGCGTTGAATGCTTTGATCGTTATCACACCTACTGGTTGTGAATACAGTCTTTTACCGACTCAACTTGTTAGCTACGTAATTCCTATTTTCATTAATTATCTAACCTAGATGAATTATCTATGTGATACCTTTCTTTCATTATATTCATTTTTCATTCTTATTTTATTATAAGCATTAACATATCTCTTGTTTTTACTGGTAGGTTATAACTTGGCTAGAGATCAAAATTGGATTTTATTCATAGCAATGATACCATGGCATATTTCATATGCCATGGTTTCTAAGCATTAAGCTTAGAGAACATAGATATGCAATGTAATAAGGCTTAAGCCTATGGTCTAAATGATACATGTCGTATGCTATACCTTGCACATTGTGACGTGACTTTGGGTTAGCGTATATAACATATGGACTAAGCATTACACTATTCATTATGTTCTACAATGGGGTGGCGAGTTATAACATAAGTTTTTTTCTTATGCGATGAGGTTTAACACCTTGCATGGTAATGGAGACCACGATATTATAACGAATGCAAACTATGGAAAAGTGGGTTTTGGGTTGGTAGTTTCCACGAGGCTGGCGCCATTAATGCTTCTTGGGTTTGGGGCAGCCCAAGCTTAGGGATTGTCTCCACAAACAACTTGTTCATTTCGCTTGGTCTGTGGATGGTCGTGGTCTCTACTCTACATTAGGAATGGAGACGATGCCCTGGTTACGAAAGTAGGCTTCGCGGGTTTCATGATTGTGTTTTATATTTTCTTTTGTGGCTCCTTTTATGTTATACTTCTCATCCTCTTCGTGTTGGTGGTCGCAGGTGACAGGGTAAGCGAGGAGTGGGATGACTCGGAGCTCACAGCCAGCTCAAGGATGATGTCTTCGTAGTCACGGTAAGCCTGTTACACAAGCATAAGCTTGTTACCTCTCGGCATTGTGGGTAGGACTCGGTTATCACGTTGTTGTTTGGGTTTTTACGTGGGATTTCGATTTGCCTTCGAGCCTGTGTATGCAAGGTTTGGGTTTGTAAATTGATGGTGCTATTAGCAACGAATTGGGGAAACTTGGGACTTTTAGCACGTTGCGTTTGTTTATGTAAATCATATTTTTGATTTGGGGGTTTTAAGCCTGGGTAGCACCATTTCTTGCAATGGTGCCATAGCCCTTGGAAAGACTATGTAAACTTCCATTTCAGACTTTAATTGTGACTATGTAAATAATATATCTCCTACATTCTTGGTACAGGTTAATAGACTCGACTGTGTGTAATATTTTATGCTGCGATAGATGTTTAATAAGCTTGTGTTATATGAGGCACTTGCATATGTGGATGCTCTATGTATATTTTCTTGTATTTATTCCTTAGCTGTAAAACTTGACAGCGTATGGGTTGATGGCCATGTTGTGTGTGGCATGAGCCCTTCCCATGGTTGCTGTGATAGCTTGGTTGGTTGCAATTCTTACTATTTTTGTTTTATTAATAAGTATGTGGAATGTGGAAGAGTTATGGGTGAAACCCAAAATAGCTATTGTCACTGGAGTTTGACTCTTAATGGACTGTGTATTTAGTTATTGGTGGTCATGGTCATGCTTATAGCATGGGTACAGAACCTAGGGTCTTGCGACCTTGTTGTAGCGATTGTATTATCTTATTAAAGCCCGCATACCCTCTGTGTATAGCATGGTTGTGATTATTGCAAACAATGACTCCGCAAGTTTCAAATCTTGATCGTGGTTGATGTAAGGAGTATGTAATTAAATGGAGGGTTATGTTTTGGGGCTTATATTCCCACATAATTCAATTCTTACCCTCCCTTGTATACTTACTTGGACTGTGTAAATATTTTTGATATGGTTTAAATAAAGAAATGATTCGTGTATATCATTGTAATTAGAGGGTTTTAATTGTTATATGGAATGAATGTATGGTTAATTTAATGATTATGATGTTATTGTGGTTAATTGTTATACTATGGCTGTGAGCGATATTTAAATGGGATTATTCGATTTTTATGGCATGTGTTTTGATTTTGTGGATTTCTAATGTTAAGACGGTGGATTTTAAATAATGAAAGAGATTTGATCTTGGACCCAAGAATGGTCATGATACTTACTCTCTTTGTGGTTTATGATGATGTTATTTTTAATGGAATGCTTTAGTAGTTATTGTGTATTTAAATATGCAGACCTTAAAAGGTCTTTAATGGTTTATTTATCTTAGAAATACTTTGAGTTTGTACTTAGTTGATTAGATTCATAATTTTATTTAATTTTGTTGATGTATATATATTTATATCTATATAGTAATTCATTTTGTAGATAATATCTTAGATTATCTAGGTTGTAAGTCTATACTTATATATATATATATATATATATATATAGTAATTGACCTATGAACTAGTTTATTTAAATCTAAGACATGCCTCTCCTAACAAATGGAATATGTGAGTAGAGTATACAAACCAAAAGAGAAGATAAGTAATAGATATGAAATAATACCTCGTTTGTACGTAACCCAAGTGCAAGAGTGAAACTAATACAGGAATTTAAAACTAAGGTGCAGAACCCGTGGTAAACATTTATAAATGAATTAAAGTTGCAAAAGTAAACTGATAAATAAACCCTAGATAAATATGGTATAGAAAATCACTTACACCATAGGGTTAGTATTTAAAAATGAAAACCCTAACAGATTTTAAACAGAGAAGCAAATACATAGGGTTAGGAAATGCAAGGAAATCATTTGAATAATATAGCCAACATTTATTATGGAAAAATGGAATAGGAAGTCTAGGGCCTCATACTTGTAGCTTGAATCTCTTTTAATTGTTGAACCTGCACACTCAAATAACCAGCATTAACAATTCAAAGGAAGATCTGACCTATGTTTTGATGATCAAATCACTTGAGAACTACCACATTCCACCCAACCATGACCCAGAACCATTCTTGGTTTAAATCTGGATCCCCCTGAGCTCGACTCCAACATGCAAGTAGCTTAGAGCTCCTAAGGTAGGGTTTCCTATATGGTATATGAGGTCTGGATCAGTTCTCCTTTTTCCTTCCAAGAAAATGTTCTCCAAGAATTTACGTAAGAGAAAAGCAGGCAGAAAATGACTCCTCCAAATGATAGATCACAACCACAAGCCTTTCCTTGGCTTGAGTCTTTATAAACAAACTTTTCAGTCAAAGGGACTTTTAAATCAAGAAACCTTGGTTTCTTGATTTAACCCTTTTTAATTACTTTGGGTAAGTTTTAATATTTTAATTTAGGAACTTTCAACTAGTTTCCAATTAGACTTTTGTAGGTTTTGGACTATTTATTATCTTTAAATAATAAATAATAATGGATTGAGCTTTTCTTTCTTTCTTTCATCATTAATATTATTATTATATTTATTCTTTATAAATCCGATGTATAAAATACATAATAATATAACACTTGTTAACATTTGTCTTTGGGCTTCATATACCATGATCCCTAGACTTAATGCACACTTAATGACACTTCCTCATTAAGGTCAAATAGGTAGATGGTTAGGTCTACTAGGTTAGGAAACTCTAAACATCCTTGCATGTTGGATTTCCCTCATATAACGTGGTAATTCTTCAGTACTTGACAAGAATACAAAAATTCAAAATTTAATTTAATCACTTATAAATAAGTATGATGAGATCAATATTTTTCTCGAGTCATTTTCACTCGGAATTTATTAAATTCTTTTTAGTAACGCCTAGCTCTTACCAATCTCATACTCAACGCCTTAACAAGGAGTTACAAACTTAGTGCAGTTCTAGAGCTCTTCTCTCAACACTAATGCTAGGATGTACTTGTATGATACGCCTAGGGATACAATGGCCAAGGATCCGATGCTCCAGAGCTTATGCTCAACATCAACATAGAAGGCTCGAGGGATTATTCCTAACACTTCCAAATATTATCTTTTCATGTGTTCCAAAGCTTCTTGCTCAACACAAATGTAACTACTCATGTGCTCCAAAGCTCCTCACTCAACACAACATTAATTACCCATGTGCTCCAGAGCTCCTCACTCAACACAAAATATTAATCACCCATGTGCTCCAGAGCTCCTTGCTCAACACAAAACATTAATTACCCTTGTGCTCCAGAGCTCCTCGCTCAATACAAGACATCTCATCAATCATGTGCTTCATGGTCCACGGCCAACACAAAACAAGCATATATATATATATATATATATATATATATATATATCAACAATTGGCTTACGACCAATATATTAAACAAATCATCATGTTCATATGCAGTGGGGTCTTCGACCCAATATATCAAAATAAAATATCAAATCAACATCATAGTTAATAGGCACATGCCTATAAGTGTTAGGTCCAAAATTCGGGATATTACACCCTTCATAATACATATTTCCATAAAATAAAACCTTACTTTTATAGGATATTCCCTCTTTTTACTTGATACCCCTTTTTATACCACCCCAATACCTATAAACACCCCATAGCCTACCTCCTACCCCCCAATAACTACAATAAATTGACCTTATTTTTCACAATCTTAAAACCCCCTTTTAGAAATGAACGTGATAAGATATTGGTCAACAAGGTGAATCCCACGTGAATGATAGTTAACGCCTATTACCAAATGGGTTGTAATGACGAGGTGTTGCAAGTGTTTAACATGGAGACCGCCAAGTTGAACGCCACGTAGAGTTCTCCCTACACAAAAGGGATTTGAATGGATGGACTTCGAATGCCATGTTTATTGCAAAGGGAGTAGAATGTCTAAGTGGACTCCACTACTGCAAAATCACCGCTTAATACTTCTTTAGAGTAAAGTTTGATGAGAAGGGAATCTCCACGAGGTCCATCACCACATGTGGTCGAGGCTACGAGGCTTATGAAGTACACACTAGTCTAGCCCCTCCTTAGCAACCAAGTCATGGTAAGCGTTAAGGGGTGGGTTTATTGTACCCATGTCTCATGTAAAATTATGTTAACATAGAATTAAAGGTGTAGGTTAACAACTTCAAATGCAAGGTACGTTATTTCTAATACGTGATTAATATATCTAATAAAATAAAAGTATAAATACATTAAGACAACTATGTTCACTAATTAACCAAGTGACAATAATTAGTGTCTCACACATAGTTAATAATTACAACCTCTATAAGCATTTTAATAGACACTTTCTAAATGTTGCTTCATTGAAATTGGTATTTCATTGTTTTGAAAGAAATAAGCTAGAGAAAATTGATTTGTTTGATTGCAATATCATTTGCAAATTTCTTTTTACTTATTACAAAATGATTTTTTCTGCAATTGCCTCTTATCAAGTGTTGTGTTTTATAAAAAGTCACTTTCTTTCTTCTTCTTTTTTTATCTTAAACTTTCGTTTTTTCTGGTTTTGTTTTTTTTTTATCTTAAACTTTCTTATTATATTTATCCATTCAGTTTTTATTATTCATAATGTGTAAAGGCATCAAATGCCTTTTGTATTGCATTTACATCTACATCTATTTATTTATTGTCCTCAATTTCTCCAGAAGTTGCAGGTGTCGAACTTATAGGCATATTAAGTGTATTTAGCTATTTGATACGAGCTATGTTTATTCTGTAACATCGTTAACGTGGCAAAAACATTACAAAATACAACTATTCCTGTATTTGTGAAAGACAGACAAAAGAAATACACTAGAGAAAGGTAGCAAAAACATTAAAAAATATAACTATAACGTAACTCTTCATGGATTTGTGTTGTGAATGATTTTACTCCGTGATCTTACATACGAAAAATTGACAATGGGCTAAAATATAAGAGCTGGGTCCGTTGAAAATAATTTTGAAAGTTTTATTAATAAAATTATTAAAAAAATAAAAAAGAGAAACCTAACTGTAACCTTGTTGAAATGTTGTTGACCCTTTGTTACAAGATTTAACAAAATGGAAATTTTTTTTAATTGATTAAAAATATATATATGAAACTTAGAGTAAAGTTTCGATTTCATTTTAACATTAAAGTTAATACATTGTTTCAAAAGCAGATTTGAAGGCAGAAGAAGAGCTTATGTGAATTTATTTTAGCGGTACAAGCAACTTGTTTCCTTGTATAAATAAATCAATGAAACCATAGCTCGCTTAAATCCGTTTATCATTTGATATTCAATAGCTAATAATCAAGCAGCATAATCTGGATTGTTTCAAATTTTTATTTGTCCTTCAAAAGAGGAGTTTCTAACTAATAGCTAATAATCAAGTAGCGTAATCTGGATCTTTTCAGACTTTTATTTGGCCTTCAAAATATATTGGTCATTCAAAAGAAGGGTTTTTAATATAATTCTCGCTTACAACATGAAACCGTACAAGCTAGTACTGTTGGACAGCCAAAATCCTTTTCTCTGATCGAACTCCAAACAGGAGCTAACCATCTTTTCTAACTGAAACGAAACGATGATAAATATAAAAACCCTTGCATGGTCATCGACTCATCACCGACAGCGAACCCACTTGCCGAAAGCCATGCCATGATAGAGAAGAAATGGCGCGCCGTACGGCTGCGCAACTGGGGAATGTTTCGGGGTTTTCCATTTTTTAAACCTGCTGATAAAGATCAAACCCTAAACCGCTAATCAAGATCAAAGAATAAACCTGCTGATCATGATCAAACCCTAAACCGCTGCATGAGAACCTGCCAAATACAAGTTGCAGACAGCGCGTTAATGAACAAAATCCATCCCAAGAAAAGCAGTAAAGAAAAAGAAGCCATCCGGGACCCTCCTAATGATAAAATAAGTCCTGGAGCCAACTCGCCAATGCACGATCAGTCTGGTTTGTGCAGATAATTCTCCCATAGAAGCGTTGGGGAGCACTAGGTAGCAGGTAGATAATTTCATTCAGGATTTAATATTAAAAATATATTAAATTAAATTCATTAACGTAATTAAATGTTTGTAATTAATTATATGTTTAGTATAATTTTTGTTCAGATAAATGATGTTTGTAATCCAGAAATACTAACTCCACTTATACTGATCAATAAAATACAATTAATTTCATAACGTATCCCTTTCTAATTTTAGGCATCAAACACATAGAAGCTGAACAAATATCATTATAATTTTTTTAAATAATATAATATATCTTTTAATTGTCCAATAGCTATTAGATGTTTATTTGTTAAAATAAGTTCATTATAAAAAAAAATGAAATTCTAGTAGGACAATTGTTTTGGGTATTTATCCATCTGTCATGTTTAAAGGAAGTTTGTTTTATTCAAAAATATAATGTTTGTATATATTGTATATTTATTGAAAAGATGCATTATGCATATGGATTAGTAATTTGTTTTTTTATATATATATTTGGTATAGGTAAAGGTTATTTAGATAAAAGGTAAAGTGTAAAGAGTTCTTCCATCGACCTTAGTATCATTATTAGGCACATTTACTGACAGCAGAATGTGGATGTCGATGGTCTCTCAAAGAAAGCCTTAAGCTTTGAGATGGTACTTCAATATTTAGTAAATAAATATATGGAAGGGGAAAAGATTTTTGAAGGCAGTTTTCATGCTTTTAATTGTGTATTTAGTATTATTTTTTAAACTTGGTTTTTCTGTTCATTACTTTATGACTACCCCATTGGTTTTTTGGCAAACTCCTTTTGTAGAATGGTTAGTTATGATCATCAAATCACGTTTTCCTGTTTATATGTTGTTTATAACTCGAATGAATGTACCAGACATTAGAAGCATTGCTAGACATGTTGAAACACAAATATCTTTATCTCAACAATGTAATTTTGTTTACTTTAATTAACTAAATAACAAATAACAAGGAACCGTGTGTTTCCTCCTGTGATTGGATTTTTGTATTTGGCTTTATATGGTTTAAAATTTCTTTCGTTATGGAACAACGACTTTTGGATATTTACATAAAAGGTAAAATGTCATTGGATTTTTTTGCTTTACATGGATTTAAGAGTGTCAAAATTTCTTTCGTTTTACATTAAGACATTAAAGTGCTTCTCTTTGACCAGAAGTTCATTTGATTGGAACCTAACAAACAACTTAAAAGCCAAACCATCATATCTTATAATCATTTTATTTTTACATTAAAATTAGATTGGTGTAATTTATAATGATAATTAGAAAGGAAATCAAGTTTTTACATGCTATCTTCTTAATTTTTAACACGGTAATTAAAGTTTGACAAAGCAATTAAGACTTCTAAAATTATCAAATAAAAAATATATTTAAAGATCGTTTTCAAAAGATAACTTAATCCAACCATAATAACGAAGTAAGTTAAAATATATTATTCAAATGAAATGTATAATATATTTCAGCTTATCTATAAAATAAATGAGTAACCCTCCAAAGTAAAATATTGTCCATAATCGTTAACCCTAACCTCCTGAAGGCTCCGATCACTCATTGTGCAGCGTGTAAAAGGTACTTCCAAAGTCAATCACAAAAGAAGATCATAATAATAAATAATATAAAAAGAAAAAAGAATAATAATATTGTACCGTTATCAAGGGAAGTGGCAATGAGCCACTGGTTATGGAGCTTCCGATCTTACCTCAGGTGGAGTGCCAGAAATAGATATCCGAGCATCTGATTGACATGACATAACTTAATCAATCGGTGGTTCTGGAACTCTCGCCCCCATCACTGCAAGTCACACACAATTCAAGGCTGGAATTAAACAAAATTAAACTCACCCCTTCCCGAAAAAATACTCAGAAACCAACTACTCGAAAACCACCTACATTCACTTGTCATCCATCACAGAAATACCCAGTGAGTACGATCATGATCGAGAGGGCCCTATAATTCATTGCGCCAGTGGGCAAAGGGGTAATTTGAAGACCTGAACCTTTCTTCGTTTGCGAGGTGTAGGGTAAGCGAGGTTGAGGCAGAGAGAAAGTATTTGTAATAGTAAGGGCCTGTTTAAGCTGATGGGTCGAGGTCGAGTCCAGATGCGAAGGATCGAAAACAAAATCAATCGTCAAGTAACGTTTTCAAAAAGGCGAAACGGGCTGATGAAGAAGGCGTCGGAGCTCTCAATCCTGTGCGATGCCGAAGTGGCCTTGATCGTCTTCTCCAAGAGAGGCAAACTCTATGAGTTCTCCAGTTCCAGGTACACCTGATCCCTACTTACTTATGCCCTCATCTCCCGATCTCCTCCATTTGCACACACGCTCTGTCATTGGACATTAACACATAACAGTGCATAAATGATTTCAGTGATGATACAAGATAGTAAGCCATTGCATATTTCAGGTCAATCAGCATAAGCAGAGGAATATCATGATTTAAGTATTTGTAATGGGACCTGTCCTCCTTACCAACAAATGCAAATCCAGCATATTGAATATCCTAATTCATCCTCTCTCACTGGGGTTTGCCAGTCGCTTGCTTACTTGCACGCACACTAAATCAAAGAGATCGAAACAAATATAAGTCTTTACTTGTTTATTTTCAATATTAATTGCTCACAAGCGGTTTTATTTTCACATCCGCGTAAAACCCCTAATTTACATTTCTAACGAACCCTAATTGAGAGTTGGTAAGTCTTTTACTAGTTAATGTTTATTTTCCATATTAATGGCTCACAAACGGGTTTATCTTCAGATTCGCGAAAACCCCTTATTTACATTTCAAACGAACCCTAGTTGAGAGTTTGGTGGCTCATTCCTGATTCTGATCCATTGGCTAATCAAATATATATTATCAAAGGTTCAGCCACCGATAGTCATTTGTCGGGAAAAGTTATTATCAAATATATATGATTTGCAGCTCACCCGCTTACAATAGCAGAGTAAGGAGAATACAAGTGCTTAGTAGGAACAAGGGCAAAAGCTTCGGAGTGGCTGCGTTACCCCCCTCCTCATCTTTGTAGTTCTTTTCCGATTACAAAAACTCTGTCACAGTCGCATGGTCGTTGTAAAGTTTATTGCAAGTTGTGCTTTGAACTGCAAAGCCGAAGCAAAGAATTCTGATTTTGTTAACAGTTTGAAAGGAGTGTGAATTTGTTACATGAATTCAGCATTACTGCTTGCGACGTTACTTTCCTTGTAAGCTGGCTTGGTATTTTTATTCTCCTCTGACTACGGCGCGGCCGGGAGACATGAAAGATACTCTCGTCACACAGTGTTGTCACATCTTTCTACTAACCAAATCATATATAATTTAAATCAGATTTAGCCTTGTTAAATTTCAACTTTAATTCTAGAAAATAGCAGTCTAAGTAAATCTTTCCCATCATCACTAATCAAATGATAGATAATTTATATTTAAAATAAGTAAAAATTATTAAAATTAAAATATGTTAAAGATTAAACTTAAAAAAATAGAAAATGAGTTGCTCGTTCTAAACTAATTAAAGGATTATGAATAATTTACATTATTAATATAATAATACTTGAATAAGAATAAGATTGATAATCTATTTTCAAGGTTAATGAAACATCATTTGGTGTCTCACACTACTTGTTTGGGACAAGGGACCCTAATATTTAAAGAATTATATATACCCTATTCTACATAGGTTCCTCCACTCACGATGTATATCCAAAACTATCAATTACAAATTTAGTAAATCTATCTTAAACTTAGATTTACAAGCATTAGTTTTAAAAAATTAAATTTAAGAAAATAATAAATATAATCTTATCAAATGTTTACAATTATTCAATAATAGATTTCTTATATTTTAAATAAAAAAAATTAGTTGAAAGTTTTCAAATGAATGAAAACATTCTAATTATTACAATAACAATTGTATTTAATATATATTAGTATGTGTTTATCTTAATTCTAACATTTTATGGAGGGGTGATATCTTTTGAGGTGCAAATCTTTTTTCAAATTTAGGATTTTAAAAGAGGTTTGTACCTCAAAAGATTTGATCGTTCTTTGCACTTGATCAATCTTAAGGTTAATATCGATATATGTTGGGGTATATGTAAAATTCATTATAAAAATATGATCATAACTACTTATGTAAAAATGTTATTGAACAATAAGTACAATAAGTTATCTGAGTCATCAAACTTTTTCCACCAAGGAAAAAACCTTCTTCTTGTTATTCCATACAATCAAAGAAAGTAATATTCTTATGCATATCTTTTACATCCAAAATACTCTAAGCATTCTCCACTTTGGGACAAATAGTCCATCACTATATATCTAGAAACTACTATCCCCATTACACCAAAAAACGACTTTCAATACTATCGAATAAAAGTATCCCAAGGTAACATAAAAACTATCCTTACTAGCATATACAATTAGAAAGTAGTTAAAAGTGAAAATACTCGACATATACAATCATCCAATAATTTTCATCGCCTATTAGAAAGCAAGAAGAGTACCCTTATAAACAAGGACATTGTCCTAGTATTCCTCAAAAAATAAAGATCCTTTAGATGACCATATAGCCTTCTTAGAATGTCCATCAACTAAAGAGTTCAGTTCCCTATATATATGCTTAAAAGAGATATTTGGAAAGGTAGCAATAATAGTGACAATTGTTTAAAACCAATGTTCCAAAGTGATCACATGTATCTCAGAGATACCTTTAGCGGCTTGTCCAATATCACCTTATAATTTCCAAGTACTATGTTACAATGCCAATATTAGTATCAAAATATAGTAAACCCCAAAGGGCCAATTTTTACTCTTGTATTCGACCCAGGTCCACATCCCATCCAAAGCATATAACTATGAGATTTGTTTATTTTTAATATATGCATCCCACCTCTACATACACCCTTTTGAGAAACCCCATCAAGAAACCCCACAGCTATGTCAACTCATAAAGAAGGTTCAATTATTAGTGTTTGTCTTCTCGATTTTTCTTCTTCAAAGTATTCCCTATATAGGCCTAGAATTTTGTTACTAATCACACACACATCTTGAGATTTATTGTCAAATATAGAAAAATTTCTTAAATGTCGAAGTACCCAACTAATAAAAACCTACAATTCTTTATATATGTGAAGATTCTTCACCCGGATCCCCAAATTATCATCCATTGAAGAGGATCCCCACTCATTTGAGATATGTAGTTCATCCCTTATTTTCTTCCACATTTTTTACAAAAAGAACACTGAACAATCAAATGATAAACATATTCACCATTTGAATGACATACTGAATAGAAATTAGGATCAGACCAACCTCTTCTATTTAAATTGTCCCAAGTCAAGATTCTACTCTTTAAGTATGTCCATAGAGAAAAATTAATTTCCTAGGCAATTTTTTCAAAATTATTATATACCACCACTTACCCTCATGATTCATTCCCCCCAATGTAAGAGTACACCCCCAAAAAGACTTGTCTTGCATTTCCCACCATTTAAGAGATCCGCCTACCTAACCATGGAAAAGCCTGAACAAACCCATTCCATAAATCTGATACCCCAGTCATAGTTTTGTTGGGTTGTCTAATCTAATGTGAATCCAATCAACCACTGGATTTAACTTCATATATTTATCTTTAAGGTTATCTCTCCAAAAGACAATAGTAAATAATCCTCTCCAAATATTTGCAAACCTAGAGAAAGGATGAAGCAATGAAGGTTTTTGATTTCCCACCCTCCCTCCCAAACTTTTAGGAAGATAAATTTTCTTCCAATTCTTCAATTGAATTTTATCTCCCTTAACAACTCCAAACCAGAAGAATTTTGATCATTCTATTTCTCAACATTTGAATTTAATAGAAATATGTGCCTTGGATAATGATATCCAATTTAGAACTTAGCGTCCAAATTAGCCAAAATACCTATTTCCTCAATCAACAATATTCCAGACATATTTTCTTCATAAACCCTTTCCAAATTTCCTCAACCTCCATTAATTCCTCAATTAAACTATGCTTCTTCTCCTTCTCCCACTGACCCACAAGTCTTTTGAGTTTTCTAAGGTTCTCCATGATTCTATCCATAACAAAGGCCCCATAAGGAATCTCAAGTGTATTCCAATTTTCTTTAACCAAATAAAGAAAATCCTCTTCTTCAAGCCAACAATGGTTAAATTTATAAGGATATTTAAGTTTAACAAGATCGCCATCAATTTGAAGACAAATTGGAGAATGGTTATAAATACCCAAATTTACAACCCATGACGTGAATTTGACCACTATATTTGCAAGTCTTTCAATAATGAGAAATATATCTAATCTCTTACCCACACCATCATCACCCATCCTACCATTCCTCTAGGTCAGGCACAATTTTGATGGAATAACATCATAGAGATTTGAACCTTGAAAAAGGTGCTAAAAATAATTAGAAACAGGACCCCCTTTAGGATTACTTCCCCAAACTTCGCATGTGGGAATCATCAAATGTAGATCCCTCGCCAATATAAGACAAGAATATCTTAAAATTCCACTTGAATCAACAACATCCAAAAACTATTGATGATAATTATATGTCTCATGACAATTAATTATTCTCACCACCTACTCCAATCCTTTTATCCTCCCTTCCAATGTAGTCCCTACATAGGCCAGGAATGGTTTTAAGCCAATAATTATCGAGTTCAAAATGACAAGAAAACCCTGAGATAGTCCCTCATCATCCACAACACAGAACTCCCAACCAGGAAAAATCTTTTAAAAACACTCACATGCTTCATCTCCCACACACATAATCTTTTGTACCATTACAATGTCCATATTTATTACCCAAAACATCCTCTTGAGGGAATGATTCTTAGGACTCCCCCTAACTTCTCTTGTCTTATATGATGTCAATATCATGGGTTACCCAATTCCAAGGACACAAAAGCTCTATGGGGATTATTTTTAGAATCATTAATTATAGAAAAACTAGATAGAGAAACAACATTCGAAGGAATAGAAAGAGAAATGAAATCCATCTGACAATTCCCCGTGACCCTCAAATTCTAGACAACATTAACCACGTTCTTCTTTTTGGAATTTCTTTTCCCGATAGTCATATTTTGGAATTGAATGAATTTTATAAGGGAAACATCAGGTTTAATAGTCTCCTTAAGAGAATAAATAGGAAGAGGGGATTTTGTCTCTACATTCCCAAAGGAAGGGGTGGTTTTTGAAATAATAGCCAAATTTTGCACCTGTGACACCTCACAGCCATCCATGGTAGAAACACCCTCCAAACCTGCCTTCGAAGGTAAATATGAAACACTTCCCACAAAAAAAATAATAGATCCACAAGTCCAACCCACCAGTCATACAATGAGGAAGTGTCGAGAGAACTTGTGTACTCAGGGTCCATGGAATAATTAGCACCAAAACCTCCATCAGAAACATGATCCAACTTGGATAAGCAACCCCAAACCTCCATATTGATATTTATAACATCAGACGAGTTACTTATCAAAGGTGGACTATCTGAGATCTCCTAATTCTTTCCACTGAATTCATTAGTGACCGACCGAGGAACCCAACATTTACAATACGAGAAATGGCCCTATTATAAAATATTTAAATAAAATTAAGTTCTTCATCGGATTACTATCTATAGAGAAGGGGAAGGAGATGCTCAATCTTACCAAAAAAAGGTTGTTGCTCCGCCTTTGAGCCCTGAACCAGATCCTTCTTAAGAGAATGACAAACCTATAAAATAGGATCCATCTCAAAATGATTGGAATCCTCAATCAAATATAGATGTTACTGAACGAAAAATCCCAACCCATTACTTCCAAAATCCTCATTCATCAAGCCATCATCCATATCCACATGAAACTCATTATCAATCACTTCAAGACAATTTGACCTTAGATGACCCATTTTCCTAAAACGGTGGCACCTAAACAAAATTTTCGAGTTATATAATTTCTAGAGAATATTCATATCTCCCCAAGAAATATCTAATTCTATAGGTAAACTCCGTGACAAATTAAATTCAACCAACATTGATGCCATTCTTTCTTCATCTGATATAAGCATTTGATCATCCAAGAAGATAAATTTTCCTACAAGATTAGAAACTTCCACCAACACATTATGAGTCCAAAGCTATAAAGAGAAACCCAACAAAAGCATCCATAGATTCCACTTCAATATGGGCTCTTTGACGAGGTTAAAAATAGGGTGCCACTATCCCCAAACCAAGGATCCTCTACCAATCACCCAAGTTCTCTCCAGAATCCACCTCATGTGTTCCTTTTCTATGAAATGAAAGCACATTCATCCCTTAAGTAATAAGCTGAACTTTAGGCTATATCCCAATAAACGATTCCAATTCTTTGCAATTAATTTGAACACCCCCAATCTTGACATAGGAACTTACTCAAGTCGACCGACCAAATACCTCAATGCCATACCTTCCACTCGATCCATATTCACATTCCACCCAAGAACCATCCTCTCAATACACCCTTTTACCTTGAATTCGTTTCTCAACATCTTAGATCTATATTTTTGTTGAGTAAGCTTATCTATGCTACCAAACAAACTCATGGAGAAACCCTCTCACTCTACTTAGATTCTATGTGATCCCCAATCGACGAAAACAATTCCTTCCAAATAGGATAGGAGAAAACCCACACAAAATATCATTCCAAACTGATCTCGAGACAAAACATGGTAACCTTTTTCCTCCTCCCAACAAAATTTAGGAGACACATGGTTGATCTATTACTAGATCCTCCCTCGTAGAATTTAATACGTCCTTATCAGTGTAGTACTCCAATATCATACTTGGTTGGCTACAATTTAGACTTTTATTAAGAGGATTAAATACCTTACGTGTAGATTTACGCTGACGAGACCCTCCTTTGTCAAAACTATCATCAAGTGGAAATAACACGGCCCCACGTCTACCTCAAACATCTATATGAAACATAAAAATATGATCATCTGACACCTCCAAGACATCAAACGACCACATAACCATCTCCTCCTCCTCCATCGGTCTATAGAATCTAACCTCGATCAAGATGCACACACCCTCCTAGATCTAGACACATTATCGATCTGCAAAACCCTCCTACAAAACTCTAGTCCCCATCCCTCCTCCTATGCTATTTTTTTTAGTTTTAAAATCATTTCCCCCTCATCAAACTTAATGTACAATAATAATCATAATTTAATAACCAACCATTTTATTGTTAACAATATGTGAGCAAACTCATATAAGAATACATAAACGAACTATTATTGAAAACAAACCCAACAAACATATTATATATATGATTATTACTACTATAAAACAATCTCATTTATACGAACGTGACAAACATATTTATATGATCATTACTATTGTAAAATAAGTTCATTTATTGGAATTGTTAGTTGGATTAAATCCACCTCAAGACAAATATACATGGAAATTATTTGTATTGGTGAGTAATACAATGAGTGACTAGCCTAGCCTTTAGGATTAACATGCTCATCATCCTTTCAAGATATTTCTATTTTGACTCTATGGCACAAATTTTGATGTAATTTTGGCTTGACATGGTTGATCGTTAGTTTACCTCATGAATAAAGGATTAATATTTATTGGTTAATGTGTGATGCCAATTCTTTAATAAAAATAGTGAAAAAGAATTACATTGAAACCATAGGTGTCATGTACCCATTTATCCTTTGACGTTTTGGGGAAAGGGGTATAATTTTTTTTTTCCGTTTCTTAGTGCAACATCGTAACCATTCCACCTATTATAGATAGGTATACAACTTCGTAATGTTACCGTACATTCCACAATGAACGTAGGGCATTAGCTTCATTATCGAGAACTAGTTAAAGAATGATTACTGGTCCTTGTGGATGGTCATTCACATACATATGTCATAAAGTCGTATAAGGATAACAATATGGTGCTTTTACCAACTAGCATACAATGCACCTAAACTAACAGCCAAATCATCATCCATTAAACTTCTTACAACCAGTAAGATATCTGAATATTATCATAGAGGACCAAGCCCCTCCCATTGATAAACCAATAGGATTTCCATGTTATCACTAACCATGCCATGCATTATAAATAACAACATTACACTCTTAATTTACCAACCATGCCTTTACATAAGAACATGCATGATGATCATCAACTAAGGAACATCATCATTACATTATGAAGGACCAAACTATCTTTAACCATGGTTTTACATATGATGAACATGTCTCATAAATATTAACCACATAGGATTATTATATCTACATCAAAACCATGCCTTTATGTGCATTATATTCATTAATTATAACAACATGATATCATTAGAATAACATCAAGATTACGTTACCATCAACCACTATGAGCACTAGATGCACTTACATATTATTTATAGCTCACCATTGGTGATGGAAGTCATCGATATCGTACTTGAGGGAAATCACCCGCTCTTTACTATGAGCTTCTAGAAGTACCCAAGTATAACCAATTACCTGAATGGCTACTCAATCATTTAATTTCAATCCTACTTCCATATATCAATGGTGTTTCCCAACCAAGTCCCTGCTGAATAATATGCATATACATAACATCAATCGTCATATTTTCCCCATCACTCACACACATTATGCACAATTCCATTAGATTTCAAACATGTCTTTATGCAACAAGGATAACGTCAATCGTGCATGATATGGACGCATAATCACATGAACCAAGGTGACACTAGGTGTACATATGTAATGTTGTTCAGTTTATTAGCATCAATGGCATTATCAAATGTTAAGCATGATTCATAAACCATTAGCTTCCAAAGAGGTTACCTCATATGTAATGTTGTTTAGTTTATTAGCATCGATGGCATTATCAAATGTTAAGTATGATTCCTAAATCATTAGCTTCCAAAGAGGTTACCTCATAGTACTCATTCACACCTATAAAAAAAATGGTCCACATCTAATACTTCATGTCTCATAGGGATTCACCTCTTATAGTACTAAATACTATCACAATAAAAAACCACATTTTTTTAATACAACCACTAAAAAATTTACACAACATTTACTATTTTACAACTACCAAACTTTGCAATACCTTTCAATAATATTAGTACATATAGATTATTAAGAGTATGTGTTGCTTGTTATGAGGTCACATGTTCAAATCTAGAGGGGGTAGTGTACGTACACCTCTGTAGACATTAGCAGTTAAATCACAGCGCAGAGGGGGTCCCTTGTCCCACAAACAAGGGGGTCTCATACACCAAATTGGTGTCTCGCTTAGCGATGACCTTAAAAATAGATTATTATTATTATTATTATAAGATCATCATGTCCAAAGGATACATTTACATCTTAAAAAAGTTCCTTAATAGAACAAGACCACCATTCATAGAACACTTAACTCAACAACTCAGTGTGTAAGTGCCATGTTTCACCCAACCATAGGTGTTCAACCGACATATACTATTTCTAACATGAGGATACTATTACCAACCATTACAATCTTGATCACCAAGATTTCAAAAACCGCCATAGGTTGATAGGGATGGAGACACTCCTCAATAGAGATGTTGCACCTTCTATATCGTTGAAACAATCAACATATAAACATATACATAAATATATACATACCTATACACAAAGTAAATACAAGGAAAATCCTCATTCATTTAATGTTGGAATAATTGTTTAAACTAAGAGGGAGGGTGAATTAGTATAAAGCAGAGATTTAACAATTTTGTTGTTCAAAATGTATTTTACAATGGTCCAGCCACCAATCTATGAGTGTGATCACTGACTCACTTAGGCACAGACCTAACAAGTATGCAAGCACTGACTTGTGGAAATAGCCACTGAATTGACTGGGATACAAATTCGATTGTGTAAGAAATAACTTGTTGTTGTCAAGCACCAACATGATTGTGATCTCTCACTCGCTAGTTTTACCATCACTGACTGAAAGGAAGCTCCAACTCCCTCTCTTTGCCTCGGCCAACTTCCCTGAAATGAAGTTATGTTGAATTTATGCAATATGCATCCTTTTGGCCTGCAGTTTTCAATATATATGACTTGTGACTTCTTTGATCACCCTCTATGATCCCTCTGATCTACATCTATTTTTTTGTGTCTTCATGATCCCTCGGATTTACATCTTCTATTTTTTTTGTGTCTTATGCACCTTCGAGTATATGCATCTTATGCACCTTCCAATATCTGTGTCTTCTGCACTTTACAATATTTGTATGAAAATGGAAGTTAAATCACATGGTACATTTGAAGAAAATGTTGAGGAAGGTAAAACCTTACTAACAAATATTTTGTTGTTGGGAAGAATAACGAAATGCCTTTTATTGTGAAGTTTGATTTTGATTTGGAGTTGGTGTATGGAATTGACACCATGATTTTTAAAAACATGCAGAATATATGTATCAAGGATGTTGGTATTTATGGAACTAATAGAAGTGTTCCATTCCAAGAGAATAATGTACAAAATGAATCACTTGTGTTGCTGATCATCTTATAGCGGGAGGATGGGGAGACAATGTTAACAAAAACCGAGCCAACAAACTTGAGTTACTGGTCAGTTATAAAATTTTGCACGCTGAACTCTTTTTCTTTATAGTTGTTGGGTGAAACTTGTCTAACTTTGACTAGACAAGTCTACCAATATGGTCAAACTTTTCGGCCCAACTCTTTTACCTCGAAAAGTTCTTACTTATCGGTTTTACCGACAGGTTTTACTTCGACAACTTGTCGGTTTGATAACTTCGACAAGTTTACTTTGACAACTTGTTGGTTTAACTCGACAGTTTTACTTCGACTCACTTGCTTGGCTGGTTTGTTTTTAGTCAAAATTTACAAGGATATATTTCTTAGTCTAAAAGACTTAAGAAATTACAAATGTTTTTCACCCACGAGTAAGATGAAGTAAAATACGACAAAATCAACAATTTGACAAAATTATAAAAACATATAACCAAACATTTAGGAATACTTGTGTCAACCACTCTGCCGTAAAAGATGGAACTTTTACTGGGTGAATTTTTTATGGATTCTTTGATCTTTCACTCAAACCATAAATGTAAACAACACTTACACAAGTAGTTTAGGAGAAAATGCTGGCTAAGTAAACATGCATTTCAACAATAAACTATTTCATATATATAACTTGTCGAGAAATAACAAAAGAAGGTAATGCAAACTTGTCGGCTCTTCGACAGAATCAAGCATACAGAAGCATAAGCTTCAACTCTATTATTTATTCAATCTTCGAGTCTCTGTTTTTCTCTATATGAATTACAATCTTCTTCTTCTATTTATAGAAAAACTAAAAATTGCTTCTCTGTGAATCTACAGTCTTAACATTAATGTTTGTAATAACTATCTACCTACAACTTAAGTTCAAAAAATTAATTCGACTGGTTTACATTGCCGAATCATGGAATCTTCACTCTTGTTAGGTTGACTAACAGAGACAGAACTGATACGGACTCTAGCAAGTCGGATGAGATCTCCTACGGCTCTGGGAGTAATTACTTTTTCCAACACTCCCCCTTAATTATGAGGCAGATGGGGATTTTTTTCAACAAAATTTTATAAAATGTTTCAGAGCTTAAACATGCTTTGTGCATGACATAGTTCACTATGCAGTACTTGTCATTCCAAGATAACTACGTCGATACTAGAAAGTATCATTTTCCAATGGTTTTGTGAAGATGTCTACAAGTTGATCTTCAGACCTGCAAAATTATAAACAAATTTCTTTGTTGTTCACCAATTCTCTTATGAAATGAAACCTTGTGTCGATGTGATTTTTTCTCTTGTGCAACACATGATTCTTCGATAATGCAATGGTTGAATTGTTGTCACATAAAATGGTTGTTGGTTCTGTGACAAGTCTGTTAACACTCTCTACATCTAGACAGCTTGACATGCAGCGCTTGTAGCTGCAACATACTCTGCTTTTGTTGAAGACAGAGTTACTATGGGATGTTTCTTTGAAGCCCATGAAACAACACCTGTACCAAAATGAAATGTTTACCAAGATGTGCTTTTCCTATCATCTATGTTACCTCCATTGTCACTATCAGTGTAGCCAGTGAGTTTAAAATTTTATAAGGTTTAATACATAATGCCAAATTCTTTTGTGCCACTTGCATACCTCAAAATTCTTTTACCTGCTTTCCAATGAGAATCTTTTGGTGACTCCAAGAATATTGAGATCAAACTTACTCCATACATGATGTATGGTCTTGTCACTGTTAAATACATAAGGCTTCCAACAATCCTTTTAAATAACGTAGGATCTACAATTGATCCATCATCATCCTTGCTCATCATCCTTGCTCAATTTTAAACCTGTAATTACTAGTGTTGCGGTTGTCTTTCAATTAGAAATGTTAAATGTTTTTAAAACTTCCTTTGCATATTTAGACTATGATATAAATATACCACTTTCAGACTGTGAAATTCAATGCCCAGTAATTTCAAATTCACTTTCCATGACTTCTTTAAAATATTCTATTCCAAAGTCACCAGTAAATATTAAATCATCTACATACAAGCAGAAAATTAACATATTACCTTTCTCATTCACTTTGGTGTACAATGTTAGTTCACTTTCACTTCTGTGAAATCCATTTTCAGTGAGATAGGAATCAATCCGACTGTACCAAGCTCTAGGAGCTTGCTTCAAACCATAGAGTTCCTTTCTCAGCCTATATACTTTATGCTATTGACCTAGAACTTCATAGCCTTGTGGTCAATCCACGTATACTTCATATTCTAGATATCCATTCAAAAATGTTGAATTAACATATATTTGATAAACATGCCATTCGTTTTGTGGAACAATGGCCAATATTGTTCTAAATGTATCCATGCATGCAACAGGTGCAAATGTTTCATTGAAGTCTATGTTGGGTTGTTGTGTGAACCCTCTTGCTACCATTCTTGCTTTGTGCGTCTGCACATTCCCATCAACATCTTGCTTGGTCTTGTAAACCGATTTGACATTGATTACATCTTTATCTTTTGGTACATGAACCAAATCCCATGTCTGGTTCTTCTCAATGCATTCGATTTATTCATCCATGGCGTGTGCCCATACTTCTTCTTCGACAACTTCTTCAAATCTTACTGGATCATATATAGGAGAAAATAATGCAAAGAGAGAGAATGAATTTGGTGTACCAGCTTCATATATTTCACACAAACTTCTTGTCTTCCCTGGTTTTGTCTATATCGACCTCAATGAAATACTAGATGGAGTATGTTTTCCTCTTAGTGTGCTTATCGGCGTAGCTTGAGCTCCAACTTGTGTTGATGTTCCTTGTGTTGAACCATGTTGCGGTGTCATGGGAGTTGATAGTGTTGTATTCGGTTGAACTACATGTGATGTTTGAACCACTTCCTTCATTGTGTCATCATTGTCGACATTTGACACAATATTGACATTTATGGCAATAGTTTCATCCCATGATTCATTCTCGACAAATTGAACATCTCGGCTGATAATCACTTTCCCTGCGACAGGGTCATACAACTTGTATCCTTTATGTCTTTAAAATAGCCAACAAAAATACATTTATGTCCCCTGTTGTCTAGCTTCTTTCTCAACTCATCTAGAACATGAGCATATGCAACACAACCAAAAACTTTTAAATGAGAAACACTGTGATTCATACATGTACATGCTTCTTGAGGAACTTTGTTCTTCACACTCTTTGTCATACATCGGTTCATGATATATATAGCAGTTGTGACTGCTTCAGCCCAATATTCATTTGGCAAATGCTTGGCTACCTTCATGTTGCACACAATCTCCATAATGGTTTTGTTCTTTCTTTCAGAAACACCGTTCTGCTGAGGTGTATACCGTGCAGTTAATTGCTTTTGTATGCCATGGGTGGCCATGGGTCTTGCAAAAATTTAGAAATTCATTCGAAACATATTCACCTCCTCTATCGGTCCTTAATATTTTGATGCGGTGTCCACTCTGGTTCTCCACGAGTACCTTGAACTGCTGAAAATAACCAAATGCATCAGATTTATGTTTTAGAAAATATACCCATGTTTTTCTTGAGTAGTCATCAATAAAAGTAAGAAAATAATTGCAACCACCAATGGATGATGTATGCATTGGACCACAAATATCAGAGTGCACAATTTCAAGTGGTGTGCGTGCTCTATATGACTTTTCGACTAGAAAATTATCTCTATGCTGCTTGCAAAAAATGCAGCCTTTAGAAACCCTTTCTGGTCTGTCGATCAATGGAAATACTTTCACCATATTCTTTATGTGCAGTAGCTTCAACCCACCAAAATTCAGATGTCAAAATGTGAAATGCCACAGCCATGACTCTCCCTGAACTACTATTTGAAATACATCCTGGAATTCAGTGCTATGATTTTCTTTCTTGTCAAAGTGCTCGACTACTTCTTTACTTTCTTCCTTGAATGCAGCCCCTGCATTTGTCTTTTCTTTCATGTCTGGAACTATCCTCAATGGAAACAAGCGATTGGTTTTCATTGGCATTTTTGCTATCAATTAGTTGCTTGGACGAATGTCTTTAATCACAGAGTGATCATCTTCTATGTAGACTCTGTAGTCTTTTTGTATTAGTTGTCCAATGCTCAACAAATTGTGTTTCAGACCTTCGACATGATAGACATCAGGGATAAAATTACTCTCCCCATATTTGGTTATAATACCAACAGTACCTTTTCCCAAAATAGTGACTTGGACATTATTTCCAAGTGTAACATTAGTTTGAATTGAATTGTCTAAGCTAGAAAATAAATTTAAATTACGAGTCATATCATTTCTGCAGCTTGAATCTAAATACCATATGTCATGTGGACTTTCTTGGACATCATTGCATTCAATCGGAGATGGATATGCCATTAGCATTGCACTTGTCGGAGTGCTTGTGTTGGTCGACTGATTTAGGCTTTGCCTTCCTTGGTCATATTGTTTCTTCTCCCATTCACATGCATAATGACCAAATTTCTTACAATAATGACATTGAATTTTTTATTTATCAATCCTTTGGCCACTTAGCTGACTTGGATATTGATTCTCTCCTCTACCAACGAAATTTACAGGACTTATGTCACATCCTCCTCTGGAAGAAATTCTTCCTCTACCTCTGGAGTTGTTTCTCCCCCTACCTCTACCACAACTTATAGATGACTGTGCTATGAATGCACATTCCAATGATGTGTTTGTTCTGGTGAGTCTGTGTTCATGATTGATGAGTGAAGCTTGCAACTCATCAATGGTAAAAACCGACATGTATTTTTTTTCTTCCAAGGTCACAACCAAGGATTTGAATCTTGGGGGAAGACTTCTGAGAACTTTTTCAACCACCCTTTGGTTTGTTATAGTTTTTCCATGAGATTTCAGTTGGTTTATCAAACCAACAACTGTGGTATAAAATGAGTCTACTATCTCTGAGTCTTTAATGGATAGAGATCCAAAATCTCTTCTAAGAATCTGCAACTTGGAAGTATGCACCTTGTCCAAGACTTGATAGGTGGTCTCCAATGTGTCCCATGCCTACTTAGCGGTAATTGTTGTTGCTACTCTTGGGAGTATACTTTCATGCAGGGCTTGATGTAGGTAGAACATAGCCTTTCCATATTTCTTCCTATGTTCCCTCAAAACATCTTTCTCATCTTGTGTGATATTGTTATATGTTGTATGATATGTTGGTTCTACATAACCATGATGGACTATTTCCGAGACATATTGACCTCTCAACAAAGCCTTCATTGTTAGAGACCCATATTCATAATTCTTTCCTGTAAAAATTGGAGTTTGCAATGAACCAGAAGTGGAAGCTATTTTTAATGTTACCTTAGGAAATTGTATTTTCCCTTTTCAAGACAATATTTCTTTCCTAAACCTAGCTCTGATACCAGTTAGCAAAAACTGAGCTGACAAACCTGAGTTACCGCTCAGTTATAAAATTTTCATGCCGACCTATTTTTTTCACTTGTGGGGTGAAACTTGTCTAACTCCCACTAGACAAGTCTACCAATATGGTCGGACTTTTCAACCCCACTCGACCTCGACAAGTTCTTACTTGTCAGTTTTACTTCGACAAGTTTGTTTTACTTCATCTGACTTGCTCGATTCGTTTGTTTTTAGTTGAAATTTACAAAGATATTTCTTAGCCTAAAAGACATAAGAAATTACAAATGTTTCTTTTACAAAGTTTCTCCGTGAATCTACAGTCTTAACATTAATGGTTGTAATAACTATCTACCTAAAACTTAATTTCAAAAAATTATTTTTTCTGAATCGTGGACTCTTCACTCTTGTCGGGTTGACTGACAGAGACAGAACCAACTTTGGCAAAGTCGGCTGAGAGCCGGTATGGCTCTCCCAGTAATTAATTTTTCTAAGAGGCAATATACCCTGTTGGCCATGGACTTTTGAAAGTTGTAGGTGTTATTTAGCACAAGTTTTTGTAGAGTGTAAGCCCCGTTGGGTTTGCAGAGAAGTTGTGGGAAAAAAAAGAGGAAAAAGAAACAAAGGGAGGATTTTTCTAAAACTATTTAAAAAATATGTTCAAAGTTTTCTTACCAAGGGTATCTAATGCTGGAACATCCTTGGCCTCAAGCGATGAGCATCACCGAAAACATTTTTATTTTGCGTTAAGGGTTGTAGGATGAAATAATGTTGTTGTAGATCCATGTTGTAGATACCTGCTACAGATCCATTGCCATGAGAGTATTCATACGAACTAATGTAGGTTGTAGATCCACGTGTTCTTTGTGGTCTCCATAACCAACAGTGGGTCATATGAATGGTGAAGAGAAGTCGTTTTTTCTAAACGGCGTAGGAAGTTGAACTATCAACTCTCTATGTCCCAAACTTAAACTGAAGGGAGAGAAGAAAGGGGTTTAGAAGAAACTAACTGCAAAGGAGAAGAGGGATTCGTTGGTTGGTTGTTAGGTCGATTGGTGGACTAGGCTGATGAGCAGAGCACCGTGGATGCAAGGAAAATTTGGAGCGGAACTGGTAGCAAGATGCTAGAGAATTGAATACATTGTAAAGTAGGGGAGGCTAAGACCCTTACATCTAACCCGCATTGTACAGGTTCATAATTTTGATAGAATAAATGTAGCATTCTAAACTTGATTCTAGTCTGAATTGATTGTTTCTATTAATTCTCCATTTCCTAGATAATTTCATTAAATCATGTGAAGAAATAGAATGTTGGTAGATGTGTACTCTCACGGGGCAGCACGAGTTTTTGTAGCGGAGTAGTGGACTGCAGATTTGGGATGCAGATCTCACGGTTGCATCACTCTCTCTTCGACTGTGTTTCTATATCTATATTAGTATGTAAATGTACTAACATTTAAATATGAAATACAATTTATATAAAACGTTATATTTTAGAAATAGTTTAAAACATATTTTACATATTGATCTTTTTCTTGTGAAGATTGTAAATACAATTGTAATATATATTTTTGTTTTTATAAGATCTGTACTCCCAGTTTTTTATTGAATTTTGGGTAACAATTTTTTCCAATAATGTGGAATTATGGCAGAGGGTGAAAACATGCTACTTCAGAGCCTTACTGTGGGACTTTCTGAGTGGAAATTGAATGGAACTAAATGTTATGTATTTGTTGAATTGTGAGTCATAGTAGCATAATTTGGTTGTATTTGTTTTTTTGTGTACTGAAATTTCTAACAATTTTGAATTCCTCAAATATTTGATCTATGTGTAATAGGTATAGGGCTTATTTTGAAAATTGATTTTAAAAATCCAAATTTTAATTATTAAAACACTATAAAATAAATACATAAGTACCTTTGAGTTTCATACTTTTTAATTCAATTTAATAGGAATAAAAATATGCCAAAGAAAATAAAGATGCAAATATAATAGCAACACTAGATTTATTGGTTACCAAAACCATGTGCTCAAAACTGCTTACATTCTTGCTAGTTGGGGAGTCAAAGTTAACCCTAACACAATTTAAACATTAATTAATTAAAAGTGAAAATGTAAATAGAGGTAAATATTATTTACTTTATTCTTAAAATAATTAATAACTAAGAGTTTTCTCTCTTATACCATGGGCATTATATTTTTGTTTTTTTTAAAAGTAATTTTGGTTATAAGAAATATGTATAAAAAAGAATAATTTATTTTTAAGTTTAAAATTTAATGGTTGATATTTAATATTTCATCAAAAATATTGTATATGGTTAACTATATATAAATGTTGATATTCAAATGAATTATGCTAATCTAGTCAATTAACATCTCTGATCATTTCCAATGACAATCGACAGATTTTGGAGAATGAGCTCTGCTAGGGTATGGGCACAGGCTTAGAGTTGTTACCCTTTAGGATCTTACTGCTCCTCTATCTCTACCCTAGCTCTTGAGCAGCCCATCGGTTTGTTCTACTTCTGCAACATGACGACAGCCTTGGGGGGTGGCAGGCCCCTCCGAGTCTCATGATGTTCAGAAATCAACTGCTGGACCCACTGGGTGCGGATCCATAGTAAAAATTTGTGCAGAAGACATCCCCACCCCAGTGGAGGACATTAGTAACACTGAAAAGAAAACTATCGACACCGAGGAGGGAAGTGAAGCAAACCATTCCCAGAGGAGGAAGTCGTGCATCCCTTATTCGACAGATCGTCCTTGCTTAATGCTTCCGGCAGAAATAATCAATGCTAGAGATCAGAAAATGAAAGACCATGCCCTGATTGGCAAGTTCATGGGATTTTGGAAAATAGAGCAGGATCTTCGTGGATGGATCGCAGTTAAGTGGAATCCCAAATCCCATTTTGACCTGCAGCTGGGTTGGAAAGGAGTTTTCACCATTATTTTCCCACATCTAGAGGACAATGCTCATGTTTAAGAGGGAGGACCGTATTTATTTAATTCTCCAGGGTTGTACCTAATGAATTGGGTGGAGCGTTTCTTCCCAAAGAAAAATGACTTTTCCTGGGATCCTGTCTGGATCAGAATGTTCTCGCTCCCTCAAGAATACTGGGACGAATCCACCCTATAAGAGATTGGTAAAACCTTGGGAAATTTTGTTCGAACTATGGACCAAACAAAAATGAACAAATACACCTCCTATGGCATGATCTGTGTCTACATGCACATCGCTTAGGATCTTCTGGATGCCATTTGCCTCTCCCATGAAGATAGTGACTGGATTCATCCCCTGGACTATGAGCACATTCCCTTCATATGCCGAAAATGCCATGAACAAGGGCATTTGTTTAGAGAATGCACTACCAACAAAACGCCGAAAATTCAAAAGAATGCTGGAATTAATGACCAAGGGTTTCAATACAAGGGAAAAAAGAAATGCAACCACAGACGACAGCCGCTAGAAAAGAACTAGGATCAACCTCCAACAACTAGCAATAACTTCCAAGTGATGGAAGATGACTTGGATGGCCCGAAACAGGTTCGGGTTCATGAGGTAATAGGGAATGAGCCTCTTCCTGAAAAATATGATACAATGAATCCTTAGCAAAATGGGAACAACAATCGAAGATCTACTCCCAACCCTAATGACTCTCAAGGGGAAATCCCATCGTACCACAGGATGACAAACCAAAACCCTGAACCCATAAATGAGGAAGATATGAAATACATCCTCCCAAAAAGTCTATATCTTCTTGATCTCGAAGATGCATGCAATAGAAAAGCTTTCAAATCGATCCCTCCCAAGCAGATCCATCTATTGCACAAAGCCCTATCCAAATCCAAAACTCAAAATCAGTTCGGTGTTGCAAGATCTGGAGAAAAAGATAAGAAAAAAGCACAACGGGATTACAAAAAAGGGGTCGTAAATCTTCTCTTCAACGAATCAATCGTTTGGGAACCACGCTAGTTGAATCCGACCAATACACTTAGTTAATAGAATTTTTCTCTTCCCCCTCATCAATTAATCAATGAATATCGTCTCATAGAATGTTAGAGGTCTCAACGGTCACTCCAAACAAAGAGTGTTGAAAATGAAAATTCAGAAAGATCAACCCTTGGTTCTCTTTCTTAAGGAAACAAAATGCTCCAGTGACATAGCCCCCAAGCTTATGTCCTAAATTTGGAAAGACTCCCTCACCATTGCTATCAATGCCAACTTGGTGCCTCAAGTGGAATCTCCATCAAATGGAACCCTCTTCTTGTCACCCTAAATGAAGCTTCCTCCTCTTTGCACTTTTTCTCCCTCCTTTCACATCCTTGGATCCAACATCAAAGGATTTGTCATAAACGTGTACAGTCCTCAAACAACGGATTCCAAGATGAACCTTCTAAACTACATTAAGTGGTTCCACAATTTGCATATTGATTCGCCTTTAATCATAGGTGGGGACTTTAACATGATTTCCAATCTAGAGGAAAAAAAGGAGGTATCAGATCCCTCTTGGCTGAAGATATTGTCTTCAAATATACCATCAACTCCTACGTGCTAGTTGATATCCAAACCTCCTCTGGGTTTTTTACTTGGAATAACAGAAGGGGCAGAACTCAATAAATTGCCAAGCGTCTTGATCGCTTCCTGGTTACTAACAGAATTCTCACTCTAGGTGGGATTCTGGATGCATCTGTCTTACCCACAACAGGGTTGAATCACTAGCCCATCTCCCTCTGTTGGAACAGTCAGGGCACCCCCCTATACAAACCCTTCAGGTTTGAAATTTTTTGGCTCACTCATCCCTCTTTCATGGATACTTTCAGTTCTTGGTGAGGATACATGACTATGAATGGGAGTTCCAAAATGGCCATCATGCATCAGAAAATCAAGCGGCTCTAGGGTCACCTTAGACAATGGAATCATTTAGACTTCAGAAATATCTTTAAGGATAAATAATCCATTAAAGAAAGTTTATATTCTCTCCAACGCTCTACCATGGACCATGGTTATATACAAGAAACCAAACTTCAGGAAATGGACCTTCTGTGTCAACTCAACAAGAGATGTGAACAAGAAGATATTTACTGGGGCCAAAAGGTAAGGGTCAAATGGCTGAAAGAAGGGGAAAAGAACACAATATTCTTTCACAAATCCACCATTCAATACAAAATGAAGAACAAAATAAGCAAGTTGAATGCGGAAACGGTGAGATTCTGGAAGAGCAGGAAGCGATATCAGAAGAACTAATCAGAGATTTCAGTCATCCCCTCACGGAACCAAACCATTCCCTCCAAGAGGGTGTCAATAAGGTCATCCAGCACATCCCTCCTCTGGTCAACAATGACCACAATCAATCGCTCATGCAACCCATAACCATGGAAGAAGTTGTAAAGCAGATGGCGGATGGAACAACCCTGGGCCCTGATCGCTTGACCATTGACTTGTTTCATCATTGTTGGACCATGTTCAAAGATGAGGTACTGGAATCACGCAAAAAAATATGGATCCTGTCAGCGCTCAATGCCATGCACCTTACCCTCATCCCCAAAGAAATTGAAGCCTCTCATCTTGGTAAGTTTGGACCAATCTCCCTCTCCAAATGTTATTTACAAAATCATCTCTAAAGTGGTGGCCAATAGAGTGAAACGCCTTCTCCCTTTGCTCATTTCACCTGAAAAATCCATTTATATTGAAGGCCGACAAATCCTATATGGAATAATATTTTCTCATGAAGTGGTCCACTCTCTCAAAACCACCAAAACACCTAGCATGATCCTCAAATTGGATCTCTCCAAGGCCTTTGACAAACTTAACTAGTTCTTCATAGAAAAAATGATATTAGCCTTTGTCTTCTGTACAGAATGGGTCGAATGGATCCTTTCCCTCATCTCCTCAGCTTTCTTCTTGGTCTTGGTCAATGACTCTCCCTCCACCACCTTCACTCCCTAGCGAGGCATCCATCAAGGAGACCCTCTTTCCCCTTTCCTCTTCATCCTCATGGCTGAAAGATTAGGGAGAATGATTCAATCAGCTACTACAGCTCGTACCTTGCGAGGTTTATCACTTCATAACACCCCCCCTCTAGCTTACCAACAGTTTGTGGATGACAATCTCCTCTTTGGTAATTCCTCTGTTCAAGAATCCCATACCATTCATTCCTTATTACACACCTTCGAATAATCCTCAGGTACTACTTTAAACCTTGAAAAGTCCCAAATCTTCTTTTTTAATACTGGAGCTACTGCTCAGAGAAATATAACCTGAATCCTCCGCTTCTCTGTCTCCTCCCTTCCATCTAAATATTTGGGCGCCCCCCTTTTTTACTCGACCATCAAGCACACATCGTGGAAAGAGCTATTGAACAAAATTGAAAACCGTCTAACCTCTTGGACCTTCCGCTTCCTCAATCTCCCCAGTCGTGTGGTCCTGCTCAAGTCTATTCTGCAATCGATGTCTCTATACCTCTTCTCAGTTTTTCCAGCCCCCAAATGGGTTTTGAAAGATATCAAATCACTACAGAGGTGATTTCTCTGGGGCTGCAACAGCAATAATCATCGTTGGGCTCTGGTAAGCTGGAAAAATCTCTGTAAAAAAAAAAGATGGGGGCCTTGGCATAAGAGATCCCGAGATGAAAAACCAAGCACTCTCGACAAATAAATGGTCGAACTAGATTTCTAAAAACAACTCCCCCTGGACCAAGCTGTGGAACAACAAATACACCTCGGATTATCACCCTCATTCACTAATTATATTTGACAAGGACACACCGCGCTCTCGCATATGGAAGGCGGCTAACAAGCACAGAGCGCTCATCCAAAAAGTCTCCTACTCGACCCTGACAGTCAGAATTACATTCAAATCAATACGTACCTCAAAGTAGAAGAGTACTGGCACCCTTCGAAAGATAGGTTTTGCCAATGGGAAGATCCCTCCACCTGGCACATTGCTCCCAACAAGGAACTAATGGACAAAATTTGGCTTGAAATATGCAGCCTCCATCTTAAACACAATCAGGGTATAGATGTCATCCAAAGGGGCCATAGGATGTCTGGAACCTTCTCGGTCAAAGAAGCCTATGATATCATTTCTGCATCGTCGGACTGTGAGGCCACCCTAGTTTGGAACCACATTTGGAAGGCCCCTCTTTGGCCCAAAATATTTCATTTTCTTTGGCTACTCATGCACTATCGAATACTCACATGGGAGTATCTGACTAGAAAAGGGTTCCAAGGTTGCTCCAGATGTTGTCTCTTCTATGAACAACAGGAAACCATAGACCACCTTCTGCACGCTTGCCCCTTTACTAGCCCTTTGTGGGAATCCGTTGCTGAATCTTTTAGACGCAATAATAGAGTCAAAGGTAATGCTATGGAAACTCTTCAACAATTGATGGATTTTCCTTCTAAAAGAAAAATCCTTAATCAAATTTGGACCCTCACCTTGGGGTTTGTGTTCTGGAGCACCTGGAAAGAGCGCAACAACATAATTTTTAAAGACACCAAGGGCAAGGTTAGATCGTTTTGGGATTCTATAAAATAATATTCAGGAAACTATCCACTCCAAAGGCTTGATGGCTGCAGACCTTCCCACTTCACAGAGTGAAAATATCATCTTTGAGGCCTTAAGCTTCAACTCCACTATTGTCCCCCAATCCATTAGCACTCCCATGATGCGTATTGCAAGCTCCTTGCATTGGGAATCTCCCCCTGTTGTTCTCTTCAAGATGAACTTCGATGGTGCCTCCAAAGGGAACCTTGGAAAAGCCGGTTACGATGGAGCTATCAGAGACCACTATGGAGATATCATCCATCTTTTCTATGGCAACATGGGTCTTGATTCCAACAATGTAGCAGAATTGGAAGGCATGGTAGTAGGATTAATGATAGCTGTAAAAATAAGTCTTCTACCCCTGATTGTGGAAGGTGACTCTACAATCATTCTTTCCTTGGCCACCAAAATTCACAATGGTATGTCGGTTTCCAAAGTTACCACCAGCTAGCACCTTGCGCATGGATTAAGTCGTCTCGACACCCTCCTACAATGCATGGAAGATCTCACCTTTCACCACATGCACAGGAAAGCCAATGCTTTAGCAGACTACCTGCTTAACACGGTAGTGAACTCAAATTACACCCTAGTGGATGGAACGTTGCAGGATCCCCTTGATGCCACCTTGATGCTATAATGCAGACATCTAGCTAGGTCTGACCTCCCCATCCCAGATGCGGGTGAAAATGCAATAGACCATCTCCACGCCATGCCTCAATCCATGCACCCTCTGCGTGGTGATTAGCATGCGCCTTTCATGTCCATCAACGCAGCTATCATCACCTCCAATACCTCTCGAAGTTTCTCGCGCGTGGGAGAAGATCTGCAAGTAATTTCCGCACCTCCGATGAAGGGTGGCGATACCCTGTACTCCTCCTAAGATTTCATCGCATCGTTGAGCTATTCAATGCGCACAGGTACATGGGCTGGACAAATGGGGGTTATCTTCGCCATGGAAAATTGTTTCATCATCTATGATGGGTTAGGTTCGGCTTTGAGCAATTCTGGGTTTACTGCATGCTTGGAAATTTGGCCTTTGCCTCAAGGTGGTGCCTGTGTTTGGGCGGGGTATTTTTGCAATGCTCTGCTTGTAGGTTTCAGTGACCACCACACTCTCCTTCTCCTTCTGTCGAGGTTTTGTCTAACAAGCATGCCTCGATAGAGGGGAACGCCACATCGCGCTTGCTCGGGCAGGGGAAAAGGCCAGCACGAGTGTAGCTAGCAAGTCACTGAAGATTATGAAAGTCATATCTCTCGTGAGGTCTACATCCTTCTTGAAGACTAGGAGGGGAGGGTCCTGAACCAGCAGCTAGCTTATGGCCAGGGTGGAAGCCATGTAAATCACTACTAGCTTGTTAAAAATATGTTATGCAATCTTGTTGAAGACATGCTTAGCAACTGGTCATACGCTCGTGACTCTGTTCTCGCAATGAAATCCAAAATGGTTGAAATTGATTCTCATCTCACAGCTCTAGACAACAGGTTTTCCTAAAAAGGCACGATTGGCAACATAGGGTATGTAGGTATTGGGGGAGGTGGCAGTGGAAGTACAACAAGGGGCATATCACGGGATGCCAGCACGATTGTAGCTCCACAGGCACCGCATTTCCCCATCACTTCGAGAGTGGAGCCGCTCTTCAAGCGTCTGAAGAACATGGATGGCCAGAAATCTGAACAACATCAGCAAAAACCTCAATCCACTCTAGAGGCACCCACCAACACATCGAGCCCTTCGTAGAAGGAAAGATGGGGATGCCCAATCATCGAGGAAAACCCCCCATCCTGAAGCATGCTCTCATCATCTACAGAAACGACTTATCGTTTCAGGTTTTTATGCAAGAATTGTCAAGTATGGTTATGTCTCTATCTTTTTTTTGAATTTGAACTATGTAACTATGTCTATGTCTAATGTTGTCTAAAACTGGGTACTTTGCTAGTCTTATCATCATGAACAATTTAATCTCTGCTTTTCATAAACAGCCCTCTGTTTTTTAGAAGCTTGGGTGGTGGCTTCACCATCCTAGACCTCCTCTAAGGGTTATTTTTGTACATTTTGTCCTTATATTTTGATAGATATGTGCAATTATAAAAAAAAACTATATATAAATGCTATTTATATTGTTATATATTTAATTAAAAATATTATATATAATAAATCTACTTAAATGTATTAGATTTTTTAGTTAGTATTTTTTCCTTATAAAATTGTATTAGATTTTTTAGTTAATATAAAATTGTATCAATCCTCCAATCATGCTACTATGCTATGAGCTACGAAGACCATCCAAGGATCCCACGCTACTGCAGGCGTTGACATTGCCCAGGATTGCAGCCAGCATCTTATTTTGTTGGCCGCTGGAATATGAGGAATCCACGAAACCTTATTGGTAGTGGGTTAATCCATGTTGAGAGATCTAAGAGAGCACGATTGCTGGCTGGAGCTATTGTTGTGTTGGATATCTTCTGAGCGGTCCTCTGGGATGGACGTGACCATGCAACTTATTAGATCTTGGCGGCTAGGGTTTTGGAAAACTCTAAATAAAAGAGAGACACTCTCTTTTATTATTACTGGGGTTTTGGAAAACTCTCTATTACTCGGGTTTTGGAAAACTCTAAATAAAAGACGGTTTTGGAAAACTCTAAATTAAAGAGAGATACTCTCTTTTATTATTACTCGTTATTGTCCATAATGAACATGAGAGATCTGCAGCCCAGGCATACATTGTGAGCACTGAGCGAGAATTCAGATCAATGTGTGAGTGACGTTGGGTACACTGGTTGAAAGTGAAGGCAAGCAAATTCGTGTTTTCTGATGAGATATCACCGCAGAGGACATAGAAAACCCTTGCATAACATTTACGGCGTCCGTGTCTGCTTTATGAACTTATAAAGGGCATGGGGTTTCAATTGTTGAAAAATATCGTAACATGGTGAATATCCTAACATGTGACTTCAAATTATGGGTTTCAAAATTAATTAAGGTCCACATATATTATTATTATTTAATATTATTTATGGGGGACATATAGTATTTATTATTATTTTTATTTTGTTAAAAATGAACATTACAACATTTCCCCATGGTTTTAAAACCATATGCAAGGCCTTGCACATGGTTTTAAAACCATCTAGAAGGCCCTCCCAAACCATGTACAATAAAACCATGGGTTGTTTAGAAGGCCTTGCAAATGGTTTTAAAACCATGTGTAAGGCCAACATTTTTTTGCGGATAATTCAATTTTTTATTTTTTATTATTTTGTTAGGTAGGAACATTACAACATCTCCCCCATATTGTGTTTTTTTCCTGATCCACATTTTTTTTAAAGATAATTAAATTTTTAAATTAGGTAGGAATATTACAACATCTTCCCCATATTAGGTGGTTTTTCTCGGAGACATTTATTTTAGCCTATAATTAAAAAAAAATATTTGTTATTAATAAAAATAACTTTACTTAACTTTACATAACTTTACTTAAAGTTACAAGATCTCTCCCATACTGGGTTGTAGAGTGCCTCTCAGCGCAATCAACCACTACAGAGTTCAAAATGCATATTTTATAGGTAATTGAATTGGTCAGAATGATCTATATGCCAGTGCGTGCGAATGACTCAATGATTTATATGCCAGTGCCTGCGAATGACTCAGTTGAAGAATAGATCACCTCGATCCCTTCATTGTAAAGATCTGTACCCAGTTCCATTATCGATGGATGCCCAGCTCCCATTCGAGTCACCACCTCCTTCTTTCCCATCATTCAGGACTTGTTGCATAAGTCTTATTTTCGCATTTGGTTGAGCATTCCTTTGATGTTTCATTTGCACCTGTCCTAACTAAACTATTGGGGGATAGGGGTTTATGGTAGGGTACCGGGTTTATAAGGTTTGGAACATAAAAGTGGCGGGAAGAAGTTTTAGATATTAAAAGGGGTTTCAACAAAAAAAACGGTGTGTTTTTATATTATTAAGGATGCTTTCAAATTTTATGAATCTACATGTTATGTCAAAAGTTCACTGAATGAAACTTTCTGATAAAAAGAAACCACTAAAGCACAGAGCTGAAACAGAAGGCCACAGATCTGAAGGGTGTGAACTAGAAGTATATATATCCTAGATAGTAAATATGCACAAGAAACGCCTTAGCCATAGATGAAAAATGCTGGAGAATTTAAAGCTTTGGAGTTGACAGCTGAATTAGATTTGGTGCCTTCACATGGCAAAGCAATGATTGCTGTTGCAGACTCACTCATTGCTAACTGTTAGATATCAAGGTGCTAAAATCTAATGGCTAGCAATAGGTCTGCCACAACAATCATTACTCTGCCACAGGTTGATTAATGATCACCTACAATTTAGCCTTAAAATCACCATGCATTTTCTTTAAGCTAGTGTTTTCTAGTCAAAAAGTGTTGGACAAAATGTTGAGCACAAACAATGGATCTGTTTTCCGGTGGCAGAACCTAAGCATGGTGGCCAAAAAGTGTTGGACAAAATGTTGAGCACAAACAATGGATCTCTTTTTCCGATAGCGGAACCTTCATGCATGAAAGTCGTCATGGCAAGTTGAATAGAGGGAACCAAGAGCGTACTCCTCTTATACCAATTGATGTAGATTCTGAGGTGAGGCTACATAGGAAGCGAATAGCGAATATATCAAGAGTGAAACCTTGGAGAAAGAAGACATGGACCATGCAATTAGACAATCCCAACACAAGGCAAGGAAATGACCAAATACTCGACCAGATTTGATGATTTCATTATATGACGAAATGTCTTTATATAATTATTTACATAAAAGTCTTCAATGAACAAGTTAATTTAACAAAGAAGTCTATGGAAAATCTCAACATGTTTTATTTAATATTATACGAGTCATTGAATAAGTTTGCCGAGTAATAACTTTGATCTTAGAATTATAGATATACATGTGTCATAAGTGTGCCAAGAGTCCTAACTTTATTCTTAAAACCATAAATATAAGTCACTAGTCTGGTTGGTGGGCCGAGAAGAAATAATTTTTAGATGCTAGTGGATTCATATAAGCGATTTCTTATTTCTATTTAATGGGCATTCATTACTCATTCTTTGTACTCGGTTTCATTTTTATATTTTTATAAAGTTTTTAAATTATTTATAAATATTTAAAATGTTTAAAATTATGTAAAATATATGCAATAAGTTTAGATGTTGTTTCATAAGTTTATATAAAATATCAAAAATATTAAGCTATATAATGCTTAACATATTATCTATATATAAAATTGTACATATCACAACATCAATATAGCAAGTAATTTATACCAATGGAACAAAAACAATGTTTTATTTTGAGTAACAAAATTTATAAACATAACTGGAAAAACATAAATATAATTTTAAAGAATTAAGACTTTTTTCATAATTTTTTTATATAAGATTTAGACATTGTATAACTAAGATAAGTTTAGATGTTTCAGAAATTTATATAAAATATAAATAATATCTATCCATATAATGGTTAAATATTATATTATATACAATAAACCAATGGGACAAAAAAACTTTGTTCGATTTTAAGCAGCAAAATTAAAAAACATAGCTACAGAAACCATTTATAAAATTTTAAAGGATTTGGAATTTTTTTATATAAATTTTATATTGTATAATTCAAATAAGTTTAAATGTTTCATAAATTTATATGGAATATAAAGAATGTTAATCTATATAATACTCTAACTTTATATATATATATAAAAGTTTACATATCATAATATCAATATAACAAGTAATTTATATTAATGGAAGAAATAAACTTCATTTTATTTTGAGTAACAAAATCCAAAAACATAATTGGAGAAATAACTCATGTAATTTTAAAAGATTTGGATTTTTTTATTAGTTCTTTTATTTAAGGTATTGGCACTGTATAATTTAGATAGAACCAGAGTTTTTCACAAGAAAACATGCACAGGAAATTTATCAATACTTCTCCATCTGAGTGGATCATAGAGGTGGTAAACCCTAGGCTATCTTAACAAAATGCCTAACCCCAAAAAACTCTAAAAAGAAACAGTATGAAAATGTCTTACCAATTGAACTAACTTGAAACTAGATAGAACAACAAAATTTTGTGGAAGTGCTAAATCTATTTTGTAAATGAAAATAATTTTAAAATGGATTTATGTAATTTAGGTTAAGATTCCATCAATAATAAATTATAACTAGAAAATTCAATTTCAGCTTATCTTTACAAAACTCTGGAAAAATCTGTATTGTAGATTGCCAACACGTCTTCTATTATGTTCTTAAGCATGTGGGATTTACCCATTATCTTGGGTGGTGAGCACTAGTAGGCCTGGAATTTCAAATTTCCAGTGCCTGTCATCTGAAAATTTGGTGACTTTTTCTAGTTTTTGGTGCCTGGCATTTTAAGTCTTAGGCAATTTGCTGCCTGTTAAATATTTTTTTTTATGTTATAAGTGTGATTAAAACATTTGTATAAATTTTTTTTCCATTAGGTTAATTTAGCTAGAAAAGATACATCAAGCAACCAATATTTTTTACTTATATCAAAGTTAAATGGTATTTGCTAGTTATGACATAAAAAAGAATGTTCTTTATTGTAAAAAAGTGCAAAAATAAGAAACAGAGGACTTCTTGTGGGCGCCGAATTGCTCTCTATTATAAAATCTAAGCCTTCGTGAGAAGTGAGGACTTTAACATGTGAATTTAGCAAATCTTGATTCTAGCTTAGCGGTGGCACTCAGTAGTACGATACGAATTTATAACGACTTTTAAGAAGTCTTTACTGATCCGTTAATCTCCTCTTCGTATTACTTCTCAGCCTGCAAGGTCTACATAAGTAAAGAGTGGACCGAAATGAATTTAATTAATCTGTTAAGCATGCAATTTACCTTAATCATTGTGGCATTTATGTAAGAGTCGCCGTCCTTAGTCTAGGTTCTCATTAGCCTATTTGACAAGACATAATCACTTGATGTGAGCGATGGAATTGAACCAGTGTTTTAGTCTTTGAGTGGAAAACAGGTATTAAAATATATGACGAGACGTTTAAATTTATAAACGTCATATAGAAGTTCCTCCCTGACATTTTATTAGCCATCAATATTGACATTTTCCTTTTTAAACAAGTGTCAAATACGTGCTACAAAAGAAAAAACGTTCTGTGGGCCGTCAAATTCCAGGGCTACACTACCAGGAGATTCATTTGACCCTTATCGGGAGAGGAAGAGCTTGTCGTCTAACTGTCTAATCATGTAAGCAACGGAAAACAAAAAAGTGGCGGGAGCAGCCATGAGTATTGACGTTCGTCGTTGGGCCAGTTTACAAGTTCTTGGAATCGGTGAGTCGCCCCTGTGCAAGATAGTTGCCTGCCCTGACTCGGAATTTGCAATGGGCAAGATTTGTCGGATGATGACAGTGATAATAATGCACATGGACGTCATATAATTTATTAAAGAGCAAAATTCATGGAAGCGATTGGCAACGTGTTCCATTAGGTTCCTCTCGAACTCGAAGGATTCCCAATTTCCCATAACCAGCGACTGCCCACATGTGTTCCATTACGTTCTTCGCTAACTCGAAGAATACCCAAATTCCCTTAACCAGTCGGCCTAGAGCCTAGTCTTTGAACCTTTCTCGTAATCTTCTGCCAGTGGCAATGGTGACAGTGACAACTTGTCGTCCTTGTCTGATGATATGAGCAACTGAAAACAAGACATGGCGGGAAAAGCCATGGTTATTGATGTTTCTCGTAATCTTCTGCCAGTGGCAATGGTGACAGTGACAACTTGTCGTCCAGTTGTCTGATGATATGAGCAACTGAAAACAAGACATGGCGGGAAAAGCCATGGTTATTGATGTTTGCCC
>LPNX011046992.1:404178-426004 GCA_001517045.1 Pseudotsuga menziesii
ATTTTTTTTTACAAGAACTCCACATGTAAACCTTGATATTTTTATTAATTCAGTCCCACTCATCCTCCGGATAGTTTCGAGGCGTTCTTTAGTTTATGAACTTTTTGGCGAGATTCTAATTTTCAGGTTGAGCGTAGTACTTGTAACCACGTTATCTCACAAGCGTTAAAAGTTGAAGCTACCACTGCATTGCACTTCGCTCACTGAACGATATCAAAACTATTGATAAAAAGCTGTATTTTAAATTCTGTTCTTACTTGGGTATTTTAATGGTTCCATGTTATTAGGTACTTCATTCTAAGCTACCACAAAATTTTACTAGATATACTATTTACGAATTTTTTATTTTTAAAGGAAAATTACAAATTTTATTAAAAAATAATGAAATCACTTCTTTGTGTTATCCTCAGGTTTACATAAAGAAATGCAAAGAGATAGTCTCAAAGTCTCTCAATGTAAAACCCATAAGTAAAAGGAAATTTATTCTTATACTTTAAAGTATGACTTTTATATATATATATAACTTAAAACACATTGTATTAAACTTAACAAAAGCATGTCTTATATATCTATTATTATTGAAAACAAATATTTTCACTATTGAAAACAAACTTTCTTAACTTTTCAAAATACCATTATTTAATTCTTCCCTAAACGTAATTCAACGTCCTCAAATATAAACGTAAACTTGTTCAATTCTTTTTCTAAATACTCTATCAAAACACAATTATGCTCTAATAAAACATAATAATGAATATGTAGCCTTTTATCCATCTTTGACTATTTATAGTCAAAGAAGAAACTTATGTATAATCCATTTTATAATCAAAGACTAAACTTATATATTATCAAAGAATAAGCTTAAATATTTATAGGCTCGTCCATTTTATAATCATAAAAAGAATAAACTCAAATATCTATAAGCTCATCCATTTTGTAATCAAGAAAAAGAATATACTCAAATATCTATTGTCACGCTCCCTCCCTTCTACTCGAAGAACAAGACGTGACTACATTGCTGCTACTATCAAAACGGTAAATCTAGTCCCATTCTTGGAGCAGGGCCCCGCAGCTAAGGAAAAGCTGCTATATCGGGACAAGAAAGTCAAAGGAAACAGTACCTGAAGCGGCCGAGAAGAGAGCTCAACGAGTGCACTTAAGGCAGTGGCGAAGACACGAGGGCTCAGCTACCCTCATAAAGGAAAAGGAGCAACGAGCTGAGGTATTGAAGACAAAGGACAGAAGGGGAGCGACTAAGGAAGAGGCGCCCATACCCACGATGCGTGGAAGACTGCAGGGAACTGCAGTGTGACCAGTAAGCGGTAGTCCAAAGTACAGATAGGCCAACTATCACAGTTACGGTTTTTTGGTTACTGTTGGGATAGGCCCAGAGTTTTGTATCACATTCAGACCTTTGGGCCACCTATTTAAGCATGTATTTTGTATTGTAAAAGGTTAGCCAGTTAGATATTCAGCTAGCCATACATTCAGATAGACAATTAACTAGTTGGTCAGTTATCTGTTCTTTGAGTCTAGCTCTGGTTCTGTTATTAAGTCTGTATGATCTTACTGCAACCAATAGCTGTCTCCTTGAGCATGAACGTAACAATCTGCAAGGAGAGAGAGAGAGAGAGAGAGAGAGAGGAAATATTGTAAGAAGAAAGCAATATAGGAAGAGAAGAGATCTAAGAGAAGGGTTCCCGGCTGTGTGCGTGGAGTTTCCCAAAAGATCTCAAGCTGCATAATAAGTTGCAGCGGATTTGTGTTTACTCTCTCATGATATAATATAAAAACCAGTTCTCATGGACGTAGCTTCCCTCCCTCCGGAAGTGAACCACGTAAAATCCGTGTGTTGTGCGACTGTTTCATGTGATTGTGTTTACTTATTTGCTATCTGTTACCTGTTACATGAGATTTGCTTAACAGTTAATGAATGTATGTATGCTATCCTTCAGTTTACATTAATATAGAAGGTCAAACGCAAGTTGACTGTATCAAGTAGTCTATATATGAGTTTATCAGTGCTTGATTCATGGTAGTAACAGTTACTGTGTCAAGTGATTCCTGTATATTTAGTTCAGCAAGTTGAGCGCAATAAATGTTAGGCATAATAGATTGAAGACGCTTAAGTGAAGTTGTTTAACACCCTTGTGAAGGTTAACTGAGCTATTATAAGCAGAAAGAAAGCTGTTGGACCTTGAGAGTTGGAGAGTCCTATTGAGTCTTACTATAGAAGCTATCGCAGCATAGAAAGGCGATATCGCACCATCGGAGGAGCCGTGGTGTGGGATATCGCAGGTAAAGAGTCGAGTAGAAGAGAAAGCTTGCGCATCGTCCTAGAAGCCGTGATGCGATAAGAGTCAGTTCCATAGAAGATTCAGTTGGGAAGAGAGAAACAACATCTCACAGACAGATCCCACTGGTTAACCAAAATCAAGAGAAACCTAGGATGCCACAGAACCTCGTTGAGGACACCTAAGTCTTCAGCCACCCCATCTAGGATCACTTCGGGTGAGACTTCAGGCCGCTCTCCGGTGTGTCACCAAAAGGGCCAGCGAGCTAAGGGTTTTGTTGGTACATTACAGTAAACCTGGGTCTGCCCAAAGTTTAACCAACACCCATGAACATAACATAAAATGCATTGAACATAAAATTATACATATATAGAAGCATAATGCAATATACAACAAAAGAAAATACGTTTCAATACATTCATCATGTTCATAATAATTTATAAAACAAATACATTACAAAGATTAAACAAAAGAAAATACTTATCTTGAGAAGAAGCTTCCCTGCAACTAGCTATGTCTGTGCATCATTCCACCCAACCTTAGGCCAGTGTTCTCATCAATCTCTCAGCACTACTGTCACCCCTGATTTGGGCATGATTTCCACAAGGAACTAGGGAATAGCAAGCTCATACATAGCCAAATACACATCAAATTCAACCAAGAAACTCTAGAGATGGGTTTATAATGATGTTAAGGAAGTCGAAAGGTGGAATTGATAAGATAGTGAGCTCAATCACTGAGCTGTGGACACCTACACCACATCTGGTTGGGTCTCCACAATACCTACACACCCAACACAAGGAAGTATTCATTTCACTACTACACAGTCCCTTAGGCCATACCTTCCCTTCCAATGCTCTTCAAGGTGTGCATAGAAAGATAACCAACCCCTCTTGATGTGTTTGTGAAGTTCCTCTCTTCACTAGGTTTATCAAGTCAATTCTGGCATCTTCCACTCCTAACGGTTTAGACCAAAGAAAGGATTTATAAAACAACAAAACACAAGTGTTGGGTATGGACAAAAACATCGTGGGAACCAAAATTGAAATTTGTAAAAAGGGGAAAACACCCTCGGATAGAAAATCCAATTTCAGGAAACACTCATGGACATTATAGGAGCAACATGACCTCCATTCACATCCAAATCATGAACCCAAATTTAGAAAACTCCTATGGTAATTATGGGAGCAAATAGGCCTCTATAAACCCCCAATTTGTGGTTCTCCTATGCCCATTCACTGAACCATACAAAAATGTCGTTTCTGAGCTTGGAGAAATTAGGAAAAATGCAGAAGTCGTGAGGGAAAAACACCCAGGAGCTCCCACTACTTGAGGAAGAGAAGGGCGTGAATCGATAACAAGATGGGTAGTAATTTCTGGGTGATAACTTGCCCAATAAGTCAAAACCATGTTTTGTCAAAAATGATGGTTACCCCAATTTGATAGCTTTTAGGGTTCTCCTATTGACATTTTTCTTTACCCTATTGGCTCAAGGGTTTTAATATTTTCCCTCCCTATTCCTTCTGAAATCATGCCCCCATCTTTTTTGTTGAATTGACATATCTAGTTGTGGGTATTTTTATTAATTTACATATTTACACGATGTCCAAAATATAATGTGTTTGTATAGCACTAAAACCATATGCATCGATTTTACTAAACGATAAATAAAATGCTAAACCAATGGTGGGTCCTTGTCCTTTATCTCCTCACCATGATTTAATACAACATTTACATCATTTACAATTTTTAATATAATGGGGTCAAAATCGTGATATTACATCTATAGGCTCATCCATTTTATAACAAAAAAAAAGAATAAACTCAAATATCTATAGGCTCATCCATTTTTCAATCATAAAAAACTTAAATATTTATATTCTCATAATACATACATCCATTGAAATTTGTTATAATATCTTAAGAACATGTAATGAGGAAAATTTGTTTGTTCCAACCCTGTTAGATTTGTTAGTTTCTTACTTGATAGACTCATCATGTTATAGATAAAAATTTCCCCTTACATTCTTAATATCACTTTCATGGAAGAGAGCATAGAGAAAGGAGTTTGTCTATGTCACTTATATGGGTGTGTGCAAGTTAATGAGGGTCTCTTTTGACACATTAGATGCAATAGAAAATTAAAAAAACATACATATCAACCAACTTACATGGGTTTTTAAGACACATATACAATGAATCTTGTAATGAGTAAAAATGATGAAATGTAAAAAATTGAATGACATTGAGGAATATATAATTTTTTTTTATATTGAAAATGTGTTTAACTATCCAAAGTTTGATTATTTTTAGCATAAACTTTTATTGGGACGAATTATAAGGTACAAAAAGTTGTAGACATATTGAGAATCCAAACAAAGAGTATTGAAAATGAAAATTTAGAAAGATCAACCCATGGTTCTCTTTCTCAAGGAAACAAATTGCTCCAGTGACATAGCCCCCAAGCTTATGTCCTAAACTTGGAAAGACTCCCTCACCATTGCTATCGATGTCAACTTGGTGCCTCAGGTGGCATCTCCATCAGCTGGAACCCTCTTCTTGGCACCGTGAATGAATCTTCCTCCTCTTTGCACTCTTTCTCCCTCCTTTCACATCCTTGGATCCAACATCAAAGGATTCGTCATAAATGTGTACAGTCCTCAAACAACGAATTCCAAGATGAACCTTCTAAACTACATTAAGTGGTTCCACAATTTGCATATTGATTCGCCTTTAATCATAGGTGGGGACTTTAACATGATTTCCAATCTCGAGGAAAAAAAGGAGGTATCGGATCCCTTTTGGTTGAAGATATTGTATTCAAATCTACCATCAGCTCCTGCACACTGGTTGATATCCAAACCTCCTCTGGGTTTTTAACTTGGAATAACAGAAGGGGCGAAACTCAACAAATTGGCAAGCATCTTGATCACTTCTTGGTTACTAACAGAATTCTCACTCTAGGTGGGATTCTGGATGCATATGTCTTACCCACAACGAGGTCGAATCACTCGCCCATCTCCCTCTCTTTGAAACAGTCAGGGCACCCCCCTATACAAACCCTTCAGGTTTGAAATTTTTTGGCTCACTCATCCCTCTTTCATGGATACTTTCAACTCTTGGTGGGGAGACATGACTATGACTGGGAGTTCCAAAATGGCCATCATGCATCATAAACTCAAGCAGCTCCATGGTCACCTTAGAAAATGGACTCATTCAACCTTCAAAAATATCTTTAAAGATAAATAATCCATTCAAGAAATTTGATCTTCTCTCCAATGCTCTACCATGTACCATGGTTATATACAAGGAACCAAACTTCAGGAAAGGGACCTTCTGCGTCAACTCAACAAGAGATGTGAAAAATAAGATATTTAGTGGAGCCAAAAGGTAAGGGTCAAATGAATGAAAGAAGGGGAAATGAACACAAGATTATTTCACAGATCCACCATTCAATACAGAATGAAGAACAAAATAAGTAAGCTGAATGCGGAAACGGTGAGATTCTGGAGGAACATGAAGTGATATCAGAAGAACTAATTAGAGATTTCAGTCATCTCCTCACGGAACCACACCATTATTTCCAAGAGGGTGTCAATAAGGTCGTCCATCACATCCCTCCTCTGGTCAACAATGGTCGCAATCAATCGCTCATGCAACCCATAACCATGCAAGAAGTGGAAGCAATTGTAAAGCAGATGGCGGATGGAACAACCTCGGGCCTTGATCTCTTCACCATTGGATTCTTTCACCATTGTTGGACCATGCTCAAAGATGAGGTACTAGAATCACACAAAAAAATATGGACCATGTCGGCGCTCAACGCCATGAACCTTTCCCTCATCCCCAAAGAAATTGAATCCTCTCATCCTAGTAAGTTTGGACCAATCTCCCTCTGCAAATGTTATTTACAAAATCATATCTAAAGTGGTGGCCAATAGACTGAAATGCCTTCTCCCTTTGCTCATTTCACTTGAACAATCCAGTTATGTTGAAGGCTGCCAAATCCTAGATGGAATAATCCTTTCTCATGAAGTGGTCTACTCTCTCAAAACCACCAAAACACCTAGCATGATCCTCAAACTGGATCTCTCCAAGGCCTTTGACCAACTTAATTGGTTCTTCATAGAAAAAATGATATTATCCTTTGGCTTCTGTATAGAATGGGTCCAATGGATCCTTTCCCTCATCTCCTCATCTTTCTTCTCGGTCTTGGTCAATGGCTCTCCATCCACCACCTTCTCTCCCTCGCGAGGCATTTGTCAGGGAGACCCTCTTTCTCCTTTCCTCTTCATGCTCATGGTTGAAGGATTAGGGAGAATGATTCAATCAGCTACTACAGCTCCCACCTTGCGAGGTTTATCACTTCATAACAGCCCCCCTCTAGCTTACTAACAGTTTGTGGACGGCAATCTCCTCTTTGGTAATTCCTCTATTCAAAAAGCCCGTACCATTCATTCCTTATTACACAACTTCAAAGAAGCCTCAAGTACTACTTTAAACCTTGAAAATTCCCAAATATTCTTTTTTAATACTCGTGCTACTACTCAGTGAAATATAACCTAAATCCTCCGCTTTTGTGTCTCCTCACTGCCATCTAAATATTTGGGAACCCCCCCTTTTTGACTCGACCATCAAGCACACATCGTGGAAAGAGCGATTGAATAAAATTGAAAACCGTCTAACCTCTTGGACCTTCCGCTTCCTCAATCTCCCCAGTCGTGTGGTCCTACTCAAGTCTACTCTGCAATCGATGTCTCTATACCTCTTCTCAGTTTTTCCAACCCCCAAATGGGGTTTGAAAGATATCAAATCACTACAAAGGTCATTTCTCTAGGGCTGCAACAACAATAATCATCATTGGGCCCTGGTAAGATGGAAAAAGCTCTGTAAAAAAAAGAAAGATGGGGGCCTTGGCATAAGAGATCCCGAGATGAACAACCAAGCACTCTCGACAAAAAATTGGTGGAACTGGATTTCTAAAAACAACTCCCCCTGGACCAAGCTGTGGAACAACAAATACGCCTCGGATTATCACCCTCATTCACTAATTATATTTGACAAGGATACATCGCGCTCTCGCATATGGAAGGCGGCCAACAAGCACAGAGTGCTCATCCAACAACATAGTTTATGGGAAATAAAAGATGCAAACAAATCCCTCTTCTGGTGTGATTCATGGCAACAATTACCCAGTCTAAAAAGTATCCTACTCGACCCTAACAGTGAGACTTACATTCAACTCAATACATACCTCAAAGTAGAAGAGTACTGGCACCCTTCGAACGATGGGTTTCACCAGTGGGAAGATCCCTCCACCTGGCACATGGCTCCCAACAAGGAACTAATGGACAAAATTTGGCCTGAAATATGCAGCCTCCATCTTAAACACAATTAGGGTACGAATGTCATCCAATGAGGCCATAGGATGTCTGGAACCTTCTTGGTCAAAGAAGCCCATGATATCATTTCTGCAACGCCAGACTCAGGACAACCTAGTTTGGAACCACATTTGGAAGGCCCCTCTTTGGCCCAAAATATCTCATTTTCTCTTGCTACTCATGCACTGTCGGATACTCACATGGGAGAATCTAACTAGAAAAGGGTTCCAAGGTCCCTCCATATGTTGTCTCTTCTACGAACAACAGGAAACCATAGACCACCTTCTGGATGCTTACCCATTTACTAGCCCTTTATGGGAATCCGTCACTGAAGGTTTTCGACGCACTAATAGAGTCAAAGTTAATGCTATGGATACTCTTCAATAGTTGATGGATTTTCCTTTCGAAAGAAAGTCCTTAATCAAATTTTGACCCTCACCTTGGGGTTTGTATTCTGGAGCACCTGGAAAGAGCGCAACAACATAATTTTTAAAGACACCAAGGGCACGGTTAGATCACTTTGAGATTCTATAAAATAATCTTCAGGAAACTATCTACTCCAAAGGCTCGACGGCTATAGACCTTCCCACTTCACGGAGTGAAAATCTCATCTTGGAGGCCTTAAGCTTCAACTCCACTATCGGCCCCCCATCCATTAGCACTCCCATGATGCGTATTGCAAGCCCCTTGCATTGGGAATCCCCCCTGTCGTTGTCTTAAAAATGAAATTCAATGGTGCCTCCAAAGGGAACCCTGGAAAAGCCAGTTACAGTGCAGCTATCAGATACCACTACGGATATATCATCCATCTTTTCTATGGAAACATGGGTCTTGACTCCAACAATGCAGCAGAATTGGAAGGCATGGTAGCAGGATTAATGATAGCTATCAAAATAAATCTTCTATCCCTGATTGTGGAAGGTGACTCTGCGATCATCCTTTCCTTGGCCACCAAAATTCACTATGGTATGCTGGTTTCCAAAGTTACCACCAGCTACCGCCTTGCGCATGGATTAAGTTGTTTGGCCACCCTCCTACAATGCATGTAGGATCTCACCTTTCACCATGTGCATAGGAAATCCAATGCTTTAGCAGACTACCTAGATAACATGGGAGTGAACTCAAATTACACCCTGGTGGATGGAACGTTGCAGGATCCCCTTGACGGCACCTTGCTACTATAATGCAGACATCTAGCTAGGTCTGACCTCCCCATCCCAGATGCGGGTGACAATGCAGCAAACCATCTCCATGCCATGCCTCGATCCATGGACCCTCTGCGTGGCGATCAACATGCACCTTTCACATCCATCAACACAGCTATCATCACCTCCAATACCTCTCGATGTTTCTTGCACGTGGGAGAAGATCTGCAAGTCATTTCCCACCTACAATGAAGGGTGGTGATACCCTGTACTCCTCCTAAGATTTCATGGCATCCCTGAGCTATTCAATGCGCGTAGGTACATGGGTTGGACAGATGGCGGTTATCTTCGCCATGGAAAATTGTTTCATCATCTATGCTGGCTTAGGTTCGGCTTTGAGAAATTCTGGGTTTACTACATGCTTGTAAGTTTGGCCTCTGCCTCAAGGTGGTGCCTGTGTTCGACTGAGGTATTTTTGCAATGCTCTGCTTGTAAGTTCCAATGGCCACCATGCTCTCCTTCTCCTTCTGCCGAGGTTCTGTCTAACAAGCATGTCTCGATAGAGGGGAACGCCACGTCGCACTTTCTTGGGCAAGGGAAAAGGCCAACGCAGGTGTAGCCAGCAAGTCACTAAAGATTATGAAAGTCATATCTCTCCTCGAGTCTGCATCCTTCTTGAAGACTGGGAGGGGAAGGTCTTGAACCAACGGCTAGCTTATGGGCAGGGTGGAAGCCACATAAATCACTACTCGCTTGTTAAAAATATGTTATGCAATCTTGTTGAAGACATGCTTAGCAACTGGTCATATGCCCGTGACTCTGTTCTCGCAATGAAAGCCAAAATGGCTGAAATTGATTCGCAGCTCACACCTCTCGACAACAGGTTTTCCTGGAAAGGCACGATTGGCAACACAAGGTATGTAGGTATTGAGGGAGGTGGCAGTGGAAGTACGACAAGGGGCATATCATGGGACACCAGCATGATTATAGCTCCATAGGAACCCGCCTTTTCCAATCACTTTGACAATGGATCCACTCTTCAAACGTCTGAAGAACATGGATGTCCAGAAGTCGGAACAACATTAGCAAAAACCTCAATCCACAGAGGCAGCCACCAACACATCGAGCCCTTCATAGAAGGAAAGATGAGGATGCCCAATCATCGAGGAAAACCCCCCATCCTGAAGCATGCTCTCATCATCTGCAGAAACGACTTATCGTTTCAGGTTTTTATGCAATAATTGTCAAGTATGGTTATGTCTCTATCTTTTTTTTGAATTTGAACCCTATAACTATGTCTATGTCTAATACATTGTCTAAAACTGGGTACTCTGCTAGTCTTATCGTCATGAACAATTTCATCTCTGTTTTTCATAAACGGCCCTCTGTTTTTTAGAAGCTTGGGTGGTGGCTTCACCATCCTACCTCCTCTCGTAAGGGTTATTTTTGTACAATTTGTCCTTATATTTTAATAGATATGTGCAGTTATAAAAAAAACTATGTATAAATTTTATTTATATTATTGTATATTTAATTAAAAATATTATATACAAGAAGTCTACTTAAGTCTATTAGATGTTTTAGTGAGTATTTTTTCCTTATAAAATTGTATTAGATTTTTTAGTTAATATTTTTTCCTCATAAAATTGTATCAATTCTCCGATTATGCTACTATGCTATGAGCTACGAAGACCATCCAAGGATCCCACACTCCTGCAGGCATTGACACTGCCCAGGATTGCAGCCAGCATCTTATTTTGTTGACCGCTGGAATATGAGGAATCCACGAAATCTTATTGATGTTGAGAGATCTGAGAGAGCACGATTGCTGGCTGGAGCTATTGCTGTGTTGGATATCTTCTGAGCGGTCCTCTCGGATGGATAGTGACCATGCAACTTATTAGATCTTGGCAGCTAGGGTTTTGGAAAAATCTAAATAAAAGGGAGACACTCTCTTTTATTATTACTGGGGTTTTGGAAAACTCTCTATTACTCGGGTTGACGGTTTTGGAAAAATCTAAATTAAAGAGAGATACTCTCTTTTATTATTACTCGTTATTGTCCGTAATGAACATGAGAGATCTGCAGCCCACGCATTCATTGTGAACACTGAGCGAGAATTCAGATCAATGTGTGAGTGACGTTGGGTACACTGGTTGAAAGTGAAGGCAAGCAAATTCGTGTTCTCTGATGAGATATCACCGCGGAGGACATAGAAAACCCTTGCATAACATTTACGGCCTCGGTGTCTGCTTTATGAACTTATAAAGGGCATGGGGCTTCACTTGTTGAAAAATATCGTAACATGACGAATATCGTAACATGTGACTTCAAATTATGGGTTTCAAAATTGTTTAAAATCAACCACTACAGAGTTCAAAATGCATATTCTATAGGTGATTAAATTGGTCAGAATGATCTATATGCAAGTGCCTGCGAATGACTCAATGATTTATATGCCAGTGCCTGCGAAATGCATATTCTATAGGTGATTAAATTGCTCAGAATGATCTATATGCCATTGCGTGCGAATGACTCAATGATTTATATGCCAGTGCCTGCGAATGACTCAGTTGAAGAATAGATCACCTCGATCCCTTCCTTGTAGAGATCTGTACCCAGTTCCATTATCGATGGATGCCCAGCTCCCATTCGAGTCACCACCTCCTTCTTTCCCATCATTCAGGACTTGTTGCATAAGTCTTGTTTTCGCATTTGGTTGAGTATTCCTTTGATGTTTCATTTGCACCTGTCCTAACTAAACTATTGGGGGATAGGGGTTTAGGGTAGGGTACCGGGTTTCTAAGGTTTGGAACATAAAAGTGGCGGGAAGAAGTTTTAGATATTAAAAGGGGTTTCAACAACAACAACAAAAAAGGTTTGCTTTTATATTTATAAAAATTAAGGATGCTTTCTCAAATTTTATGATTCTACATGTTATGTGAAAAGTTCACTGAATGAAATTCTCTGATAAAGAGAAACCATTAAAGCACAGAGCTGAAACAGAAGACCACAAAGCTGAAGGGTGTGAACTAGAAGTATGTAGATCCTAGATAGTAAATATGCACAAGAAAGGCCTTAGCCATGGATGAAAAATGCTGGAGAATTTAAAGCTTTGGAGTTGGTAGCTGAATTAGATTTGGTGCCTTCACATGGCAAAGCAATGATTGCTGTTGCAGACTCATTGCTAACTGTTAGATATCAATGTGCTAAAATCCAATGGCTAGCAATAAGTCTGCCACAACAATCATTACTCTGCCACAGGCTGATTAATTGATTAATGATCACCTACGGTTTAAGCTAAAAGTCACCCTACATTTACTTTAAGCTAGTGTTTTCTAGTAAGCATGGCAGCCAAAAAGTGTTGGACAAAATGTCGAGCACAAACAATGGATCTGTTTTCCGATAGCAGAACCTTCATACAGGAAAGTCGTCATGGCAAGTTGAATAGAGGGAACCGAGAGCGTACTCCTCTTATACCAATTGATGTAGATTCTGAGGTGAGGCTACATAGGAAGCGAATAGCGAATATATCAAGAGTGAAACCGTGGGGAAAGAAGACATGGACCATCCAATTAGACAATGCCAACACAAGGCAAGGAAATGACCAAAGACTCGCCCAGATTTGATGATTTCATTATATGACAAAATGTCTTTATATAATTATTTACATAAAAGTCTTCAATGAACAAGTTAATTTAACAAAAAAGTCTATGGAAAATCTCAACATGTTTTATTTAATATTATACAAGTCATTGAAGAAGTTTGCCGAGTAATTATAGATATACATGTGTCATAAGTGTGCTGAGTCCTAACTTTATTCTTAAAACCATAAATATAAGTCACTAGTCTGGTTCGTGGGATGAGAAGAAATATTTTTTAGAGGTTAGTGGATTCATATAAGCAATTTCTTATTTCTATGTAATGGGCATTCATTACTCATCTTTGTACTCGGTTCATTTTTATATTTTTATAAAGTTTTTAAATTATCTATAAATATTTAAAAAGTTCAAAATTATGTGAAATATATGCAATAAGTTTAGATGTTGTTTCATAAGTTTATATGAAATATAAAAAATATTAAATTATATAATGCCTAACATATTATCTATATATAAAATTGTACATATCACAACATGAATATAGCAAGTAATTTATACCAATGGAACAAAGAAACTGTTTTATTTTGAGTAACAAAATTTATAAACATAACTGGAAAAACATAAATATAATTTTAAAGAATTAAGACTTTTTTTTTCATTATTTTTTTTATATAAGATTTCGACATTGTATAACTAAGATAAGTTTAGATGTTTCAGAAATTTATATAAAATATAAATAATATCTATCCATATAATGCTTAAATATTATATTATATACAATAAACCAATGGGACAAAGAAACTTTGTTTGATTTTGAGCAGCAAAATTAAAAAACATAGCTACAAAAACTATTTATATAATTTTAAAGGATTTGGAACTTTTTTTTATATAAATTTTATATTGTATAATTCAAATAAGTTTAAATGTTTCATAAATTTAGATGGAATATAAAGAATGTCAATCTATATAATACTCTACCTTTATATATATAAAAGTTTACATATCATAATATCAATATAACAACTAATTTATATTAATGGAAGAAAGAAACTTCATTTTATTTTGAGTAACAAAATTCAAAAACATAATTGGAGAAATAAGTGATGTAATTTTAAAAGATTTGGATTTTTTTATTAGTTCTTTTATTTAAGGTATTGGCACTGTATAATTTAGATAGAACCAGAGTTTTTCACATGAAAACATGCACAGGAAATTTAGCAATACTTCTCCATCTTAGTGGATGATAGAGGTGGTAAACCCTAGGCTATTTTAACAAAATGCCTAACCCCAAAAAACTCTATAAAGAAACAGTATGAAAATATCTTACCAATTGAACTAACTTGAAACCAGATAAAACAACAAAATTTTGTGGAAGTGCTAAATCTATTTTGTAAATGAAAATCATTTTAAAATGGATTTATGTAATTTAGGTTAAGATTCCATCAATAATAAATTATAACTAGAAAATTCAATTTCAGCTTATCTTTACAAAAAATCTGGAAAAATCTGTATTGTAGATTGCCAACACGTCTTCTATTATGTTCTTAAGCATGCGGGATTTACCCATTATCTTGGGTGGTGAGCACTAGTAGGCCTGGAATTTCAAATTTCCAGTGCCTGTCATCTGACGTTTTCTAGTTTTTGGTGCTTGGTATTTTACGTCTTAGGCAATTTGCTGCCTGTTAAATATTTTTTTTAATATTATAAGTAAGTGTGATTAAAACATTTGCACAAAAATTTATTCCATTAGGTTACATCAAGCAACCAATATTTTTTACTTATATCAAAGTTAAATGGTATTTGCTAGTCCTGACTCCTACCAGGCTACCAGCCTACCTAGTACCACCGTCGTGTGTGACGTATCACTCGTCGAGTCTCGACTCTCCAGACCAGGGATCAAAATTGAGGCCGTCAGGGCCCGTCAAAGGGCTCTCAGCCCGTTAGTGAAGTGGCATCTCAATTTTGCCTGTCATATAAAATGAAGTTTTGTATTTTTGACATTTTAAAAAAAAATTATTTATTTAAATGTAAATGACATTTAAAGGGATGTCATTAAAATCACCCGTCAACAATTTTTTATGGGTGACAGCCATTTATTGCTAGTCCTGACTCCTACCAGGCTACCAGCCTACCTAGTACCATCGTTGTGTGTGACGTGTCACTCGTTCGGACTGTCTCGAGTCTCGACTCTCTAGACTCTAGGTTTAATGGCATGCTTTCTTTACTCCATAATTTAATTCCAGAGCTACTCTTCACTCGCCCGGGCGCCCCATCGTTTTCTTTTGAATTGTGTCTAGTCCGCGACTCCGCTGTTCTGTTATGAAGTCTGCCTGTGCGCGCTGTTCAACTTGTTTACCTTTGTATTGTGTGGGAATTCAATCCGAGTCTAGTGTTCGACGACAAAGGGAAGATAAGACGGTGAAGGTCGGAGAATCAGGTCGGTTGAAGGCTCGGGGACTGAGGGATGGTCTGCAAAGGACGACTCCGTTGTCCTCTCGCGAGTCACGGCCCACTCGCATCGCTAACTGGTTCTAAGGTAGCATTACTAACTGGTTCTAAGCTGCATAGAAGGTAGCATCGCTAGCTGGTTGTACTTGGGCGTGGCGGTGGTGACCTCTGAAGTCTGCACAGGTCTATCTGCATCCTGTTTTCCTCTGCAGGTCTGAGGTATCCATGTTCTTCTTAATTAATTGTTTTATGCGTTTTTCAAGCGTTTCCTTTTTCCTCTTTTGGGGTTTGCTCTCGTTGAGGGCTGTAGTTGTTGCATGATGCATCCTGATATTCTGCCTTTTGACACCTCCATTCCATTCACTCGCTTCCAAGTCTTCCCAAAACCGCTCTATAATCGCCGACTCCGGATACCTCTTTTGTACAGATCTTCTAGTATTCTAAGCTGATCTGTTGTCGGATTCCATCTCGATGTTACCACTTGAGATGCGCTGTAATTCCCTATGACTGTTATTCCACATGAACAATCACGGACATTTCCCCATAAGCAAAAATTGCATTTCAAGCATTTATAAATGATAATGTGTATAGTAAGCAACATGTTAAAATAATTTCTCAGTTCAAAAATCTATCACCGCCAGACTCTTTCCTATCCTTTCTTATAATTTGACTCGCACCTCTAGCTTTTTTATACAGATAAGAGCCTCAAGTTTTGGGAGGCTCTTAAGATGCCTAAAGCTACCATGTTTTAAGCTTGCAAGGATAATCATTTCATAGAAAGTTCATTGAGGCATAATATCAATTATCACCTGTATGATATCGAATTTCAAAACATGAATATTGATAATATACTAAGATTAAGTAGACACGGCATAAAAACGTAGTTAAATTACACAGAAATGTTTAATAGAATTTAGATGGGATAAAAACATAAATAAACTTACCAGCAGCACGAAGAAATTTGCCATGGCTTTGAATATGGTTAAAGTCGAATGAGATGTTTTGTCTGTCCATTTTTGCATTTGGATCAGGATTGAGTTGATCTCCAAGTAAATCAGCAGCTACAGCAATAGAAGAATATGTAGGTTGGCGGAGATCCACGAGGCTTCCTCGTGCAGCAGGCTTTGGAATGAGAGGCCTGAGATTCGCCGATTCGCCACTTTGTTACATTGTTTTCCCCAAAACTGCTCTCCTTTTAAAACTAACTGTTGTTTTCCCCAAAACTGCTCTATAATCGGAGTAGTAGTAAGCAATTTGTATTTTAAGCGGAAGATCCCTAAATTCCTCAGCAGATTCAACCATTGCTGCAGCTCGCAGAGTCTACAGCCATTCCCCTATTTCCCTCAACAAATATAAGTGGGATCTCATTAAAAAATCTATTGTGCATCATTCAATAATAGACTATTGGAATTAGAATTAGTTTTACAAATGGGCACATTTATTTCTTGTAACCGATCGTTTCTCTTTCATTTGTAACAGTCCTACATGATTTCTCTTCACCATCTATTGTCATTATTACATTGGACATAATAAAATAAATAAAGAATATCATGAATACTTAATTTCTTGTGTGCGTTGTCACAATGTGTGTGTATAATAATGTAATAATGACAATAGATGGTGAAGAGAAATCATGAATACTTAATTTCCTGTGTGCGTTTCCACAATGTGTGTGTATAACGCGGCTTTTCTGTCTTTGGAATAGTTTTGATTATCTCAAGTATGACGGTGTAATTACATTTAGTATGATCACCTTACTCGTTTTCCAATACAAATCAGTAAAAGACAAAAAAATTACATTTAGTATGAGCTATTCATTTCAAAGAGAGTCTACTTCAAATTACTCATTTTCTAATACAAATGAGTAAAAAATAAATAAATTACATTTAGTATGATCTATTCATTTCAAAGAGAGTCAACTTCAAATTTTGATTTTTGAAGTGAGATACATTTATGCATTGAGTTATGCTACAAAAGAGTTCCTTGAATACCAGCTTTTATGGCACAAAGCTCATGAAATTATTGAAAAGAATTAGTGTGAACATAGAGACATGTTTGTTCACAAACTAAGAAATATACCTGTTAGCAATTTCCAAGAGACAGAAACATATAGCTCTTAGAATAGTATTAATCACACACCTTGCATTTTTTAATAAAAAATCTATGGGGCTATACAATCTAGTCTTTGAGTGCATCTTTTCTTCCCGTGTTTCTATTACAAGCTAAACACTAACTGGATTTTTGGAATCGTTTCCATTGCTGAATGTATGTGATGGATGTTATAGACAAGGTCAAATCCAAATTCAACATTAATACTCAAATCTCCACTCTTCTATTTATTTGCAATTCAATCTTTAACACTGAAACGGTAGAAGGATGTCCTTGAATAATTAAGAGAAGAGTAACAAAGACTAGTATTTTTTCCTATGAAAAAAAAAAGTTTTATTTAAAAAATTTTTTGTGTCATAAATTTAATTGAAATGCATTATCTTTTTAGCACATTTTTTTAATGAAGTGTGCAATTAATGTGTTATTGCCATTTGAAATGAGAGTTTTTTTAGAAACCCTTCATCATAGAAGGGGAGTGTGAGTAAATAACCTTCTATATGAAATTAAGACCAGCCCTTCAAATTTGATCCCTGCTCGAGACTCGAGGTTTAATGGCAGGCTTTCTTTACTCCAGAATTTAATTCCAGAGCTACTCTTCACTCGCCCGGGCGCCCCATCGTTTTCTTTTGAATTGTGTCTAGTCCGCGACTCCGCTGTTCTGTTATGAAGTCTTCCTGTGCGCGGTGTTCAACTTTTTTACCTTTGTATTGTGTGGGAATTCAATCCGAGTCTAGTGTTCGACGACAAAGGGAAGATAAGATGGTGAAGGTCGGAGAATCAGGTCGGTTGAAGGCTCGGGGACTGAGGGATGGGCTGCAAAGGACGACTCCGTCGTCCTCTCGCGAGTTACGGCCCACTGGCATCGCTAACTGGTTCGAAGGTAGCATCACTAACTGGTTCTAAGCTGCATAGAAGGTAGCATCGCTAGCTCGTTGTACTTGGGCGTGGCGGTGGTGACCTCTGGAGTCTGCACAGGTCTATCTGCATCCTGTTTTCCTCTGCAGGTCTGAGGTATCCATGTTCTTCTTAATTAATTGTTTTATGCGTTTTTCAAGCGTTTCCTTTTTCTTCTTTTGGGGTTTGCTCTCGTTGAGGGATGTAGTTGTCGCATGATGCATCCTGATATTCTGCCTTTTGACACCTCCATTCCATTCACTGGCTTCCAAGTCTTCCCAAAACCGCTCTATAATCACCGACTTCGGATACCTCTTTTGTACAGATCTTCCAGTGTTCTAAGCTGATCTGTTGTCGGATTCCATCTCGATGTTACCACTTGAGATGATGCGCCGTAATTCCCTTTCCCTATGACTGTTATTCCACATGAACAATCAGGGACATTTCCCCATAAGCAAAAATTGCATTTTGAAAGCATTTATAAATGATAATGTGTATAGTAAGCAACATGTTAAAATAATTTCTCAGTTCAAAAAGCTATCACCGCCAGACTCTTTCCTATCCTTTCTTATAATCTGACTGGCACCTCTAGCTTTTTTATACAGATAAGAGCCTCAAGTTTTGGGAGGCTCTTAAGATGCCTAAAGCTACCATGTTTTAAGCTTGCAAGGATAATCATTTCATAGAAAGTTCAGTGAGGCATAATATCAATTATCACCTGTATGATATCGAATTTCAAAACATGAATATTGATAATATACTAAGATTAAGAAATGTTTAATAAAATTTAGATGGGATAAAGACATAAATAAACTTACCAGCAGCACGAAGAAATTTTCCATGGCTTTGAATATGGTTAAAGTCGAATGAGATGTTTTGTCTGTCCATTTTTGCATTTGGATCAGGATTGAGTTGATCTCCAAGTAAATCAGCACCTACAGCAATAGAAGAATATGTAGGTTGGCGGAGATCCACGAGGCTTCCTGGTGCAGCAGGCTTTGGAATGAGAGGCGTGAGATTCGCAGATTCGCCACTTTGTTACATTGTTTTCCCCAAAACTGCTCTCCTTTTAAAACTAACTGCTGTTTTCCCCAAAACTGCTTTATAATCGGGGTAGTGGTAAGAAATTTGTATTTTAAGCGGAAGATCCCTAAATTCCTCAGCAGATTCAACCATTGCTGCAGCTCGCAGAGTCTACCCCCATTCCCCTATTTCCCTCAACAAATATAAGTGGGATCTCATTAACAAATCTATTGTGCATCATTCAATAATAGACTATTGGAATTAGAATTAGTTTTACAAATGGGCACATTTATTTCTTGTAACCGGTCGTTTCTCTCTCATTTGTAACAGTCCTACATGATTTCTCTTCACCATCTATTGTCATTATTACATTGGACATAATAAAATAAATAAAGAATATCATGAATACTTAATTTCTTGTGTGCGTTGTCACAATGTGTGTGTATAATAATGTAATAATGACAATAGATGGTGAAGAGAAATCATGAATACTTAATTTCCTGTGTGCGTTTCCAATATGTGTGTGTATAACGCGGCTTTTCTGTCTTTGGAATAGTTTTGATTATCTCAAGTATGACCGTGAAATTACATTTAGTATGATCGCCTTAATCGTTTTCTAATACAAATCAGTAAAACACAAAAAAATTACATTTAGTATGACCTATTCATTTCAAAGAAAGTCTAATTCAAATTACTCACAGTAAAAAATAAATAAATTACACTTAGTATGATCTATTCATTTCAAAGAGAGTCAACTTCAAATTTTGATTTTTGAAGTGAGATACATTTATGCATTGGGTTATGCTACAAAAGAGTTCCTTGAATACCAGCTTTTATGGCACAAAGCTCATGAAATTATTGAAAAGAATTAGTGTGAACATACAGACATGTTTGTTCACAAACTAAGAAATATACCTGTTAGCAATTTCCAAGAGACAGAAACATATAGCTCTTAGAATAGTACTAATCACACACCTTGCATTTTTTAATAAAAAATCTATGGGGCTATACAATCTAGTCTTTGAATGCATCTTTTCTTCCCGTGTTTCTATTACAAGCTAAACACTAACTGGATTTTTGGAATTGTTTCCATTGCTGAATGTATTTGATGGATGTTATAGACAAGGTCAAATCCAGATTCAACATTAATACTCAAATCTCCACTCTATTTATTTGCAATTGAAGGATGTCCTTGAATAATTCAGAGAAGAGTAACAAAGACTGGTATAAAAAAACAAAAGTTTTATTTAAAAAAAAATTTGTGTCATAAATTTAATTGAAATGCATTATCTTTTTAGCACATTTTTTTTTAATGAAGTGTGCAATTAATGTGTTATTGCCATTTGAAATGAGAGTTTTTTAGAAACCCTTCATCATAGAAGGACATGGTGAGTAAATAACCTTCTATTGAAATTAAGACCAGCCCTTCAAATTTGATCCCTGCTGATGATATGAGCAACTGAAAACAAGACATGGCGGGAAAAGCCATGGTTATTGATGTTTGCCCAGTAGACAAGTTGTCTGCATCCCGAATCCCGTTCCACGAGGGCAAGAGCACTGTGGCACATTAACTAATAACGATTACGTTATCCAAAAGGTCTGGGGAAAGTCGGTATCCCAAACTCGAAAACTTGGCCGGAAACATCAATGAGATCCGTACTGAACAATCGTTTAGATTTCCAGTACACTCGAGTCTCCATGAATGTACTGAACAACGGATGCGTATTTTAGAATAATATTCTCCGCACGGGCGTTAATTTTGAGTTTTCGAGGCTAGTCGAACCTGATTGTCGTGAAAAACTTGCATTCCTGTATGACGGCCTGAGCGAACTGGAACACCATAAATCAATGAGTAATATTTTTAAATCGAGTCGAGCATTAAATGTTTAAGGCATGGCAATTTCGGATGCGTGAAACCGGAGCTGATTTATTATTCATCATGGAGTCTGGACAATGGGAAAACCATGAATTCCTCCGCTGGGCCAGGTATGCTTCGCCGATGTATGTGGGGGACATCATCTCATTTCCTGTCATATTGATGTTCAATGCAAAATATTTTTTGTTTTGAAATTGAATATATGGTTCGAATTGGTTCGGTAGAATGCAGAACGCATTCTTATTATTAGCAATGTTTTTTGAAGTTATTTTTACTATGTTTGTGTTAAGAGAGGTAAAATATAAATTTGCACTTCTTAAATTATATATATATATATATATATATATAAACAAATTATTTGTATGTGTTTTTTTTTAGTTTTATTTGCTTAATAAATAGATTAAGTGTATTGATGAGGTTTTATAATTTTCTCTTAAGTTTTCAATAATGTATGGTTTATGCCTTTTAATATAGATCCATCTTAACTATCTTTAATATAGATCCATCTTAACTATTGCTCTATCAACCCCCATCAAATCAACCATCAAATCCCTTAAGTTGCAAACTCTTTTATTGTCCTAAACATGATCAAAGTTTGCACATCAAAAGATTTGATCCCTCTTCACATTTAATAGAATTAAAATTAATATAGATCTATATTGGTTCCAATGATATTGGCCACATTAAAACAATGTTGATGGAAAATCATAAATGCTACTTTCGAATCATCTCACCTAATATATATATATATATAAATAATTATAAGTTCATAATAATAATTATAATAAAGTAATAAAGACATAAACAACAATAATAAATGTTGAAGAATGTGATTATATATATATTCGTTTACTTTTATTACAACCACTCCTTAATAAAATGGAAACATGGTTGCTTTTCAATTACATTTTTGTTTTAATATATTATTATTTTTTCACGAATTGAAACATTTCAGCAAATTGGTATACTAATATGTTTGAGAGTACAGCATATGGAGATCAGAATAGAAATCCAACGAAGGAGATCAAGGTATTCTTCATAGCTGCGATTTGCA
>LPNX011046992.1:430240-443283 GCA_001517045.1 Pseudotsuga menziesii
ACCTAAGACCCTCTCTCTTTCTCTCATACCCCCCTACCCTAACCCATCTTCTCTCTCTCTATTCCTCCTAAACTATTTCCCCTACCACATACCACCCTCTCTCTCTCTCTCTCTCTCTCTCTTTCTCTCTCTCTCTCTCTCTCACGTCCCTTCTCTCTAACTACCCTAATGCATATGACCCTACCCCTTCCCTCCACCTTGATCTCTCTCTTCCTCTCCCCTAACCCCCATCCCCCCCTACCCTAATCACCCAAGCCCTCCCCTGACTCACCCTCTCTCTCTCTCTCACATACAAGCACACACTTACTCCTCGCCATACAACTAACCCCATTTTCTCTCTCTCTCTCTCACCATTACTAATCCCCTCTCTCACTCTCTATCCTCCATATTCATCCTCTAACCTCTAATCAACTCTCCTCCTCTCTCTTATCTCTCTCTTCTCCCTTCCCCTGGCCCTCACTAAACCCCCCCTCTCTCTCCCCTACTCCTCCACCTACACTTAACCCCGACCTCTTTCTCTCTCCCTGAAACCCCCTAATAACCTCCCCATATCTCTCTTTCACACACTCTCACAATGCCTAACCACCCTCCCGCAATCCCTACTCATAACCACCTCCTCTTACTCTCTCTCTCTCTCCATCTCTCTCTTTGTCATACTCGGCCTACCCAACTTTCCAAGATAGAGAATTTCCAATCACAAAAACATATTGTAACATAACATTCCAATGGTTTGAAATATTTTTTATAGTTTTCGAGAGGGACATTATCCAATCTAATAATATATTTTTTTTACAAAAACGGTTAAAATTTAATTAAAGACTGGCAAATGGGCTGCCAGGGCCTTACAAAGCAAATTCAAATTCACTCTTCTGATCTTCCTTTCCTGCTTGGTTCCTTTACTACTGCTGATCCTGAAGGTCTTCTTATCCTTAAGGGATTGGGAAAAAAGAGCTTCCTCCATTGACCATAAGCTGGTTTTTGTTTAGTAGAGCACCCCGGTTGGATTCGGCGTCCGCAAGACTGTTAAGATTTCTGAGCACATGCTGAGCCTTATAAATGCTGAAATGAGAAAGGAGAAGGCTGACTTTCCTGAAGATTTGGCCAAGATGAATGTCCGAGGGGATCTTCTTGGTGTGAACTGCTTTAATTATCAGCTTGGAGTCTCCGAAAATATTAATCTTTTGGATGTCCAGATTTCTTGCCTCGATTAGGCCCTGCCACAGCGCCAGAATTTCAGCTTGGTTGTTGGTAGCATGTCCTAGGCCCCATGCATAGGACAGGTGGATTTTGCCAGTAGGTTCGTAAATAATACCGCCTCCTCCAGCTTGCCCGGGGTTCCCTTTCGAGGCCCCGTCGAAGAAGAGACACCATTCATTTAGCACTGATCTCCATTTAATAAAGTCCATTTCAGCGAGTCTAATTTCCTAGTTGGCCTTGTGGGACAAGTGCTTGGCTTCATTGCTGTTTTGATGAGGCTGGAACTCCTTAAACCATTGATCTTCTTCCATAGAGAGAGGAGCCTTATTCCCTTTGAGAGCCTTTGATTTTAAAGCTTCAGACAGCATTACCCGGGCTTTGATAGCTACTTGAGCTGGGGCCCTGCTTTCTTCCCTGAAGACTCTATTATTGCGCTCCAGCCATATTTTCCATGAAACGAACCTGGGGATCCACATCCACGTGGTTTTGATGAGGTTTTTATTGCTCAAATCGTGGGGATAAAGGAAGAGCCAACGACTTACCAAATCGACTGCAGAGCTGGGAAAATTGACAGCGATTGGACCAAGCAGCATTTTCCAGGCCTCCTGGGTGAAATCGCAGCCTGTGAACAGATGATCAGCGTCTTCTTCAGCGTTTTTGCACAGTGGGCAGTGAGAAGGGCCAGCCCAGCCTTTCCTCTTGAGCTTGTCATAGGTGAGAACGCTGTCATGAAGCATTTGCCAGGTGAAAAAATCGATTTTTGGGATGGACGGGTAATGCCAAAGAGCATTCCACGGGCCTGGATTGGGGGGAGCCCAAGGACGTTCCAGAATTTAAGCATAACCAGCACAGGCAGTATATTTACCTATGCCAGATCCCCAACCACGTTTATCTTTGGAATTGGCAGAGATGGGCGATTTTCCATGGAGAGAATCCAATAACAGCAGCGCCTCATCCTTTAGCTCGACTGGGTAATCTCCCAGGTTCCAGCTTATCCAGGATTTGTTTTCATCATGATCCCATGTGGAGATATCCCACAGCGTGCTGCAGCTGTTGCCAGTAAGCCAGATTTGAATATTCCTAAGCTCGGTCAAGTTGATCAATGGCTGATCTCCTAAAATAGAGTCGTCCTAGATTCTGATATTTGCACCATTGCCAGGTATCCAAGTGAGCTTGGCTTTGAAGTGAGGCAAGACTTTTTTACAGAGCATGAAGATCGGAGAACCAGTCTGTCTTTTTGGAGGATTATCTAGACATCTTTTCCTGTTGCCTGTGAAGTATTTTTTCCGGAGGATCTGCTTGCTCCAGGTGTTCTTGCCAGAGATCATATTCCAGAGAATTTTTCCAACCATGGCTAGATTTTGGGTGGCTACATCCCTGATCCGAAGGCCCCCTTCAGTCTTTGGATTTTTTATCTTGTCCCAGCTGACAAGATGCAACTTCTTTTCATTATTCCATCCCCCTTCCCAGAGAAAACGCCGGAGCAACTCTTCGATTTTGTTTGTAATTGTTTTGGGAGATAACAGAACAGAACACTAATAAATAGGAATACTGGTGAGGACAGAGTTAATCAAAACCAATTTGCCTGCCTTGTTGAGCCAGGATGCTCCCTAGGCTTGGATTTTGTCTTTGAGCTTGTCCAGAAGGGGCAACCAGTGGGCAACTTTAGGAGAGGCTTTGAAGATAGGGATTCCTAGATAGGTAAAGGTGTCCCAGAAAGAGATGGCTTCCATGTCAAGGATCCTGGAGATGTTCAGCATATCGAGAGGGGAGCAGTTCCAACCATAAACCTTACTTTTGAGGAAGTTTATTTCACTTCCAGAGCTGTTCATGTAGTGGTCAAGTTCTGATTTGAAGTTCCTGGCTGTTCTGAGGTTGGCCACTCCCAGTAGCAGAGTATCATCAGCAAACTGGGCATGGTTTACATCCTTGACCTTGGGAGCAATTCTTATTCCAGAGAGAGCTCTGTTTTGGAGACTATTATTCAGCTGGAAGCTTAGAACAGAAGCCTGGATGACATAGAGGACAGGGGAGAGAGGGCAGCCTTGCCTTAACTCTCTTGAGGCTTGGAAAAACTTGGTAGGCCGGCCATTGATCAGCGGAGCGATCCAAGGAGCTGATATGCAGGCTCTAACCCACTTAATAAAATTCTGATTGAACCCGAAGTTTCTCATGGCAGCAAAGAGGAAGTCGTGCTTGACCCGGTCAAAGGCACTGGCTAAGTCCAACTTTACTGCCATTCCTTTCTCTTTATTCCTATAGATGGAATGAATGGCCTCTTGAACTAATATTATATTGTCCAGAATCTGTCTGCCTCTGACAAACCCACCTTGGTTTTCCGGAATCAGTTTTGGCAGAATTTTTTTGAGTCTGTTGGCCATTATTTTGGTTGTGATTTTGTAACCAGTATTGCAGAGGAAGATTGGCCCGAACCTATTGAAGGTCCTGGCCCCTTTTTCTTTTGGAATGAGGGCCAAGAAAGAGGAGTTTGTGCTGCCTCCCAATTTGGAGCAGATCTGAGTCTTCTTGATCATTCTGTACAAGTCCCTTTTGATTATGTCCCAGCAAGAGACATAGAACCGGGCTGTAAATCCATCCGGCCAGGGATCTTTGTCTGGGTCCATGTTGAAGAGGGCTTTTTTGATTTCACGGATACTCACAGGGTAGTTCAGCAGCTGGTTGTCCTCTTCACTTATCAGCATTGGAATTTCTGTGAGAGGGTAGGAGTTCGGATCCACCGAGTCCAGGTCCGGGGCAGAGTAAAGCTTCTTGAAGAAGGAGTGGGCAGCCTCCTTGATGCCATTGGAGTCCTTTATAATTTCGTCTTGCAGCTGAATCTCATTTATGGAGTTGTAGATTTTCTGAGCTTGGGCTTGCTTGTGAAAAAAAGTGGTGTTTTTGTCTCCAGCTTGAAGCCAGAGCGTTCTAGATTTGACTCTCCAGTAGGTTTCCTCCTCTCTGCATGATTTTTGGTAATTCCTTTGAAGATCTCCTTCCCTGTTGAGCAAGTCAAGGGTGATAGGGGACTCTTCCATGGTCAGTTGGTGCCTTTCTAGAGCCTTCTGGCTTCTTTTCCTTTCATCTGAAGGGGATCTTGGACCTTTTGCCCAAAGTTTCAGATCAGCTTTGAGCCTTCTTAATTTTCCTTCCCACACAAAGAAAGGAGACCCTTGAATCGGTTCATTCCAGGAATTGTTCACAATGTCAAGGAAACCATCTTGATCTACCCAAAGCGGACTGAAGCGGAAGGGGATGTGGCCTAGCTGAACTTCAGGGAATAGGGTGAGCGAGATTGGTTTATGGTCTGAGGTATAATGAGCGTGGATCTTGGAGGAATCCATGAGGCCAAGGGTAAGGAAAGCGGAATGAATGAGAAACCGGTCTAGGCGGGCAGCTATATGGCCAGGTCCAAATATTTTGTTGGACCAGGTGAACTTTCCTCTGTCCGGGGGGATATCAACGAGGTCCCAATCCAGCATCACATCTTCCACCCACTCTCTGGCAGGATCCCGGACTATTGATCCCCCTTTTTTTTCTGCAAGGTCTAGGGTTACATTTAGATCTCCAGCTACAATAAGATTCTCAGGGTTATGCTGGTTAAGGAAGAATTTTAAAGAGTCCCAGCACTCTTTTTTTCCCACAAGAGAGACAGGAACATACAGGTTAAAGATACTTACGTAGAGGCCGGAGTCTTTATGGTACAACTTGGTGAATAGCCAATGCATGGTGCCTTCTTCTTCTACCAGGTCAAGCTTTGCGGAGTCCCAGAAAGTTTCCAAGCCTCCCGAGGCTCCTCTAGCGCTCACAGCCCTACCTGGGCCTTTCTTCCAAAACGAGTTCCTTGCGCGGAGGAGAGCTTCTTCCTCCATTTTCGTATCCTGGATTAGGAGGATTTCCGGCCTCAATACTCTTACTAAATCTCTTATCGCTTCTTCTTTTAGAGAGGTGCTGAGTCCTCTGCAGTTCCAAGAGACGTATTGCATTATTTACCTGTTTGAGGGGGATGGCCCCCTTTCGGGGTTTTCCCAATCTTCAATCTGGATCTGGTGTTCATCATTTTTGGAATGGTGTGCTGTGAGCCTTGAGCTACATCCTTGTAGGACTGTTCTTCCCTTCTTTTCTTTTCAGGTTTCTGTCCTTGCTTTGGCTGATTTGGAGAGATGGACGGGCTGCTTGCTTCAGTATCACCCTACTCCGAGGAATCAGCTCCTGTTTCCGAGCCCAGGATGGAGTGATCCTTTGGAAGACTGGAGGTAGACTGATGGAGGCCAGAATCGCTTGGACTATGTGACCCTGGAACTTCACCAGCTTCTGTTCCATGAGCAGGGTTTTGGACCTCAATGGAAGTTTCTTGAGGGTTGGGCGCTGGATTGCCTTTCTTCGGTGGTTCTTGGATCGTTTTCTCCTTATTTTTGGTGTTGCTGGAGGTTTTCCCCTTCTTGGCTTTCTGCCATCCTTCCGCATCTTCTTTTTCAGCAGTGAGTTTGGGGCAGTATCTTTGGAAGTGACCGTGCTCTTGACAGTTCCTGCATTTGAAGGGTAAGTGTTCGTAGTCCAATTTCTGGTAGCGGGTCGAGGATCCAACTGTGAGTTTTACTGCTTCAGGTAGGCTGGCTTCAAGATCCACTTCAACACAGATTCTGGCGCATGAGTATTGTCCTTTGTTTTTAGCTTTATCAATGAAGTGGCCGATTCCGTTCCCTATTCTCTTTAGAGTGCCAAAATCCCAGCAGTGCATTGGGAGATTGGGGAGCCTGACCCACACAGGCACCTCTTTGGGGAGATCTATCGCGGGGTCAAAGTCTGGCGTCCATTTGTTCAGATATAGGCCTTGCGTTCCCATGAAATAGGGACCATTCCTGAAGAATAAGTCTCGATCTTCTTCAGATATGAATTCGAACACGAAAAACCCTCTTCCGACGGGGTAGCAGGTTACTCCTTGTTTCAGATTGGGATTCCAGTTCCTCTGGATCCAGTCATCTGTGGTCTTGGCTGACGGCCATAACCCCATGAACTGGCCCACCAGGCCTCTTTTAGCCAGTGCCAGGGCTGTTTTGATTGGCTTTTCTTCAGGAAGGGCAATTTCGGGGATTTCCTCCAGCTTCTTGATGAACTTTGGGATGACCGGGGGAGAAATATTTTTACCTCTGCCCTGGAGGAGCCTTCTGAAAGCATCCTCATCCGAGATCGAAGGGGGGGGGGGCGTGCTCCCCTCCCCCAGGCGATGCCATACTCCCACAACGAGCCTCAGCTCGTGCTGAAGACCAGATCGAGCCCTAGCTCGCGTTGTCCAGCTCCTCACGCGCTGCCTCCTCACGTGCTGAGCAGAAAAAAAAAAAAAAAGTCCAATCTAATAATATTTTAGGGGAAAGTATATTTAGAGATTTATAATTTTCCAAAGATTTTCTTTTGAAATGAGGCTAGAGGTTCTTTGCAACCATAGACCTCCACCCAAAAGTAGAGAAGTTTTAAACCGCATAATCCATTATTTTTTGGCAAGGCTATTGACCAACCTAGAGAATACAACTATCTTCTTCATTCCCATCCCATAAGATATTGAAACAAATCTTTTTAATCTTATCTAAAACACATTTTGGGATCGAAGCTAAGGAGTGGCAGTCCATTTGGATGGATTATAATATGGCCTTGAGAAGAGCTAATCCGTCTCCTTTTAAGAGCCATGAGAAATGAATTGTTTTTATCTATCCTAGGCAATATCCATCCCCAATATCTCTTTCTATATCGATTAGGTTTTAGAATAAAACCTAAGTACTTGAAGCTCTCCTAAAACTAAAAATATGTAAAAGGGAAAGGAACTTTCAAATAAGCTACATGTTCTTCATCTAATCTATTCAACCGAATGGTTGAATTATGACTATGTACCTTCATTCTTGTGTCATTACAATTATGGATAGGGATTAATGCAATAAAATTGTAATTTAAGCACTCGAGGAGCTATGTAAAAAACATTAAAAAAAAACATAAACTTTTAATTGTTCTTTAAAAATTCTCAATATGATCATACAATCGAAGAAAAAGTTCAAAAGTTTAATATAACAAAATATGGAAAAAACTTAGCTGCCTTAAATATATCAACACAACTTACCTATATTAATTTTTTATAAATAACTTGAAAATAATTTACCCCATATAAACTAGATCATTCAAACCCATCACTTTGTTTCCATCCATACCGTAACATTATTTATACATTGTATGCTATTTACATACTAATAAAATAATATGATGATTTCATATCCATTTTGTAAATATATAACTCTCCTTTTAATTCTCTAATCCATTTCCCTATTTTCCAATAGACATGTTTTTTGACCCTTAATCATTTTATCCTTTAGTCTTAATCATTACCAAAAACATTTGAGATATTGTTATCATAAATCTAAGGCAGGCTTATGTGGAAATATCCACTCCTTTAGTTAACATTATTTTTTTTTCATATGGAAAAGTTTTTTTTATTTTTATTTTATATGGAAATATGAAATGGGTGACCCAGCAATACTTCCCCACATTAGTGGATGGTAGAGGTGGTAAAGCGCCAGCTATCCTCGTGGAAGACCTAACCCCAAAGGACTCAAAGCTCGAACCCGTGACCTCTCCCCAAAACGAGAGAATATGCGCACGTCTTACCAATTGAGCTAACCCTTGGGGCTATGTTAACATTAATTATATTAGTTACATGTGTATCATTTCTTTTCTAGCCTCCAAGCTAGATGAAGATTAGAGGATAAAGTCTCTTTGGAAAGTTAGCTTAGAGTGGTTTCATTATAAAATTGTAAGACTTTTTTACAAAGTGAATAATGAATTAATATGTGAGATGAAGGTGAGTGTATAAAGTCTTTTTTGGAATAAATTAATATGTTAGATGAAGATTAGTATATAAAGTCTCTTTGGGAAGTTTGTTTAGTGTGGATTTATGAAAAAAATTTCCTTTTTAATTTTTTACAAAGTAAATAATGAATAAAGTAATATGTTATGAGGTTTTTTATTTTTATCTTGTTTAATTAAAATTTACAAGTAAATCCCTTACCCTATCCTTTGGTATCAAAGCAGACATACCAAAGCAGAGGTAAAGGCCTACCCTCCCGCCAAAGCATCTTGCAATTCCAACAATTCAAATATATGAAACTTTTATAATTCCCTACCCTAACTAATGTTCTACCTAGGGTGTTTTTCACATGGATATGATCGAGTAAGATAGAAACCCTAGATCGAGAAGTCATTCCTAGTTCCTATGGTTCTAAGTGATGGCTCACAATGGAAGATACAACATTCTCATTTGTAATGTATTGTATTGTTGTTGAAACACCATGGCACGGATACCGACGTGACCTATCCCTCGAGTGCTTTTACAGTCGTGCGTCAATGAGGGCTGCATGAACGCTGTAGCATTTTTTTTTCTTAGACGAGATGATCTGGAAAAGATGTAAATCATATGAATCTTGCATAACGGATAGACCGCTTTCTTATCTGGTGGACAATATTTAAGCTATTATTGCAAACAGAAACGCATGCGATGAGATGGATTCGACATCCTCCCTAACAGGATCGACATCCTCATAGCAGATACCCCAACCGCTTTCTAATTCCTCTGATGCGCGACCAATTCTCCCTACTATTAATTCACTCGGCTAACTGTCATGTCTTTGGTTTTTTTTTTTTTAGCGATTCTTAGTTGTAGAAGTGGGGGTATTCAATGTACGTTTCCAGTGCTAGACTAGGGTTTTTTGCCCAAGGTTTGTGGTGACCTCATGGACGAAGTAGAATCGAATAGTTACATTAAGACAGATAGCTCTTGTTCAGATTTGCGGGTGCATGTGATAGATTAGGCTCGAACACACTCACCACTGAATCTTCAGAGCATTTATTTTAAGGATCCGCAAATGGCCACCAAATGGCCAAGATTTACTTATGATTCTTTTCAGCTGCTCAGCGAAGCCCCTGGAAGTTTTGGTCTTTTATCACAGTGCAATAACATGTACCCATTAATAATTCAAGAAAGAAGTGAATGACATGTACCCCAATAATAATAATAATCCCATAAGTAGAAATCCCTTTTTCTTGAAGCTTTGATCTATTTTGTAGGATTGAGTGCCAACCATTAATGAAAGCTTCCGAATCATATCAAAACCATTTTTGCAATATTACATGTGTGACGATGGAGAGATCAGCGTTTCATGAAAACATTCATATCAAAATCATTGCATGATATTGCCTTATTTTTCACTCTGAATGGTTGGTTTAAATACAAGGTTGTCTATTTCTAGTTCAACATTTTTTATTTTATTTTTTCACATAGTGCCTGGACATTCTTATTTGGGTTGTGTAAATTAGCCACGCTCAAAACTATTGATCTAGAGAGGATATACTAATTATATAGTCTTTTGTCTTTCTAATTTAAAGGTGCAACTAATCCAACCAGCTTTTTTATGTGCAACAATTTGGAAATAGGGCTGTAACCTCTTATAAGATAATACATTCCTATTTACATAAGAAAATGTATTTCCAATCAACACATCTTGAATCAATTTCTTGTATCCCTAGTAACAATACACATAGAAGCTACCTCATGAATTCTTCTCTTAGTATTTCACCATTCCTCCACATAATGGTCTTGGACCTTCTTCAACCATTGAGGATTTTTAATATCCTCATCAATATAGTAGCTAACTCTATCTCTTATAGAGCTAATATGCCAACAAATTCAGGATCCCATTCCTTTCCAACTAGATGCCCATATTTCATTTCCTGAGTATAGAGGCCAAATGTAAGGCTACCTTTTTAACTCATCACAGCCTACTTTAAATTGCATTCAAACATCATGGAAGATCAATTCTTGCAACTCATTTAATGCTAACAATAAAATGTGACCCTAACATCGCAATAGTCTCACTTTGAACTTCATATCAATTATACGTCCCTTACCATTTAGGAGGCCTTTAACCAAAACCTTGGAAGATAGTATTTATCCTCAACTCTACCTACACTATTTTGATGTGCCAATGGTCCCAATTACTCCAAAATTTAGGCCAAACGATCTAGCACTACATTGTGATCTTCTCTATTATTTTAGTCGAGCTCCACATCACCTAACCCTTTAATTCATTTATGTGTTATTGGTTATTTTTCTCCATGATTTTGGATTATTTGATATCCCTACACTTGACCACATTGTATCCATGATCTAGGCATGAAACACAAACTAAATCCAAAACCCCTTCACCTTATTATGCTCCTCCTCCCTCTACAATGTTTCCCTAGATGCCCCCCCCACTAATCAATGGTTCCAGTATATCTATATCTCATACCATTGGTTTATAGAATGTTGATTACTTAATATCTTGGGTGTTTGTTATGTTCTTTGCATGACCACCCCCCTTTTGATGGGTGTTTGGGGGCTCACCCCTAAACATTTGGGTTTTTTTTTCTCAATTTTTTGCTATTTTTTGACAAAAAATTTTCGACGCATTGCAATCTAATTATGGTTTATAAATTAGGGTTTCAGAGGTTAGTGAATGCATATATATTGTATTGTAAACATTGGAATTAATACAATGAGATAAAGAGACCAATGAAGGTCTAAGTAAAGTTTTTTTTCCCCTTGGGGGGTTTCTAGGTAAATTTTTTGTGTTATATATGTGAATGCCATTGTTTAGTTTATGTTTTCCTTAAGAATCATATGTATTGTTACACTTAAATATGTTTATAATTTTCAACTAGTAATCCATGGTCACTAATTTCAAACATCATCAATGTGTCAACCTCTCTCCTAAAATGTTTACCTCCCTTATAACCCATGTATTATTGTCTCATACCACCTTTTCCCCCCCTTCTTACACCACTAATTCCTACTATGCTCCATCGCATCAATGTAAATAGAAGACCATCCCTCAAATTGTCACCTTCTCCTCTCCACCACATACATCCTCCAAGCCCAATATATTTTTGTCATGTGAATCCACTCAACTACATTCCTCTTCCAAATCCATTTTCCTGCGCCCTCATAATATTTCACAACAAGGATCCAACATTGTCACGATATCCAATATTCACCCTACACCCTTGCACCCATGTTTTACATCATTCCACCTCTCCAACCAATACCTGTATCCAAAGCAAAATTGATGGTTTTCACAACACAACCACATTGTGAGTTTAATCACACATTTCAAAAATAATTCCCATAATAGGAAACCATAACAATACACACTTCCTATAATAGCAGGGCCACTAAATTAAGGCATGATTATGACCACTTTCATGTACCTATACCATCTTCTTGAACACATACAATAGTTGGGTTGGTGCAAGGTAATGATACCCACTTATGAAATGTTAGTTGCAATGGACTTCCTAAAAAACAAAAATCCAAGAGTTAAAATGAATTTTTTGAGGTACCTACACATCATTTTAGAATATGGGGTAAAAATATGAAACGTAGACAATCAAATCACCATGTGGAATATATAAATTTTATATATGGAAATTAGGTATAACTCCCGAAAAATGGTGTTCTTCTAAAAAAAAAATTGGTATGTTATTTTTTTTCTAAAACATAATGCATATGTTCGTGTTAGGCCCCGGGTTTGGTATGTAAACAATCCAAAATTATAAAAAATTTATGTACAGTTGTAGATAAAAGGTGGTTCTTGTGCAATGCTATTTTTCCAAAAAATTTCAAGCTAATTTTATATTTTCTTAAAATTGAGGAAGGCGACGAAGCCACAAAATGAGAAGGTTGAGCATTAGAGCCCCCTATTATAGTGTTAACAATATTTATTCACCTTTTTGTTAGACCCCACTAGTATACTTATGCATGCTTTTTTCCATTTTCGAAATAGGTGAGCCAATCAAAAGTTATAGCCGAAATCCATGGCCTATGTTTTATGTAAATATGACATGATTGCAAACTGAAATGAATAAAAATAAAAATCTTCATACAGATATCTATAAGTCTGTGTAGTTTCATTAGCAGTGGACAAGTGGAGCATATATAGATTTAATGTTGAAAAACATGATTTTTTTTCTATAATGTAGTCTAAGGAATAAGGTTTAGCAATATGAACCTAGAATCAAACTTGCCAATTCATTATTCATAGATTTGGAAAAAGGAAAGAAAACCAAAGAAATTTAAATTTAGGATTGCACGCAGAATAATACGTATGCACACTAAAAGCGCACATAGAATCTCTCCAAACCCCTAACCCTCACTCTCTCCTTTTCTCTCTCTCTCACTCCTACCACTAACCACCCCTCCATACTCCTCTCTATCTCTCTGTATATTTCTAATCCCCCCATACCCTTAACCACCCACTCTCTCTCTCTCTCTCTAGCTCTCTTGGTATCTCACCTACTCCTACCACTAAATGCCACCAATACCTCTCTTTCTCTCTCAAATTTGAACCCTATCTTCTCTCTCTCCCAAACCCCAACTCATCACCCTCCTACCCCTATCCCTAAGTCTCCCTCTATCTATCCTCTTTCCCCAATCCCCCACTCCTCACCATTCTACCCATAGCTCCACTCTATCTCTCTCTCCCCTACTCTCACTATCCACCTCCCCATCCTCCTCTCTCTGTAGATATATCCCTCTCTCTGTAATCCTCCCATAACCTTAACCACCCAGTCGCTCTCTCTCTCTCTCTCTCTCTATATATATATATATATCCTCCCCTAAACCCCCACTTTTTATCTCCTCCCTCTAAACCCCTAACACATAATCTATATCTCACTCTCTCTAAACTCCTAACCTTTAATATTTCCCTCTCCCTTTCTAAACCCCTAAACCTAAACCCTATATATATATATATATATATATATATATATAT
>LPNX011046992.1:443609-470931 GCA_001517045.1 Pseudotsuga menziesii
TCTAGTACTCTCTCTCTCTCTCTCTCTCTTTCTAAACCCCTAACCCCCACTATCCCTCCCTCTCTCTTTCTCAACTACTTACCCACAATATTTCTCTCCCCATAATCGTAACCCCAATCTCTATATTTATCTGTCACACTAAACCCTCAACTCCCAATATTTATCTCTCTCTCTAGATCCCTAACTCCCAATCTCTCTTTCTCTCTCTCTCTATTCCCCTAATCCCTAATATTTCTCTCTCTCTAAACCTATATCCCCTAATCTATCTCCCTCTTTAAACCCCTAAACTCCAATATCTCCCTTTATCTCTCTCTCTCTCTCTCCCTCTCTTCCCCTTGATCCAAATGCATCGCTCTATAACCCCCTTCAGGAATTCATACTCTTTAACATCTTATACTCTCTCTCTCTCTCTCTCTCTCTCTCTCTCTCTCTTCGGGGAATCCAAAACTTAATAGTAGATATTGGTCGACTTTTGTATATTTTCCTTCAGGACTTCATACTCTTTCATGTATGATATTATCTCTCTCTCTCTCTCTCTAACCCCATAACACCTAATCTCTCTCTCCACCCCTAACTCACAATCTCTTTCTTTATATTTAGTGCATCAAAAACTTCAATGTAGATAATGGTAAACTTTTGCATATTTTCCTTCAATACTTCACACTCTTTCAATTTTGGTTCTCTCTCTCTCTCTAAACCATTAACCCCATTCTCTCTCTCTCAACTCCTAACCCACAATCTCTCTCTCTCTCTCTAAATAGTCAACCCTAAATCTCTCTCTCTCTCTCTATAAACTGAAAAACCCCAATTTATATCTCTCTAATCCCCTAACCCCCAATCTCTCTCTCTTACTCTAATCACCTAACCCCAATATATTTCTCTCTCTCTCTCTCTCTCTCTCTCTCTCTCTCTCTCTCTGTAAACCCCTTACCCCTATTATCTCTCTCTCTCTCTAAACCACTAATCCCCAATCTCTCTCTCTCTAATCCCCTAGCCCTCAATCTCTCGCTCTCTCTGTGTCTCTCTTTATAAACCCCCAATTTTTCTATATCTTTCTCTCTCTCTATTTAAACCCCTAAACCCAATATATACCTCTCTCTAAACGCCTTACCCTCAATCTCTATCTCTCTCTAAACCCCTTCAATACTTCACACTCTGTAACTTCTTATTCTCTCTCTCTCTCTCTAAACCCCAACTCCCAATATCTATCTCCCTCTCTCTGTCTCTCTCTAAACCCATAACCCCTAATCTCTCTCTCACTCACTCACTCTCTAAACCCATAACCTGTAATCTCTCTCTCTCTCTCTTTCTTTTTTTAGAATCCAAAACTTCATAGTAGATATTGGTCATCTTTTGCATGTTTTTCTGTCTCTCTCTTTCTCTGTAGACACCAAACCCCCAATCTCTCTCTCTCTCTCTCTCTCAACCTCTAATCCCCAATCTCTCTTTATCTTTGGGGCATCCAAATTTTAATAGTAGATATTGGTTAGCTTCTGCATCTTTTCCTTCAATACTTCACACTCTTTCGCATCTCATACTCTCTCTCTATATATATAAACTACTAAACCCTAGTCTAAATTTATCTCTCTCAACCCCTAATCCACAATCTCTCTCTCTCTCTCTCTCTCTCTCTCCCCCCCCCTAAACCCTTAACCCTAACATTAACATTAATGTTAATATAAAAGTAACAATATAAATGTAATTATGTCAACAATATAAAATTAGCATATTGATCATGATTATATCCCATTGAGATGTTAAAGGTTTATGTTTCATTTCAAAACTCTGGGCTATGTCTGTGGAGATAGTCCCCAATGGATTTGGCATACCACACTATTCAACTAAGATGAGTTATGTAGGGTGGATACTCTACTTAATAGCTATGTCACTTTGGAAACATAGTAAAGGGTTAATTTAAATGTTAAAATGTTAATTAAATATTAATAAGTGTTAAAATGTTAATTTAATATTATTAAAAAATCCCACAATTTCCCTCTCTCACAACCCCTAACCCAATATCTATATAGCTCTTTCTTCCTAAACCCATATCCCACAATCCCCCCCCTCTCTCTAAACATTAATTTATTGTACAAATGTGTTATTAGAATTTAGTGAAAAAAGAGGTTCACCCGAAACTCAAGATATAATGTAGTGAACATTCACCCACCACATTTAATGTAATACCCTTGGCCTAGACCCCTAGTTTGTTTTAGTTCATATGAATTGTAAACTATGAATTCATGGAATGTTGTGCATTCATATTTTTGTTATCATTAATATAAATTCCACAACTAACTGCTGAAGAGGTTCAATGTTGAAAAGAAGGAGGATCAAAGTTTTCACCAGAGGTTGAAACAGGGCTCAGGGTTGTCTTAACCTTAAACCTTACCTAAGTCTTACCTAAACCATGCCTTAAAGTATAAAACTTGTGATTAAATATTAAACCTTATTTAACTTTAAGTGAAAGTTAGGAGGGTGATTAAAAGTATCTTAGGAAGTTAATCATGTTTGAACGTGGCTCATTGAGGGAGACCGTGTGTGGGTGGGAAGAGAAACTAGATTCTCGAGCGAAATCACGGGTTGTGGAAAAATTGAATTGATCAAGGGAAGAGAGGAGAGGAATATGGGTAAAATAAAATTGGGGGTTGAGAGAGAACATTGATGGTGGTAGTGGAAGCGATGAACGTGTAATTTTGAACCATGAACCTATTCTATGTCAACTTGCTGAACTTGAATTTTAAGGCATATCATTATCTGTTTCAAAGGTTGTATTATGCCATTATTAAACAACCTCAAACATTTCAGAACAAGGAGTAGCATGTTTTAGGAACAGTTGAATGCTGCATAATAAGACCGTTTATGTTTAACATTTCAACCAAATTGATAACCACGTCATATTCATTGTTTTCCTTGTAAACTAATTGGATTGGAAACATTATCTCGATTGAGAATCTATAATGGATTGTTACAAAAAGTTTTGGAAATATTGCTTGATTAAAATGAACAAGTTTAAAAAAATTTAGACATGTGAACTAGAATGATGATTCTGGTCATGTAGTTATTAACTAATGGATTGTAAAAAGTTAAGGTCAATCTCTGAAATTGGAATCACAAGAACTTGTTTATTTAAATTTGTGTTAGCTTGTTTAATTTTATTAAAATATTTGATTTCTATTGTTGATTAATGGATTTAAATGAACTATGAACTTGTATCTAAATTGATAAACAAATTCTTAACGATTTTGAGAAAAATAACTCATGGTTTATTCCGTGAATCGATGAAGTATTTAACTAAATTAATTAAGGTTTTAAAGCTATGAAATATCTATAAAAAGCATTAACCAGATCAATTCCTTTGTTGTTTACCCAGAAAAAAGGCTAAGTGTCGATATGTTGGTTTGGCGTAATTAGGACCATTGATTTTTTGTATCAATGTTTCTATCCCAACATTGCAAAAGCCGATAATTGGAAATCAATATTGATGAATGTGTTTGTTTCTTGCAGAATTTTGATGTGTCGAAGTTGGAAGTCAAAAGTCAGGATTGATTGTTACACTTTATGGTTGTTCCAACTTCCTATTTATGACATCGACAATATTCACCCATAGAAGACATGGATACAAAACCTACATTAGTTTGTGTGAGTAAACTTGCAGCAGTGGATCTGCAGTAGGTATCTACAACATGGATCTGCAACAACATTATTTCATCCTACAACAAATAACACATAATCAAAATTTTTTGGGTGATGCTTGTCGCTTGAGGCCAATGATGCTCCTACTTCATAGATCCTTGGTAAGAAAAATTTGATCATCATGCAAAACCCAATGAGAAGAGAATATTTTTTAGGGAAGGTTTCTTCAATTTCTAGGTTGAAGTGATCCATAAATAGGTCTTTTGAAGGGGAAGGGATTTAAAGACCTTAAAATATACAAAATGGTGAAAGCAATTATGATGAAGGGAAAAAAAATAGTCTTTGGTAGGATATTTAAGGGAATAGATCTTACGGTTTATAGAAAAAGGTGAAGAGAATTTGAGGCTCATAGAAGCACCGTGAGTTTAACACTTGGCAACAATATTAGGGCTTTGTGGTGAAGTAAATTTTGGGAAATGCTAAACTTTGCATTCAATGGTGAAGGACCTTTGGAAATCCTTGTATATGGTACTACTTTCAAACATAGAAAATCAATTTCAAATAAAACCCAATAAACATGAAGTGAATATAATAATGAGTACCTAGACTAGATACATAATTTGTAATTGAAAATGATGATGAGTGAATACACTTATAAATTTTTTGTAAGGTCCACCATAATACCTTTTGAGTTTAAACTAATAAGTCCATATATTTATGAGGTATCCAAGTGGGTATAAATTCCTCTTAAACTAATAAATTCTTCTTAAACTTTAACATGTTTGCATTTAAACTAGTAAGTCCAGATATTTATGACATATCCTGGGTATAAATTCTTCTTAATTTTCTCACAAAAGGCCTCGCAAGTTCTAAATTATTTATATAGTATGCCTTTTGTTTTAAATGCCACCAAGATTTTGTTAATCCCTATATGTGATTTCTAATTAGAAGTAGTTGTTGATCTTCTGTGAGATTATGGTTGATATAAAATAAGTAGTGATGTCATGGATCTATAAATCCAAATCATCACCCTTAATTTACTCATCATATTTCAGGAATGATCTTGAATCCAACTTAAAGATAATGGGTTGAGGTTTATTAATTAACACATACTTTAAAATATTGATAATGTATGGGATTCAAGGGGCATATGTTGACTTGGAATCGTCACTGGGTGAATATTCGTGAGTAGCCATGATTTAATGTTGGAGATAAAAGGGTGGAATATTTGTGACTAGAAAACCCTATCTTCTTGGGCTTGATGGAGTGTTAATAGGAAATATCAGACAGCAAAAAACCCTAGAATATTGGGTAAGGAATAGATTGAATTCATAGATGGGTGTTTAGATAAATAAATATTGGTTAAAATAATGAGATATTAGAGCACTAAAAATCCATGAAGTTACTAGACACACAACTAAAATTCGACCTAGGAAGTAGAGATCTAAGTGGGAGAATTGTGCTACCACATAAAAGATTTGAATAAAAATATCTTATTTCCTCGGAGGAACATCCACTTTAGTGTTGAACCAAATCAGGATATATCCTTAGAACAAGTGATAATACATATTTGGGTTGGAGGGAAACTCTAATGAACTGTTTCTAGAATTTATCTTTTAAGAACTGATTTAACTGAGAGAAGTGTTGCACCTAAAATTTTTACAAGAGAAAGTGATGGCCTAATTACCCATTACCATTTTATGTATATCTGAAATCCATAACCAAGAAAACATAGGTTAGAGATGAATCACACTAACTAAAGGAAACGAAATTACCATAATATTTAATATCTAGAAACTCAATAAGAACAATAGAAAGCGGACTATTTATCTTGGAAATAAAATGGATAAATATTTATTTGGAATACCAAGGAACCTTAAATAAAATTACAAATTATTCACACAATATGAGAATATATTAGAATCCTAATGCACACATCCCTAGATCCACGAAGATGAATCTAAATTTCAATACAAAATTACAATTAAGTCAAACAATAACTACAAATGGAAAATGCTCAATTGTTACTTTACCAAAATGAATAATAATGACAAAGTGAATGTGTCCTCCTTGGGGAGGATGCCTAGGCAACCTTCATGGTAGCTTGGGTTGGGCATGGTCACTATGTGGTTATTTTGAATGGGCGACCTTCATGGGTTTGGAGTTTGGTGTTATACATACATCATTCTCTTTCTCAATAAGAGAAGAAAATGTGTTTTTCGATGGGGACATTTCTTATTTAGAAAGATTTGTATTTTTCTCAAGTGCCATACTCAATTCTCTCAAAAGTATCTTTTGTTGAGTAGGTTTGGATACCCCTCTAGGTTTGACCCTTTATTTTCAATATTATATTGAACCTAGGATTGTCAGATGAAATTTGTGTATTCTCTTTGGGTTTGTGTTGTCACTAGTCACCATGTGTGATTCTTCTGTGTAAGGTTATAGAGTAAGTTTCATATATGACATGACAAGGAACTTCCATTCATAACAAGTTGATTCTTGTTGATTGTATTATTCAAGAATGGGATTTTATTATACGTTATATTAGCTTGCTAATAGGAAACAATTTCTATGGCTTTATTATATTTTAAGATATTATATGTGGTGAAAGTATGGTGGAGAGTGAGGAATTTCATTACTTCCGTGGGACATTTACAACATTCCTAAGTACTAGGGAGCTTGTTCTAATTAATGTTGTCACTTAGTGGAGTATTAAAATAGAAAATTGGATGGTATAATGTATTAAAGGTTCATCCCCTGTACATGTATTATTGTGGCATTGGGTTATTTCATATCAATGCCTATGTATAATTTGGGGGATTTTCAAACTATGCAATAGGATCTCATATCCTCCTGTCTTTTAGGTTTTTGGTTCCCTTAACTTTCAAAACATCTATGATACCTATAAGGTAGTTGTTGGCTTGATTAATTAGTAGTGGAAGGGAAATATGCCTAATTGTGATTCATATTTCCACCCCATTTGGGATTGGAAGGTTCAATATTCATTTGTGGTAGAGTTACCCCATGTTTTATATCAGAGATCGACTTGGAAGGGAACAAAATTTTATTGTTATTTGTTGGATTCAATCTCTCAATATTGAAAAAATGGGATGCTCTTGTTCAAGAGTATGGTATCTTTTGTTTTAGTAATCCTTAAATAATGGATATTTGAGGATAACATATGCTAAATTGTATAAAATGTATATTGGAATTCCTAAAATTCCTAGTATGAATCCCATTCTCGATATTCCATAATTCATTAGAGGATTCCATTATGCATGGTACTAAATTATAACTTGATATTCAAGGATTCAAAGGATAGAAATATTCATTGATTTCAAAATTCTTGGTCATATAAGTTTTCTTATAATTTGATAATTTTTTCATGGTTAGTGATTTATTAGGTGGTTTCATCCAAGACGAAGTTGGCCAAGAGTGGCCTTTCTATTGTCCTATTTTGTAATATCCCTTATCTTATATTCAGATAAGAATATTAACTTTTTTCAAATTAGCTTAATGTTTTAAAATAAAACTTGTAAACAACCAGTCAACTTTTGGAAGCTAAGCAGATAAGGGAAAATGACTGATACTTTTGGTCACAGGGAAGCAAGCAGAAGGAAGCAATAAGGGACAAAATAGGACTGATAGAGTGTCTTAACTAAAAAATTTAGATCAGGGACCATTGAGGTTTTGAATTCCTCTCCGTGGAAACCTACTTCTATGCTGTTGGGTCACCTAACTATGAAACTAGGAAGCACATTTCTCAAATCCACAACCAGAGGCTTTGGAGAACCGATTTGGATTGGTAATAAAGTTATAAGACATGTATATAAAGGTATACTCAAGTTTTAAACAATTTTGTACAGTCACAAGGAATATTAAGGGTGGAACTATGAAAATTAGTTACCAGTACTGTGCAACTAATCAAGATTCAACGCTTTCCAAAGGCAATAAGAGAGGTGATGTGATTTGGTTTTAAACATGGAATGTCATAATTATGGTGTTAAGTATTATTCAAAACAAAATTAAAACAAATGGACTTGTTTATGTACATAAAATGCTTAGAATTGGAAAACTAGCCATTTTAGCCATGAATTCTAGGTAGGGTGTAACAGATTGATACAAAACTCAATCAAAACATATCAGAATATTATGAAACTTACAGATACTGTAAATAATACTATATCAGAGCCATTAGGGTTGAAATAATTCTCATAATATTCACATAAGTCACCTCTTATAGCACAACTCCAAAATTACGACTCTGGTGCTAGGAAACCGAAGAATTTCAATCTCTGAATCTCACAAAATTTAGGAATGACCTGAAGCTAGTATGAATATGATATTGAAAAGTAAATTAGACATAATTATACATATCATATCATACATATGTCAAAATATCTATTACATGGCTCCAAAATTGCTAGAAGTCCATAGAATAAAGAGAACGAGAAAAGAGGAAGGAGGGAGGATTTGATCTTGAAACTTGGTGATGATGATTCCTCTCAAAGAATTCCTCATAAATATGGAATAATTCCTCTCAAATATTCATGGAAAAATCTATCTTCTTCTACACCAAAAACTAGCTCTAGAAATCCATAGGAAGCTTGGAGATTTGATCTCTAGAATGGATGATGATTTTTCTGATCTTCAAATTCAACTTGATCAGCTCTAGGAACTGCAGATAAAATTAATGACAATAGATGAATGCCATTATCCTGTCATAGAAACATGGGGCACATCTCCCATGCTTGACTAGGGGTGCATCTCCCAATTCTCAGATGCACAAATGCATTCATAAAATTTCTCAAACTAGCCAAAATATGTGAAAGGGAGTTGGAATAATTCTTTTATATAATTAATGTCGACATGTTGAGAAAGTTACTTGGATGTTTTGATGTGTGAGAATAGGTCACCCATGGGTGGACATACTTTCCTTGCTTTGCTTTGCTTTGTCTTTCCTTCTTTTTCCTCTTTTTTCTGACTTTCCTTGTTTTTTGAACTTCCCTACTTTTCATACTTTCTTGCTTTTCATGTTTTATCCTGCTTTCTGGATTTATGCTTATTTTCCTTAAATATTCCCCTTTTCTCATTTTTGGCATAATTTTTGGACTCTAGTTCTTACTTGACTTCTACTCCATGTAATTCCTCCAACCTTATCCACTATTTTGAATTGGTAATCCAATTTCTCCATTTATTCAGCATACCAAAAAAAATATCATATCTACCAATAATATTAAATTCCCAATAATTATTTATTCCAAGTGGGTAGAAACTATGGATAAATTTAAATGGGCACTCCAAATTAATTAATTGCCTCATCTTAACCCCTCATTAATTATTTGCTTCAATCTGTCACTAGGATCCATGGGGTTCAAACTACTTCATGGTGTTGTCAAAATGGAAACATGACACATTTCATGTTTTTAAGTGTTCCAGTATACAAAAAAGAAAAATTGGGTCTGTCAATATGCAAAAAAATATTGGAATTTTCTTGAGGATTGGTTATTGAAAACGCTTAAGGGGAATGTTTATTGAAATTATATTTATTTTTTTATGATTGGTTCTCTTAAGTTCACCTTTAGTTGTATTGATTTTTCATTGCTCGAGGATTATAAGTTTATTTATTTTAAGGAGGATTAGGTGTATGGTAATTTTTGTGAATTATATTATCTCATTGCCTTCCTTTTTTCTATGTTGGAATATGGAGTTTTCCATCAGCATCTGACTAAAGGGCCTCTATAGAAAATGATGTCCAATCTTTTGACCCAGCTAGTTATTCTAGGTTTCTTTCAATTATTGCTTCTATGAGGAAAAGGATATGATCACATAATCTTCTTCCATTCTTTCTTGTACATTTTTTTTTGTAAATATATTTCTGTAAATATAATAATTTAGAGAAAATATTTAAGTTATTAGGTTATTATGGTATAGAACCTTAGAAAGAAAAAGTTGGAGAATAATAATGTTATTAGTAGAATCTTTTGTGATTTATCTTTAAAATTTAGTTATCTATAATATTTTCATATAATGGAAGACACAATCAACCTTAATTCCCCCCTTATAGCAATAATTTTTCCTATAATAATAGAATGGTTCTATGTAGAAGATAATTTTTTATATCTAGAATTAAGAATGCATTCTAATTTTGTCCGTCCTTCATTTTTTATCAATTGGTATCAAATCTTATGATCCTACATTCTAGAGCCAATGAAAATAGAGCGAAAAACATCCACTATATCTAGGATTTATAGCCAATATTTTGTAAAGAGGTTATCTCTCTTAAATAATTGCGTTGGAGTAGCACTTTTAGATTTATTTAGTATTAACATAGTGTACCCTAGTAAATCAAAACACAAAGAGGGAATTTACATATAGATTCATAGAATCAAATCTTGTAGCATCAACAATGAATTATATATCACCATACACAATTTATGCAACAATAGACTCATATCTTTTCATAATTGATAATAAAAAAATCTTGTCAATCTAACTATTTGTAAGCATTCATATACATATTGTAATGCATTGGGACCCTAAACTAGAATTGCCTTAATTTTCTAGTGTGTTTGATAGGGATCAAGTGGATTTGTTGTTTATAGAATTATCCTCATATTGTAAATTCAAGAATCAGATAATAGAGTGTCATACCATTTCATCTACAACTTGTCACATGGGACAAGTGTTGATAGTAAAATGGCGAGACACTTTATAATATTGATCGGTTGAATGAATACCAATGCATGTAATACTAAATAATGTGTAATTGATCCACACTTCTAATTTCATCACCAATTATAATGACTAGTTATGCATTGTTCTTCATTAATCATTCTATAATGATGGTCATAGTGAATGTTTAGGGGCACAGTGGATCCCGTTGCAACATATTTCTAGATAGATAATACACCAATAAATTGAGGTATTCTACAAATCCATGTTCAATAATATATTTTATATATTTAATATGTATTTAGTGTTAATTTAATATGTATATGTATTGAGGTATTTCCCTAGTGCATCTCTCTTTTTATGAATTTAGAATTCTCTTGTAGTAGAAAGAAAAGTCCAAGGAAAGTACCCATTTTCACTCCATACTTGATCCCACCTAACCCTCTGCACAAAATCCTCTATCCATTATACATATTTGACATATTATTACACTCTTAATAATAATTTTTCACATGACGTTGATAATATTGTTTCCTACCTATTCATGCATTGTTAATAGATTGTTCATTGATCCCTATACAATTCTTGTTATTAAAACTCCTCTAACACAAATTGATGTGGTGAACCCCATCACACCCAATCTATATCACCTTGTGCTTGTGGCATGCCATTACATTTCTTCTTAGCATGGGTTAGTATTCACTCACAATTTTCAAGTGAAGGATCAACTAGTTAAGTTTATTGTAGAGAATGGGATTCAAAATAACATACTGTCATCTACTTTTGTGAAAGTGTTGGACATCACTATCATGCCTTACACAAAATAATATTTCCTAGTTCATTTCATAAATAATTTTATCCCCTTTTTGGTGTCATAGACCTATGTTGTCATAGTTTATGTTGGACCACTCATGCACGATAAAAATATCTATGATGTATCCCCTCTTAAGTATGAAAATTTAATTTTGGGTACACCTTACAAAATGCTCATTTTCCTAAGATGATGATTAAGCAAATTCGTAGACCCTCACAAAGGATAGTCAACCTTAGAATTTTCATTTGTTTTCCACTTTCTTGATGAACCCCTCTCTAAAAAAGCATTGTAAGGAAGGAGTCTCTCCATATATAGTTATATACTTGCATATTTTCATTCTTCATGCAACCATCTATGCTATAAGAAAATCACAACTATAATTCCTAGCTTATATGGTTACCTCATAAAGAGAAATTTATTTTTTGGGCCTCATCATCATTTCTAATACCGAAAATATTTTTGACAACCTTGAATTCCTTTTCCAATATGCACGTAAACTATTATTCGTTGTGATTATATTTGGGTGGAGTATGGAACTTCCCATTGGGGCCATAGGGGTTGGCTTATATCACATAAATCTAAGGGTTATTTACCTTTTAACATTAATCTACTAGAAGATGATTATTGTGATGGTGTTGATGGTTTTTATTCGAGGGAAGTATGTCAAAGTAATTTAACATAAATAATTAGGTTGCACATAAAGGAAAAAATGGAAGATAAATAAGGAAAGCTTGGTCATTTTCTAGTTTAACAATGGTATAAGAAACTACAAAAGCTATGATTCCATCCCTAAGTTCTATAATTTCAACACCGTGTACTCATACCCCTACAAATGTAATTTCCATCATTGGTGCATTTCAACATAGTAGTACAACTCAGCTAAGAATGTTTATAATGTATGAATTAATAGACGTGGAACCCTTGGTTCACCTTATAATCCTTTTGATAATATATATAATTTTGTGGAATATGGGTCCTTAGATTATAATGGGGAGTCATTTCAATCTCTTGATGAAATAGATGCAAGGGATACAATAGGTTAGTGTAAGGATGTTAGTAAATGGTTTTCATTTTTTGAGTTCAGTTGAATTCGAGCCACACTAATACATTTTGTATGTTGTCCATTTTCCCTTATGGAAATTACTAGCTAGTGTTATTGAACATTGAAAATCTCAAAGATAAAGGTTCCCTTCAAGATCATTTTTTTTTATCGGTGATGTGTGTTGAAATGCTAATTCAATGCTCTTGAATATATATTATTTTAACAACACATTCAAAATACACGATTCAAACAATTAAAATTGTATCTTAGATACCTTTTATAGAAATATTGGGATTCTAATGTCTCTCGAATTCCAACATAATAATGTAGATCGTATTTAGTGTCTTGATGGATAATGATTATGTCACAAGATGTTAACCATCCTATGTGCATAGTATTTTTCAAGGGAAGTATGTTTCAACTACAATTTTAGCCATGTATTCATAAGTATCTTTCTACAATGATTCAGAATGTCATGTCAATCCTTTATGTTGAGACTAGAACTTGATTACCTTGTCTACATTCCTATAGAAAGACCATGCACTCTTTAAGCTTAAAAAAAAATTATGAGGCATATATTACTCGGGAATCTATTAAGGTATGGAACCTTGGTTCTAAAGGTGATTGGAAAATATTTCGTAACACTCTTCCTTTCTATAAAAACTAGCCTATGTTGGAGAATTTTTTCAGTTGCATGTCACTTAGAAGATCGGGAATGTTTAGTTTGAAAGTTATTCCAAGAAACAATATTGAATGTATACATTGTTAGAAAATCAAGTTTGGAAACCATTGTTACTTTAGAGTAGCTAAATCACAGGAGGATCTACATAATGGATATTCATTATTAGAAATGAAACACAATTCAACATTTATTGATACGTTCACATAATCGTTTATTGATACGTTCAGATAATGATTTGTATGGTTTTTTTTTTCATATTAATAATAAGATTTCCTTTGGGACTTGAACCTTATCCACCCTGATCTCACTTTTTATTAGTCATCTTAATTGAGAAACTCTTTGTCGTAATTAATCAGTAGTTGCATGCTCCCAACATTATAAGGTAAATTTTGTTAATACTTTTGTAGTTTTATATCCATGATAGGAAAAAATAATTTCGAGGCATCCATGCCTTTCTAGGACCACTATTGATATGCTTCATGGAATTTCATAGCACTTATATATAAACTTTCTACCTCATATAGATCCTTCGTTAAACTAAGAGGATATTGGGTCACATAGACCGTCTCTTAAATTGAGAGGATTGTGGGACACTTTCTACTTAAACTAAGAAAATGTAGAATAGAACTTGATAAAGGACAAAGTAGAGAATAATAATATTGTTATTGATTGACAATTAATAAGAGATGAGCTATACTATATTTATAAGGGGCATTCATAGTCATCTTTAACCCTCTGTATTATATTTTCTTATAAAAATAAGGTGATTATTTGCAAAAGATAATTGTGGGTATATAAAAATAATATTCTATTATATTTTGCTCATCCTTCATTTTGTATCGAATTATGAAAAGTTATATAATTATGAAAAAGTTCTATATAATAGTCAATAATGTAAGTTTTGAAAATTGTTATAAAGGGGATGAGTGTAATTATGTTTTTTATTAAGTTGAAATTAATGTTTTCAAATTTTAATTTTGTAATTAAAAATAAAGAGTTTTCCTAATTATTAACTTTTTATTTCTGAATTCTTGTTTTAAATTGTTTTGCTAGTATGACGAAGATATTGGAGAAGCATAAAAAAATCTCAAATACAATTCCAAGTACAAGTCAAGATACAGAGGTAATATTTACACCCTAAATAAAATTTAATAAAGGACTTGATTAGAGTACAAGTAATTATAATGTTTAGTGTAAAAAAAGTTAAATGGTGTTTATCTTTAAATATAAAATCCATTTTTCTGTCATGGAAAAAACCATAATTTCTATTCAAGTAGAAGAGAAAATACATTCTTCAGCCGGTGCATGAGAAAAATATTAATAGGTCAATAGACACCCTAATTAGTATAGGTTTTCAAACCTCCAACCTCCAAACCCAAAATAGGAATTCATCAACAGAGAATACAACAAAAAAAAACACTAGATGTAAGAACTATATGATCTTAGAAAAGATACAAAATGTACTACAAATGTCCTCTAACAATCATAAGTCCTATGGGAAATCAATCTACCCTCCCATAATTCATTCACATATTTCCATCATTCAATGAAAGAGATTATTTTGAGAGTGATTCTACTAGAACTTTGTGTTCACAAAACAAATGGAAAAATGAAACATCATGAAAGTTTTCGCTAATATCTCTAAGGTGAAAGGCCAAATGTTGAATAGAAATTCCTTGAATATGATTCCATCCCCTTAATCCATTGAATTCTCATCAAATAATCCCTAAACGCCTAAAGAGCCATTATCTCCTTCTCTGAAGTGATCTTCAAGGCCAAGAATAAAGCCATGAGCTCTTCCCAATTGTTTGGTATGGGACCCAAATACCATTTACCTACAAAATAATGTGTGCTTGAGAAGAATAATAGAAAACCATTACTACTCATGTGCTTCTCTTCTTGTTTTTCGCCATTGAAGAATCAACTTAGAGTCTCCTTGTTAATGCCCAAAATTACCAACATAACACGAGTGATGAGAGTCTAGTACCAGATAATAATTCTTTAATAAATAATGGTCAACGTAGTTCGATATAATCATGGTAGGGAATTGTTATCCTTTAAAAATTGTAGAATTTCATGCCGACCACAATTCCCATCTAATCAATTATGGGAGGGATCAAAATAACATCCGATACCACCAAGGGAGGAAATGTGAAAATAATCCACAAGACTATGTTTAACCCATAATGTATGCAACTTAGAATGTGCCTCACATTATCTCTATACCTTATTTATATATGAACACTATAGAAGTAGGTAAGAATTTGTCTCTTCTTTTACTTTACACAATCTACATATTCCTGACACATATTATCCTTTCATTTGGAACTTGTTGCGCATCAACACTCTTCTACATTAGATAAACCTCAATAAATATCAATTCATTTTGGAGGCACCTGCACCTTCCTTAACTCCCTCCACCACCAAATAGTTTCCCTATCACTGCCTCCAACAACTTCCTAGTATCCAAGTTTTTTAAACTAATGTCCCTCATACAAATTTAATAGGAAAATCAATTCATCTACCTCCTTAGATCTCTTTATATGTCCCCTTTTAAGTTCCAAAACAAATCTATCCCAAAGAGGCTACCAAATTCCTAGCAATCCAAGATCATGGGAGCTAAACAAACCCTAATTCCAAATATTAGTGGTTGTATGCAAAATATAAATAAGAATTAATATTAATAATAACTAAAATAATAATAATAAAATAATATTAGTAACTTAAAAAATAAATTAATTTGATGAAGAGTCATAGGTCACACCTATTTACTCTCGTGACGAGTCAATTCCTATAAAGGTATACAGTCATGAGAGCATTGTAATCATTCATTCATTATCAAATATAATTTAATATATTCAATTTCTATTATATAATACTTCAATGTTTATAGTGCTTCCACTACATTGGTATTATAGTCATTCAAACATTGGTAGAAATCTACAAACCTAGTAAAAAAACTTACTAGACTTGGTAAAAATAGTTTTTACTAGAGCCAATTAAAAAAGTTACTAGCCCAATAAAATATTTTTTCTAGACTTAGTAAATTTTTTTACCCAACTCAGTATAATATGGTAAAAAGGATAAATTGAAAACTTTATATACATTATAAATAAAGTAAAATTAAAAGTGGGTTCTACAAAAAGAAGAAAAAACCTAAAATGGTGACCAATAAAGAACTACATGCCAAGTTTAAATATTGTAGGGATGAGGATAATAGCATGAGGCACCATCTTACAAATGTTGAGAAACGGGAGAAAGAGTTGGTAGATGGGAAAATTGAGTTAGGATAAAGAAGCGATAGAAAAATAGAAGAGATGTCTAGGACATTTAGAAATACACTTAAAGATAACAAAATTATTTACCTATCAACAAGATAGAGAAAGAGTTTGATGCTTGATGGAAAAACCTATTAAGATTGAGGAATGAGGATAATTATGAAACATCAAAGGTAATTAATGACCATAATGAAAGAATTTACAAATTAACTAAACAAGTAGATGCATTATACGCAAAATCCTTAGCCCACCAAAGATCACCCGCCAAGCCCAAAATCACAAAACAAAAGTTATCCGAGATACCAAAATAACACAAATTATTTAAATAGGATCAAAGTTGATATCCCTAAATACAATGGCTTGGATGACTAAAAGGCTATCATCCCAATGAACAAAATCGAAGGAATTTTTCGTATGAACCCACCTAGTAGTGAATTAGAGAAGATATCGATGGCATATTTATATTTAGAAAGTGGCACTGAATTGCTGGTGTAAGAAAACTAGTGGTATATCCATTAACTGGCATATGTTCACAGAAAATTTTATTAAAATATTTCGTGATGATTTAGAAAATAACACCTTTAACAGTGTTACTTATTTACTACAAATAGGAACAATAAATGAGTATACGCATGAATGGAAGTCTTGGCTACCATATTTTGGGATTTTACAAATGATCAATTATTAAACATGTTTGTGTCAAGATTAAAATGTGTCATCCACAGTGAGTTAAAATGATCAAAACCTAAGAATTTGGTTGAATCCAATCTCTTATTGAAGATGCTTGAAATAATTTTTGATACTTAATATGAGGTATCCCTTGAAGTACAGAAAATGATAACTAGTTATGGTGTATCAAATCATGACAATAAATCAGAAAATCAATACTCGGGAAAAATGAAGGATAGCAATTGACACCAATGTGGTAAGAATTGGAATCTTGGTCATTATGTGAAGACATGTAATTATACTACTATATAATCTATATGGGAATAAATTGAAGTACTAAACCTAGAAAATGAAATTATTGTAGCATACAACTCACATTCAGATAATAACGAAACACAACAAAAAGTATAGCTATAATATTTAATTCTTAGAAACAAATAATAACGATGATGGTGTGTTGCAAGAGGGAAGTATTACTAAAAGAAATTAAGTACCCATAAAACAAGTCCTAGATCATCTTAGGAAGACTGATGAAATCAACGTTCCAATGAAAGAGGTACAAAAAATGGTAAATCCATGTACATTTAAGATTAAAAAAATCACTGTCTCTAACAATAAAGATCAATGGAATAATAAAAATAGGTAACTAGAAATCTTGAAAGATTCGGGTAGTACTCATAGCTATATAGACATCTGTGTCAATGGACGATTAAATATTTTTGTGTAAACCACCAAGGAACTTATTGTTAACGTCTTTTGTGGACATAATGTCCACAACATATGCTGATGTCATAAAATACATGTTCAAATACAAGAACTAGAACTACAATAAGTATTCTAGGCCCTACCACCTGATGGGATGGATATGGTTCTAGGTGTAGGATGGTTTATATAATTAGGAGCTTATACCACGAACCTTGAAGATCAATTTATGGAGCTTAACTGGAAATAAATACATTATAAATTATATGGTATTGAAGAATCATCTTAAGAAAGGTGAATTACCAAATTAATGAAAATACTACAAAAATATCATACGAACGCACAACAATGGAAGTAAGGAAAGTATGTATCAAAGAGCACTCAAGGTTTTATGTTAATTAACCAAGTAAAATAACTTTAGTGTATGATACACATGTTAAAAAGGAACCTATCCAACACTCAAAAGAAGGAGTAAGTTAAGCCTCAAAATGGAACAAGGATAAGTATGATTCCACTAGGAGAGCATGCTCAACTAGAGTGAATCCAATTTATTACGGTTTGAGGACAAATAATTCCTTAATATGGTGCCAATTTAACAAATATAAATATAAAGTAATATTAATAATAACTACAATAAAAAATGATAAAATAATAAAATGTAATATTAACAACAACTACATTTAATGAAGAGTCATATATCACACTTATTGACTCCCATGTCCAGTCAATTCCTATAAAGGTATACCCCCATGAGATTGTTGTAAACATTTATTCATGATCAAATATACTTTTATATATTCAAATTCTATTGCATAATACTTTCATTTTTATAGCGCTTCTGCGTTAAATTGTTGGGTTTGCAACCTAATTTTAGTTACAAAGTCTTCTTTCTTAAATATGACCAACCAAGTTTTTTTTTTCATGTAGGAAACAACAATTCGAAAGGTAAAGGGAAGCACGGGCGCTGATCCTAAGGGTACGTAGGTAGTTTTAATCCATATCAAGAAGCCTCCAGGAGTATTCCAAGGATGGCGAGCATGGTCTTGAAAGGATGGCGTTGTTTGGAGGGGGATAAAACCCCTCCCAATCTCAGATCTTCCCTAGAGATACTCATGTCCATGCAACAAATCAACTGGGTCAGGATTTATCCAGGGAGAAGACAAAGGAGACATATATAAAGAAGAAGAGGGGGGGTTGCTTACCTCGATATGCAAAAAATGGATCTCTGCAAATCACTTCTAAGAAGGTGAAAGTAAAAGTGGAGCAATGGAAGGAAAAATAGGTTATTGGAAAATTCATTGGAATTTGTCCAAAGGAGAAGGATCTGCTCCGGTGGATAAAGGGATCATGGAATCCTAAAGGGAAATATGATCTGCATCTGGGAGCGAAGGGTTTCTTTACCATCATATTCTTTACCCAAGAGGACCGTGGTCGAATCTTGATGGGGGGGCTATATTTCTTTTATTCAACTGATTTATTCCTCAAACCATGGAAGGAGAGGGTTAACCCTAAAACTAAGGATTTGACCATTGCCCCTTTCTGGATCAGGCTCTATTCACTTCCTTGTGAGCATTGGGATCCAAAATTCTTGGAGGCCATCGAGAATACCTTAGGGAAGTTTGTGAAGTTTTATGAAAAAAAAACACTTCAAAGGTATACTACTTATGATATGATCTTTATCTATATGAAACTCTCACAAGAAATCCCAGAGGAAATCAATTTAACATGGGAAGATGAAGACTCGGTCCAACCCCTCGATTAGGAACAAATCCTATTATGGTGCTGAAAATACCACAAGTATGGAAACCTTAGTAGGGACTTCCCAACCCTAAAATTTGTGGTAATACCCACTCAGGAGAACAAGGAAAAAGAAAAGGATAGAAATAGTTTTAATCAAGTTTAGAACCGCAAAAAAAAAGTTAAATGGACCACCAACCTGTCTCAACCAAAGAAAACCATTGAGAAAAAGAAGTAATCTAGGAATAGGTTTGAGACCTTGATCATGATGGATACCAAGGAGGATGAAAAAAATAAGGATAACCACACACATCATATCGAGGAAGGGCATAAATTCCCATCTAAGTCAGAAAATATGCAGAAAGAAGAGTTAATGGAGGATATGGGGGATGACTTCCCCCCAATTGGGCATTAGTAAAGATCCAATGAAGGGGAGTAAACGAAAAAAACCCGAGGATGGGGAAAAACATGGGACAAATATGAATAGTCAGAGAATAGCATATATTAGGACAAGGATGATTGAATTGGGATATTACCCGATGATAAAAGAGGTATTCTCATAAGTTAAGAGACACTCCCAATGCATATAATAACTTGTAATATACGAGGGGTAAATAATCCTAGGAAAGTGAAGACCCTTTGAAATATGCTATGAAACAAAAAACATGATGTGCTAGTTCTGCAAGAAACAAAATACAACTCAACCAATATGCAATAAATTAGGAGTAAACTATGGCGTGGAAGTCTTGGAATAACTATTGATGCAAGAGGGGAAGTTGGAGGACTATCCATTCTATGGAAACCTAAGGCTCTTCACCTCAGCAATTTTAGGTCAACTAGATTCTCTATCAGTGTGGACTTCCACTTTTTCAATTCTGAGGTTAAAGTGATACTCACCAATGTCTCTGGTCCAAGTATTATGATCTAGATCCCAACTTTCTTATCGATCTTGGATAAGGAAGCACAAGAAATCAAAAACCAATTCTGGATTGTGGGTGGTGATTTCAATATGATTACATCATTGGAGGAGAAAAAGGGATGAATTTGAAATTTGGAAGCGACCAATATTTATTTCAAAGACTTCATATAGGAGAAGAGGTTGGTTGACATAGAAACTAGGAGTAGATGGTATACATGGAATAACAGAAGAAGTGGGGAACATCATGTGGCCTCTCGGTTATATCAATTCATTCTATATGAGGAAATGATTAATAAAAAAAGGGAAGCGACCACTCAGGCCCTCCCCTCTACAGGATTTGATCATTGGTCTATTAGTTTGGTTTTGGAGGATGGGGGCCCACCCAATAGGCTCCCTTTCTAATTTGATTTTTTTTTTCGCAAACACAAGAATTTGAAGGAACTTGTCAGTAAATGGTGGCAAGAGATGAATCCCATCAGGAGAACTTTGATGTATGAATTCCAACAAAACCTAAGAAAGTTAAAGGAAAATTTCCGTACCTGGAATAAGGAGGAATCTCAGGACATTTTCCAAGGAAAGAAGCTTCTCAAGGAAACACTAGAAGAACCTCAAAGGGAAGGTATGAATTATCGGTACACTGATGACCTGAAAGACTAAGAACATGTCCTCCTGGATCATCTTAGTGCCTAGGAATGATAGGAGAAAACATTTTGGAAACAAAAATATAGAACCAATGGTTGCATGAAGGGGAGAGAAATACACAATTATTTCATCACACAATGGTCCAGAACTGCCAACGGTAAAAACTAATGAGGTTAAAAAATATAATGGTTAGTATGTTGATATAAGGGAAGATATGGAGACAGAACTAGTTCAACACTTTGAAACCATCATGAAGGAATATCGACTAGATAGGTGTGGAGACATTAGGAATATTACTAGAGACATCCCAAGGAAGGTTATGAAAAAAAAATGAAATTTTGTTGAAACCTGTGGAACTCTAGGAAGTGGAGCAGGTGGTTTATCAAATGGAGGATGCAAAAGCTTCATGCCATGATGGTTTCAGAACCAACTTATTCCACCACTTCTGGGATTTAATAAAAGAGGAAGTTTGGAAAATCATGGAGGACTATAGGAGTCATAAAGGATTTTTAAGGAATTTCAATTCCACCTTTCTAAATCTCATAACCAAGGAGGATAGGTCTGTCTCTCATAATAAATTCAGACCTATAACACTATGCAATGTTATTTACAAAATTATAAAAAAGGTGTTGGCTAATAGATTAAATACTTTCCTCCAGGATTTGTTGGCCCAAGAAAAATAGGGGTTTGTGACAGGACGCCAGATTATGGATGGAATCATTTTATTCCATGAAGTCATCCACTCTCTGAAGGTTACAAAAAAACTAGGTCTGTTGCTGAAGCTTGATATTTAAAAATTCTATCATAAATTAAGTTGGAAATTTATGAAAGAAATGCTTGAGGCTTATGGTTTTCACTGGGACTGGGTCCAGTGGATAATGAATATTACTTCAACTGATTTCTTCTCTATCCTTTTAAATGGATCCCCTACGAGAACTTTTAAACCTTGAAGAGGTATCAGACAAGGGGATCCTCTATCCCCTTTCTATTTATCCTAATGGGTGAGGGGATGACCAGGGTTAAAAAATATAAGATTGAAAATATGGATATCAGGGGATTGAAACTCCATATTGGTTGTGAAACCATATCTCATCAAAAAATTTTGGATGATACAATGCTTATGGGACACTCATTGGTTCAAAAGGCGCGGGTTTTGAAGAAATTTCTAAAAACATTTTCAAGGGAGTCCAGGATGGAGGTGAATAACACAAAGTCCAAAGTATTATTTTTTAACATCCCTAGGATTAATCAATATAATATTATGCATATCTTGGGATTCCAAGGAATCTCCCTTTCGTCCAAATATCTCGGTGCACCGCTTTCCAAAGGGGTCATTAGCAAAGTCTCTTACGAATATTTACTGGAATGAATGAGAAGAAAACTGGATAACTAGGATTTTAGAACTCTTGACCTATATAATATCCCCGAATCATATTTTAGAGATACTAACTCCAGACAAAGACTCGGTGCAAAAAATTGTCAAACTAGGTGTTAGGAAATTAGTAGTTTTAACTGGAAGGGCTCAAACTGAAAGGATTATTCAAAATAAAATCATAGATCGTATATTTATGTAATTTCCATGATCTATAATAAGATAAAAATATTATCTATGATATAATTTTCATCCAAAATATTACATGAAAATTGCACTAAATCATAAAGCTCTTGAGACTAGCTAAAAAATAGAAATGTGGTTGTTACTTTTGCAAAGAGAGAAGAGAGATGTAGAGAGAAATACAGGGAAAATTTAGGACTAATAAATTGTATTCCTTAAAACATCTAGATCAGGGACCATTTAGGTTTCAGAATCAGCATCCACTAAAACCTACTCGTACGCTTCTGGGTCACCTAACCATGAAAGTAAGAAGAATTTTTAAAATCCAATCAAATAGGGGATTTGGAAAGTTACATAGGTGTGTTATAACTGATAATAAGGTATTAAATAAATTTTCATACATTCAATAATATATCTGGATTGATCTGGGGTTGTTTTGGCCCACGGAGACCCTGTGTAGAGAAGGATTCCCATTCAAGGTATGAACTCAACAAAATATTAGTATGGAGGTTGGGACGGATAGTGGGGATAGTTAAAAACCTCTTACAACTTACATAATTAAATTTGGATGCATATATCTCTCAGAATCAATAAAAATGTAAGACTAGTTAAATTTGCCTCATCATCTATCAAGGGTGTACAATAATTCATGATTTTCGTACCAAAATGTAATCAGGCATGAGAATGAAATTTATAGAGTTAAATAAAATAATTAATCATAACAAAACATTTAAAACTCCTTTCATGGACCTTATATTACTCCCATTACATTTTACAGTCAAATACCCCACTAGTTGGGCACAAAAAACACTCCTCATGTTCATTTAATCAATGAAACTCTACAAGAAAGAACCTTACTATCACATGCATATCAGAATAAGTGGAATTAAACTACAGAATTCATTATGATCTTGATGGGATCCTCCTTAGCTCAAGTCACCTGCAAAAAGATAGAAGGGGAAGAGAGAGAAGAAGGGGAATGATAACCTTGGGGTGCATCTCCCAAGAACCTGAGGCAAAACACTCAGCAAGGAATCCTTATCTTCATAAACATCAAAACAATAAAACATCCAAACTGAGTAATGGAGCTCCCCTTGTCTTTTAATAAACTTTTGGTGACTTGTTGGGAAATTCAATCATCTGCTAACCAAGTTTCCCTTGCTAAAACCATAACCCTAGCCACATGATGTGCCCTCCTTAAGAAATTAGCATGTGTGAGACAAGAAAGATGTTTCCATGTAATCCAACTTCATCCAATTTGGAAATTGCACCCTCCTTGGACTAGAATTGTTTCTTTTCCCTATGACATATTTTCCTAGACTGCCCACTTTTGTCACTAAAATCTAGAATGGAAACTGCACCCTAGAGTTGCTTCTTTTCCTTATGGAAACTTTTTTTGAACTGCTTGCTTTTTTGACTTAGTCTCCAAATGAAAACTCAACCCTACCTTGGACCATAGTTGACTCTTTTGTATCTGACAAATTTTCTTGGCTTTTGTCAGTCCTGTGACAGATTATATTTTCTCTTTGGCAAGTTGACTTCCCTAGGTATCCCTCCTGTTAATGGAATATTATTTTCCACATAATTAATTGCATAATAATTAAATTTGACAAGAAATAAAACTTAGTATAATCCTTTTACATAATTTTTATAGCAATTTTCCCTAGAGTAATTAAATAATATCACTTAGAACCCCTAGGTGTTTATCATGGTCACCACTTTTGATGGTCAAAATGTGGGGACATGAAAACTTAGCAAGCATAGTAGTTTTAGTGACAGAAGTGCTTCAAGCCATGCCTATCTACTTCTTTTCTACAATGGATGCTCTGAAATCGGTTCTAAAAGAGATCAAGGCTAGTCAAAGACAATTTTTGTGGAAAGCCAGTAAGGAAAAACATAGATGGGATATGGTGAGTTGGGACATAGTCTGTAAACCAAGGGCTCAAGATGGTATGGGATTGAGAGACCCAAAGAAAAATAGTAAAGTCCTAGGAGCAAAAATTTTGTGGCACTCGATGTCACACAAAGAAGATCCATGGGAAAAATTATGGCATAGTAAGTATGCTCAAGGAAAACCAAAACAAGATCTCATAAGATTTAACGAAAGCATGCACGAATCCCATATCTGGAATTATGCTCATGTGAATAGAAGGAATAACATTCTACCCTTTTCTATAATATATCATATTTAACAAAAAGTGAAAATATTCCATGAATATTTTTTATTTTGGGCATAAATTTTCTCCCGTAACTTAGAATTGGGATAACTTTGGACAATTGGAAAGGTTTTGAAATTATCTACAACATTTTAGTTTAAAAAAACATCTTTTACAAGATGATTTGTTACTAAAACTCCCATCCCAGATAAACGGTAAGGAATTAGGAAAAACGCAAAACAAAAAAGTTGTAGATAATTTCAATACCTTTACAATGGTCCAAAGTCCTCCCAATTGCAAGTTACATGAAAAAAAGTTCCCAAAATACGAAAGATTACTGGAATATTCTAGTAGTTTTTCCAATAGGATACAAACCTTAACAACGTGCTCTATCTCCCCTCAAACTCCTATAAGTCGAGATATATCTATATTTTCATAAATAGTTTTAATGTTTGGTTTCTTGGATACATGATGCATTGACGAACACATTTTAGAGACATGGATAGAATGTCCTCCAAATAACCAAGAAGGAAAGATTAAAACACTCATCTCTTCGTACTTCACAGTAAATCCATTGCACATGCCTTTCCTTTTAGATTCTATATATAATAAGTAACCAACGTTAATAGTCAATAGAAAAGGGAAGGGTTAGTGCCAATGAATAAGACATAGAGATTCGATATTTGTCCCATAGCGGATCAACATATGTACATATAAAATGAAACCCATAATTGATCTAGTATGATTTTGAGTGAAAACGTGAATTCTAGGAAACTGAAAGATCAACAAAGCTCTCGAGCTTGTTTTCTATATCCAAGAAACCAAACATTAAAACTGTTTATTAAAATATAGATATATCTTGAGGGGAGATAGAGAACGTTGTTAGGGTTTGTTCCTTCTATGCATGAGAGATCGTTTGGAAATATAAAATAAGATATACGATCTAGTGAGCCATTGACGCTTGAACTTCGTGCTTATCTCCAATGTTGGAGGCACTCGAGATGTCCACCTCGTTTGGTAAAAGGGTCAAGAACTGGCTGGCATCCCATGTAATGCAATTGGGGATAGAACTCACAAAGCAATTCCTACCTCAACTGGTAGAGCCTTTTGTTCCAAGCCACTACCAGTGATGGCAGGACAATTTTTTTGTATAACACCGCTCCTTCAAATTGGCAATTCGGGAAGAATTTCGAAGGTATCCAACTATAAGAATAGCTGAATTCGATTGCAAAATCTGTATAGCCTATAATATCAGTCAATCTGTCATTTGGGATATGTAGTGACTTGGACTGTTGACACCCTCTTCCGGTTGTTAGCTTTGTTATGTGATTCTTGAAGAATTATCAACAAATACCTTTGAAGAATTATCCCGTTTATTTCCATTCTCCTCCTCATATTATTTTCTGTTCGGTTTACTGTTTTTAAAATCCGATTGGAAACATTGCGATGTGTAAATATTGGAGGATTCATTCAAAACATTTGTTTTATTGTATCCAATCGTTTCCACCAGAACATGAAGTCACGATAAAATAAATTTAGCAATGCGTCAATGCACTACCCTCTTACCCATATACATTTTCACTTCCTTCGTTGCTCTCTCCTTACTAGTGAAACATTATTTCCATAGAAATTTAGAATGGTCATCCACTAGGGGAGATTCCAATGTGGCGTAAAGAATTCTTCCACACCCAAATAATGGTTATGCCACTTAGGCGAAACTTATACAAAGCAATAAAATCGAACACATGAAATTGTATAATAAAACGTGGTATAACCAAATGCCAGGTTCTGGTCATTGACAGAAATAACGTATATAAGCTTGCTTAGAACCGGTGTTTGGAAGCTTGCTTTTCCTTTGAGGACCAAGTTCACTGGGACTGGGTGAAGGTTACAGTGTTCAAGGCAAGAGGGAGGCGAAGAAGAGAAAAGGGAGGAGCGAGCGGAGCTCCGATCCCTTGGCAGCCAAAGATCCGCCCCTTACTGGTGGCGCGATGCTTAGAAATATACCAGCAATTATCTCTTCTCCATAGTTCCCAAAGAAATATACTAGCAATTATCCAATAATTTATAACGATTTAATATTATATCACATTGAAGTATATTAATAAATGTTAGGTATAACTCCCGATTCAATGTCTATTCATGGCTAAAACATTAATTTATAGATTACAATGAGGCGGTTGATTACCAGCCTTTTCTCCTTCCTATCTAATCATATTCCTATTTATTATTTATTTACAATAATCCTGACGGATTATTCTAACAATCCCCCTCTTAATCCGAAGGGGTGTTCATAAGTCCGAGCATGTTTGTGAATCTTTCAAACTTTTCTCGTCCAAGCGCTTTGGTGAAGATGTCTGCAACTTGATCATTTGTGGAACAATGTCGAAGATGGACTGTCTTGGCCTCTACATGATGTCGAATCAAATGATACTTTGTGTTGATGTGTTTGGTTCGATCATGGAATCTAGGATTCTTAGCCAGCTTGATTGCAGAAGTATTGTCGACCAACAATGGAGTGGAGTTCTCTTGTTTTTCTTGCAAATATTCAAGTATCTTCCTGAGCCATACTATTTATTTCGTTGCTTCAGCTGCAGCCACATATTCTGCTTTGGTTGTTGAATCTACTGGAACTGACTGTTTGCGTGATCTCCATGAAACAACTGCTGATCCAAGACTCATAGTGTATCCAGAAGTTGATACTCCTGTCTCCTTATTTCCATCAAAATCTGAGTCTGAGTACCCAATAAGTTTGAAGTCATCCACTTTAGAGTACTTGAGTCCAACGTCTTGAGTCCCTTTCAAGTATCTTAGAACC
>LPNX011046992.1:472601-484457 GCA_001517045.1 Pseudotsuga menziesii
TCATATCTAGTCATGATGACTTGGTTGTCAGATGACTTTCTTATTTCAATGATTCCATCAAACATGTGGATGGAATGGCCTTGCTGTCGAATCTCCACCAAGGACAGCAGGCTCCTCTGCAACTCTAGAAGATAGAGAACGTTCTTCAACAAGAAATCAAGGAATCCAAGCATCTTCAGTCGAATGGTGCCCATTCCCTTTGGTTTATTACTTGACTTATCTGCAAAGTACACTATGCCATCTATTGATTCATTCAGTTCTTCAAAACAGTCTTTTCTAAATGTCATGTGTGATCTTGCACCAGTATCAAGCAGCCAACAATCTTTGTAAGATGAAAGAGAAGTCATTTCATTAAATCCAAGATTACAATGTGCAACAATACAAGAATCAGAAAATTTACTAGCATCTTGGTCATCTTTCTTCTGGTTGTGCTTGTCTTTGATGGAATCCCATGAATCCCAACACTGATCTGATGTGTGCCCAGTCTTTTCACAACGCTTGCACTGCAAATCTGATCTTTTGGTGAAGTTATTTCTGCCCCCTCTGCCTCTGAAGCTTCTTCTTCCTTTGCCTCTCTTGCTGCAATATCCCTTGGAAGGGTATTTTGATTGGTCTTTTCCAGCTAGGGCAGCACCAATACTAGATGCCAAAGAGTGCATCTTTACAACTGTTAGTGTAATTTATAGTAATAAAATTGATATGACAAAGAGAAATAGAAAAAATAATAACCTTGCAGGTCTAGAGTCTCTGCCAAGGTGATTTACAATCTCAACTTCAGGTTTTAAAGTGATACAATGACAGTATCCCAGCTTCAATTTGCAGCAATTCAGGGAGAAGAAATCATTTCAGGAATTCGACAGCAGCAATATTAAAATACTTTTTACAGCCTTCAATGCATATATCAGTATGATATATCAGTCAGCATTAATGCAGCAAGCATTATAAATCACTTCAGGATGTGAAGTGCAGCACACAATCACAATATATCAGAGAGCATATATTAGTCAGCATATATATATCAGATATAATTCAATCAATTCAGCCAGATCTTACAGCAATTCTTCAGTCTCCAATACTTCAGTCTTCAACACATACCACACCAGGGTTCTGCTGCGTCACTCTGATAGAGAGTACCAGCAATGTGTCTTCACAGTATTCACAATGCAGTCACACCAGGCAGTCTTTAAGGAAGCTCCACGCACAACTCTCAACTATGGAGAGGGACCCTAGCACTTTCCATGGTGGTAGCAGTCTTAAAAAAGGATTCCACAGCCTTCAAGAATGCAAACTTTACTCCAACGCAAGCTTAATGCTTCACATTGTAATGTATTACACAACAATGTAAATGGGAAGCAAAATAAATTAGTTTGGGTAGCAACTTTACTACTATCACTATTCACCAAAGACGTAGCTCTTAACCAGCAAGGAATTTGAAAGCAATCACCACAAGTGAACGACTATCAACAGGACTTCACTAGCTCACAGCAGAGATTATTTTTCCAATGCAGTCTCCATCGTGTTAGATCAGAAAATTAGGGTTTACTTCAAAAATATCAAAATATATCAAAATCGATCAAAATATTCAAGCAGCTACACTATTCAATGCAGAGCTCCAACGTAATAGATATATATATCAGTCTTCAAATGATCATACTCTCACAGCTCCAATGCATCAATTTTCAGCACAGAATTTATAGTCGTGACTCCACGCAGGCATTATGGTTTACACAGCTCCAACGCAATGTATATCAATACACACAGTCAACTCATTATATATCAATGCAGTATCTCTCCAGGAGCAGTCTCTCCATGAGCAGGTTCACGCTGTCAACGCATCAGCAATGGCATCAGTCTTCAACGCTGGCTCTTCACGCAATGGAGGTTGCAGTCTTCAAGGTTTCCAGTCCTTCTACTCGCCCTTCCACTCGTCCTTCACTCCACGCAGCCTATCAACACTTCAACGTAGTAATACTAGATGATAATCTTTCTTCTATGTGTTGCAGCTCTCACAACACAGCCAGAAGGCACATCTCTCCATGCTGGTCTTCAATGTGTTGCAGCATACATTATTATGTGAACAGATACAGTCTCAAATGCAGACAGCAACCGGAGCGCAGTCTCAAACGCAGGCAGTAATATATCAGTCTATAATACTATCTCTTCTCCACGCAGCCTCAGTATAGTCACGAGCAGCATACAGCTCATTCTTCAAGGGGTTTTCAGCAGTCTGCGTGTATTTTGAGCTATGGAGAGCAAATGAAAATTCTCCACGCAGAACAGTCTCCACGCCTTCACGCAGTACTCCACTCCAGAGAAAGGAAATGACGCCAATGTTGCGTGGGCAATCAAGAAAACACTATAATCTGGTGAAATTTGTTCAAAATATTGCAGATCAAAAATGGGTCTCTATGCAGAAAAAAAATTAGGGTTTCCAGTACAGCAAAGGGAGGTCGCTCACAGCAAAGGGAGGTCGCTCACATCTGAAGGCCACGACTCTATAAATACATCTGCAAGCATACATTATCAGTCTTCAGTGCATACAACTGCAAATACAATAGAATGCACAGCACAGTCTCAAACTCTAGCACAACGCAGCAGGTCGCAACCCACCAGAAGAGAGCCCACAAAAAAATAGGGTTTAAGACAAATTCTAAACTCCCTCATGAAAACGCAGCAGAAGAATAACTCAGGATTAGGGTTAGGTATTGCATGCACGCAGAGACTGGATTTCTCATGCCACTGGCAGACTGATGGAGCAGTTTGGCAATGGACTGGACTGGCAAGCAGAATGACAATGGACAAAAATGCAGTAGGAGTTATGGCAGACAGCCCTGCTCTGATACCACTTGTTAGGTATAACTCCCGATTCAATGTCTATTCATGGCTAAAACATTAATTTATAGATTACAATGAGGCGGTTGATTACCAGCCTTTTCGCCTTCCTATCTATTCATATTCCTATTTATTATTTATTTACAATAATCCTCACGGATTATTCTAACAAGAAATATACCACCAATTATTCAATAATTTATAACTGTTTAATATTAACTATATCACATTGAAGTATATTAAGAAATATATTTTTCAAAGAAGTATACCAGCAATTATCCAATAATTTATAACGGTTTAATATTAATGATATCACATTGAAGTATATTAAGTCTTTCTTGAAATTATTAATGCTATTTGATTTATTGGTTTTGAATCAAGACTTTGAACAAGATATATTGTATTTAGAAAATTTAGTCTTTTTATTTACTTAATCTAAATAGCCTAATGTTTGGTATTTGATTGGATTAACATAATACTTTTTAACTATTTATATAGAATCGATGGTTTTTTTTATTAAATTGGAGTATATATGTTTTACATGTTATTAAAAATGTTTTTAAATCATTAGTAATAATGTTTTGAGGTATTCAAATTTTATATTCAATTTAATTTTAAATTATTATGTAATTAAAAATAAAGCATTATAAAAAAACTCATAATTTATTAATGAATAAATGGTGGGATACATTGTAATATACATAATTACATATAACACTTAGAATGATGGTAGTCCATCTTTAACAAAATATGTGACAACTATGTTTATTTACAAAAAGCTCTCAAGAAGATAATTATATTTCATTTTATAATAATGTCAAAAATATAAAGTAAGCAAAAACCTTAATGTGAAAAAACTCTAAAGTTCGTCGGGAAGGGATGAGGGAGCGACAAGAGTGTTTTTTTCAATTTGTTTTGAATATAATTTTTAGGGGGGCGTTTAGGGGGTTAGGGGATTAAAAACTTATTTTTTAATATTGTTTTAAATTTAATGTTGTGGGGGTTATGGGGAGGGTTTCTAAAAAAAATTATTTATATTTTTTTAATATAATGTTGTGTGGGTGGGGTGGAGTTTAGGGGGTATAATTTTGTTTTCAATGTTTTTAAGTGTAATGTTGTGAGGGTTGTTTAGGGGGTTGGGGGAGGGATTTGATGTAATGTTCTTAAATACAATGTTGTGGGGGTGTTATATTTTTTATTTTTTTAAAGTAATATTGATGTTATTGTTACGGGGGTTTTAAAATTTTGTTGTATTTTTTAAATTTAATGTGGTGGGGTTTAGGGCATTGGGGACTTTTTTATTTTATTTTTTTAATCTAATATCGATGTAATTTTTTAAATGTACTTTTTTAAATTTTATTGATACACTTGTGGCGAAGATGTCAAAAGAGCCTCAACCCCCATTAGCAAGGATGTTTGGAAAGAAACAATTTGGGAATCTTGCAGACATATAAGAACCAATGGAAGATGACATTAATGCTCCTCAAGGAAGCCAAGCTCAAAAAATTCCAATTTTGATGAAGAATTTGGCCAGCTTGATATTGTTGATTAGTTTCATGTCTTGATGAAAATGTTAAATTTGACAACTTTTTGATAAGATATATTAGTAATGTTTTGACTTTCAAACTTTATTTTAGAAATAAAATTTCTATATATAATGTTTTTAATATGTTATTTACAAATATGTGGTATAGTTTTTCTTGAATTTATGTGAATGGTTACTTTTTGGAAAATAATATAATATAATATCTTTTTTATACAACATATCTCTGAAAATCCATTGAAAATGGTCTTCAATGTTTTTATTTTCTAGATTTTTTTACAAATTTGTCAATAAAAATGTCTTATTTTGTCGATAAAAATGCCTTATTTTTAAAAAAAATTGCAAAATATATATGTTTTTCATTATAACTTGCTTCTAAATGTATGTTATTTTGTTACATTTCTAAAAAACACACTTCAAAATATAAATTAAAATTACTTTACGACAAAGATGATTCAAAGACCCAAAAAAATGCATGAAAATGAAAATGTGTGATACTAGTATCAACCCTTTTTGAAACGGAGGTAATAATGGCTACTGAAATTAGGAGAGAGAAAAATGAGAACTATGTAGAGTTCTCATTTCATAGTATAAGTGGTTAATTACAAAAATTAATTGACAAGAAGTATATTCGACCTAGTGTTTCCCCTTAGGTATCATCGGTCTTATTTGTAAAGATTAAATATAGAACCTTAAGATTTTGTATACACTATCGACAACTAAATAAAATAACTATTAAAAATCAATATCATTTACCCCACATAGACAATCTGTTTGATCAGTTCCGCGAGGAAACAATCTTCTCTAAAATAGATCTAAGGTATGGATGCCATTAGGTGCGAATTAAAGATGAAGACATATTTGAAACTACATTTACGACTCGTAATGGTTATTATGAATTTTTTGTAATGCCTTTGGGGTTGACAAACACACCTGAAGACTTTATGTGCTTAATGAATAGTATTTGAAGTAACTATACAGATAAATTTGTAGTCATCCTCATCGACAAATTACATATTTACCCAAAGAATAAATAAGAACATGCAGCACATCTAAAGATAATTTTACAAGTATTAAGAGAACAACAGTTGTATGATAAGTTAAGCAAATGTGACTTCTTTAAAGACTTGATTCAATATCTAGGACACATATTGTCCAAGCTTGGAATATCTGTCGAACACTACAAAATTAAGGCTATCATTAAATTGTCTGTTCCTAAAAATGTAACAAACATAAGATCATTCATAGGGATTACTGATTATTATCAAAAGTTCATAGACGATTTTTCTAGGATAGCCTACCCCATAACTTCATTGCAGAAGAAAGGTAAAAAGTTTGAGTGGATTGAAAAGCATATGGAAAAGTTTTAATAAATTAAAACACTTGTTAACTATCACCCCTTTCCTAAAAATTGTTGATCCTTTTAAGGATTTTGTCGTATGTACCGACTCTTGTAAGGAAGGATTAGGCACGGTGTTAATACAAGAAAATTATGTCGTGGCTTATGAATCTAGAAAAACAAAAGAGCATGAAAATAATTTTGGTATGCAAGACTTAGAACTTGCTACAATTATACATGCTTTAAATATGTGGCAACACTACCTCATCAAAAAGAAAAAAAATCTCTGTTAGTGTCAAATAACATATGTTTAAAATATTTATTTGACCAACAAAATTTAAATGCTATAAAATCTAGGTGGTTGTCTTTCTTAAGTGAATACAATTTTGAAATAAATCACATAAAGGAAAAAAGAATACAAAGTTGCAGATGCTTTGAGTCGACAGACAAACTTACTTTTTGCAAGTAGCAGTTACAAAACATATATCGAAAATTAGATCTTAAATGCAGAAAATTATGATAAAGAATACAAAAATTTAAAAGAAAAGATTGTTGAAAATGAAAAGAAAGAAATAAAAAAAAAGATTTTATCCTAAATAAAGAAGAATTATTTCTATATAAAAACAGGTTGTACATACCAAATATAATGTAAATCAAATTAACAGTCATGAATGAGTTACATAAACAACCTTATTCAAAACATCCTAGATACCAAAAGATAATCACCATGATCAGAAACGACTTCTTTTGGACTAACATGAAATAAGAGGTATCAGAGTACTTAGGTCACTGCATCAAATGCCAACAAGTAAAGGAAGAACAACAACATCCTGTAGGGTTGTTGCAACCTCTACCCATCTGAGAGGGGAAGTGGGAAATAATTAGCATGGATTTTATAACAGATCTTCCTAAAAATTTCAGGCAACATGACTCAATTATGGTTGTAGTCGATAAGTTGAATAAAGAAGCTCATTTTATTCCTGTAAAATATACTTATAAGGATGCTAACATTGCATATATTTTTATGAAAGATATTTTTAGGTTACATGGCGTACCAAAGGTAATAATCTCAAATAGAGATGTAAAATTTAGAAGAATTTTTTGGAAGGATTTGTTTAAAGGGTTAGGCACTCAGTTGAACTTCAGTATTGCATATCATCTGCAAATGGGTGAGCATACTGAAAGAGTAAACCAAGTCCTAGAATAAATACTAAGAATGTATGTAATGGACAAACTAGGTAAATCGGAATACTACGTACACTTAGTCAAATTTGCTTATAATACTAATTTTCAAGTATCAGCAGGTATGAGTCCATTTGAAATTATATATGGATGCAAATGTAATACTCCAATTTCTTGCAGCAGTACAACTGATAGGCTAATGTTACAACTGAAATTGTTAAAGGATATGGAACTTACCATGAAACCGGTGCAACAAAACTTGGAGGTTGCCAAGGAAAAGGAGAAACGTTATGTTGACTTAAACAAAACTCCTAGAGAGTTCTAGGTAGGTGAGCAGGTGTACATAAAGGTAAATCCCAAGATTTTTTTTTTGAGATTGGGAAAGTATTCAAAGCTTGCCCCTAGGTATTGCTGGCCATTTGAGATTTTGGCTAAAGTAGGGATGGTTGCATACCAGTTAGCCCTACTACCTACTATTAAAGTACATAATGTTTTTCATGTTTCCATTTTGAAAATATACATTCATGATTCTACTCATGTAATCGATTGAAATTTTAGATAGGTGGAACCCAAATGAGAGTTCCAAGTCGTACCAGAGTGTATTCTCGACATGAGAGAAGTTTTACTCCAGAATTGTACCATTGGACATGTCAAAGTGCAATGGAAGCACCTTAGTAAGGAAAAATCTACTTGGGAATTGGATAGTGTTATGTGGGAGGCATATCCAATCCTATTCCAAGATGAAGATGTGGAAGAATAAATCAGTAAATTAATAACACCGAGGACAGTGTTATCCTCTAAGAGGAGGTGTATGTAATACACCAAGAATTAATAATTTATTATTAATTTCTGCTAAGATATTTTATTTTATTATTTAAATATCTCTTATAGAAAGTAAAAAATAAAACAAATGTAATGAATTATTCTTTTATTTATAAAAGATACTAAAGGGGACACAAATAAAATAGTTGTTGAAGAGTGTGTGTTGACCCATAGGAGGAAAGGACAAGTGGTTGTAGATGTTGAGTAAGAACTCAAGGTGTACGAGGCATCTTCCCCAAAATTAAGGGACAACTCTTTGTTGGGTGCTAAAGAGAAGGAGGATCATAAATGACCAAGTACTAGGAAATATGATATAATAGTATGGGGTGCATCCATGGATGTAAGTTACAATTTTTGGCAATGCAATTTCGGAAAAACACAAAAATGTACCTCAATCGAGCTTTTTCAAAACCCTCGATTGAGGTTTTCTTAAACCCTCGATCGAGATTTTGAAAAACACTCGATCGAGGTACATGTGCTTGATCAAGGGTTAAAAAAAATCTTGATTGAGGGTTAAAAGAAGCTCGATCGAGAATATTTAATTGCTTTTACTATAAATAGGAAACAAACCTTTGATATAATTCACTGCCTTTATTGGATAGAAAATGGTCATTTATATTCATTTGTAGATATGGGTCGTGGAGTAATTGGAGTTATAGATATCCGATAACTCCAATTACTCCACGACTAATATCTACACATAAAACCTAGAGGAAGTGGCAGTAGTAATGATTTTACTTATTTCTTATTCAAGGTATGTACTATTACCCACAAGTATTATTTTTCTAGTCGAAATTATGTTTTATTAAATTTTATTATCATATAATTCTAGGTTTTATTTTAATTGAATTCGAAGAATTTCTTCCTATGAACAATACAAGATTTGAAAAACTTTAATTAAATAAATTTTTGGGTGTCCATATTCATGTGCACACACGAATATTGGCACTCGAATAGTTTTTTAGATAAATCTTTAAAAATATCGATCAGGCTTTTCATTTAATGAAGTCTTCCAAAAGATCCTTGGACACCTTATATTTTGAATCTCAATTTGAATTCATGTCATTGAACATTTTCAATTCTTTTCGAAATGAGAATTAGTATCATGTTTAGTCACGTGTTATTGATGTAAATTCTAATGTCATTCAATAATTTACTAGAAAAATTAACTGCAAATGTGTGGCACAATAACAATTTTGAAGAGTAAACAATGGACATTGATATAACCCAAGGAAATGAGGTCATTTTTTTTTATGCTCACATTTTCATTTCTCTAAATGTAGTAAAAATACTTTTCTCCTTCGTATATAATTTTTAATTTTAAAAAACTACAATTATGTGATATGACTATGAATGTAACACTAATTTTTATCTTAATTGTCATGTTCTATTCTGCCCTCGGCTCTAAGATTTAAATATCTAACCCGAGTATCTATACCATAGGTAGATCATAGTCTTGAAAATCCAGGTCGAGTGGACACAATTCGCCTAAGTTCAGCTCATCAACTAAATTGCATGCATCATTGGTCTCATTGGTTGAATGCAAAAATAGTACTATGACAGTCTGCTTATCAAAAGGAAAAGACAATACTATGACAATCGATAGGGATCTAAATATTTATCAAAAGGCAATTTGTATACAATTATAAAATATATAACTATGCGATTCACTATAATTATAAAGTATTTATCCATTCACATAATGATTCATAAGTTATTAGTTCACTAAGTGACTTATTGTCCTCAACTAATTCGAAGGTATCTTTCTAGAGATAGGATTGTTTAAACATCTAGTTCCTCTTTGAGTTACACCAGGGAATTATTTTTCCTACTTTTTAGAAAACAGTCACTCTACATGATACACATACCCTCATGAAAACTACAATCAAATTCACAGTTATTTATCACTAAATATTCTCAAATCTAATTCCAAAATCGTGTTTGGATAGCCTAAGCATACGGGTATTAATCCCAAGGAAAACATTACAATCAATGCTACAATTTTCTAATTAAAACGCCCAAATATCCTTTTAAATACCGAATCTTTCCAAAACCAATGCATGACAATAATTCCATCCCAAATGGAAACCGAGTGTCTCTAAACATAAACATTTAGATCTAAAAAGGATTCTCACCAGAAACGCTTACAATTACTTCATAACCATGATTTCAATTGGTGAACACGGGACTAAATATTTCTTCTTATAGATCTCAAAGACCTTATGGGTCATAGCAAGAATCACAACTTTAAGTGATATCAAATTAAAAAATATGATTAATAAAAATGTGGTTGTAAAACCATTGAATGGCATCCACAATCATTTAAAAAAAAAACTACAAGCTCTTAACCAACATACATCTAAGTGCAGAACGACGGTTTGCGGAAGACAAATTGAAAAAAGTTGAAAGGAACCCCACAATCTGCAATCCATAATTGTAGAAGGATAAATGCAGAAGCTTAATTCCAAAAATTTAAAAACCAACCCGCAATCTGCAATCACAATCCGTAATTGCCGAAGGATAAAAGCAGAAGGTTAATTCAAAAAATTTGAAAGGTAACCCGCAGTTGCGGAAGGATAAATGAAAAAGGTTAATTCATAAGAGTTAAAAGGCAACCTGGAATTTGCAATCTGCAATTTCATGAGGCTAAATGCGGAAGGTTAATTCAAAAAAATTGAAAGGAAACCTGTAATATGCAATCCACCATTGTGGAAGGCTAAATGCAGAAGGTTAATTCAAAAAAGATGAAAGGAAACCCGCAATCCACAATCCACAATTGAGGAAGGGTAAATGTGGAAGGTTAATTAAAAAAAGTTGAAAGGAAACCTGCAATTCGCAACCCGCAGTCATAGAAGTATCATTGCGGAAGGATATTTGTAGAAAGATAAATTTCAGAAGGATCATTGCGGAAATATATTTACGGAAAGATAAATTTCAAAAATATCATTCCAGAAATATCATTGGGGAAAGATAAATTGTGGAAAGAATAATAAACTTAGAATTTCAGGACTGAACAGATAAATGAGTTGGATCCTAATTTTATTAGCCGAGTTCAATGATTGAGGAAAAGTTGAACGAACAAGTACAGTTAAAAATGAATAATGAACCTTCAAAATTTTAATAATTCCATTTTTTAAGCTACGTAAATCTATTATAATACAAAGGAAAAAAATTACAGAATTCATCATGGCCAGAGGAGGTCAAAGGCAGTGAAGCCACCACCTTGACCTTTCAAAAGATGGCCATCTGAGAGAGCTAGAGGAGAAACTGTTCCACTTTGAAAGTAAAGGCCAAGGCCCATAAACTGACATGGTTACATATTTTGACAGTAAAACAACATAAACAAAGACAAGAGCCTGGAAAAAGACACAGGCAATGACCCAAATAGACATAGACGTAGGCCTAGTGAAAGACACTGGCATTGACTGTACAATAAACATAGACAAAGGCCTGGAAATAGACACAGGCATACGAAATATACACGATCAGCAAAAAACCAAAAAACCTGGACAACTTGAGCATCAAATAGGTGGAATGTTTTGAATTTCTTCAGTTATGGGGTAAGCCCATCATTCCTCTTGCGACTAGCTGGGTAAGTTAGTGGCAACTTCTGGAGGCATCTGAGGCTGTAGCTACTATGGAGTAGGCTACTGGGCGACCATCTCCTTCAAGTGCTTGATTAATGGCTCAACCGTCGAGGGTATGGGGAAAGGCAGAGCAGGAGAAGGCGCCATGGTGCACCTAGTTTCACTACCACTACCGCCTCCAGTAAGAAAAATCACACCACCCGTGGCACTACCGCTTCCACAACCACCCCGATCATGGCACTCTCCATGCAGCCCTCTGTAGCTTGAGATACCCATATTTCCTTTCCACGCGAATGAGCTCTCCATTTCCATGAGTTGAGCATATATCTTTCAGATTCTGGTCTTCACCATCTGAACCAAATTTAATTCCCCATCCAACGAGCTCTCCCGATCGAAATTTGACTAAAAACACGGGTAGATATGTCGAAAATGCAAACAAAAAAAATAGTTTTTTTTTATGATTCCTATCCCCAAATTTATATTAAAAAAGTGTTTAAGACCTATACGGTATTTCAAATTTAAATCAATTTCATTGGCTAACACATGATGAC
>LPNX011046992.1:493926-529877 GCA_001517045.1 Pseudotsuga menziesii
CATTAAAAGAAAATTTTCACACATTAAATAACATCAGAATATTTAAAAAAAATATCATTGGGAATCCAAAATAATATTCTACAATTTGTTTTTTTACTACAAGTCGAAATTCAGAAGGCATATATGTGTTTCGAGGGCTTCTATCTAGCACATGAGTACAAAAATAGGTTTTCGTTGCCAAATTTGGCCAAAAAGTGTTACCCACCTTCATGGAATCACCCTATGTCAATTAGCAAGTAGAAGGCTAGCACTAGATGGGGATTGAGTCTGATAATGCAACAGATGGCGCGTTAAGTGGATTTTTCTCTTGTGATTCAATAAACAAGATTAGGGGTTCTATAGCAAGTGATTTGGCTGCTCTAGGAGTTGGTTGGGAGGAACTAACATTCCATTTATGTTTTCCCAGCAAGGGTGCTAGGTTCTTTTCCTATTGATTATTTGGTATAAATAGTTATAGTAGGATTTCCATTCTTAACTTGGAATCACAACTAGTTCTTTTAGAAAAAAATTATTATGTATCTGAATTAAATAATGATCCATTATGTATATTATTGAAGTACCGATCCATTCTGCACCTAAATAGAATAGTGTTATGTTACGCATTCGTTCACTAATCATTCTTATTATGTTTTCAAACTATATATTTTTTCATGTTAGTACATTCAAGGCTATAAAATCCAAATTTAATTATTTATGTACATCGGATCGGGTTAAGATCTGAGATCCTTCTTCAGAATTATAACATATTAAAAAAATATATATTTCATAAATCCCATTACAGATCGGGATTGAAGTATTTATCAATAGGAAATATGTATAGAATTATAAAATATATTATTATGTAGTTTTATAAATTATTTAGTCATTCACAAGGTTGGCGAGGAGTGGGATGGCGCAGACGTTCACTGTCAATTCAAGGATGATGCCATAAGGTGCACGGTAAGCCTTTTAGAAAACCTTGTGCTTGTCACCTCTCGGCCTTATGGTTAGGACTGGGTTATATCATTTTGCTGGATGGGGTTTTACTATGGAATTTCGATTCACCTTCGGACCTATGTTTACAGGATTTGGGTTTGTAAAATAATTGTGTTGTTAGCAGCGAATGGGGAACCTTGGGACTTTTAACAGAATCTGTGTTTTGTTTATGTAAATTGTGTTTTGGTTTGGGGATTTAAGCCTAGGCAATACCATTGCTTGCAATGGTTCCATATCCCTCGACACGAGTTTGTAAACTTCAATTGAAGAATTTAATGGTTACTGTGTAAATAAATCTATTCTGCGTTTTTAATATTGCGTTGGTATTCTTAAAGCTTGGATTTATGTGGCATTCGCCTTTGTAGATGGTCTGTGTATAAATGCTTATATTTATTTCTTAGCTGTAATACTTGACAACGTATGGGTTGCGGCCATGCTATGTATGGCATGAGCACTCCCCATGGTTGCTGGGATAGCTTGGATGGTTGCAATTCTTTGTTGTTTCATTTATTAGTGTGTAATGTGGAATGTGGAAGACCCATGGGTGTGAACCCACGATGGCTATCATTGTTGTAGATTGACTTGTTGGTAGCCATACGATATCTCAAGGTTTACTTTTAAGGGACTGTATATTTAGTTAATGTGGCTGAGGCCATGCTTACAGCGTGAGTACAGACATGGGGTCTCACGAACTTGTTGTAGCGTGTTTAAATTGTTATTGCAGCCCACATACACTATGTGTATAGCATGGCCTTGATAATTGTAGAATGAGTCTACAGGATTCTAATAATGGTCATTGCTGATTTAATGAGTATGTAAATAAAATGGATGGTTGCGAATTGAGGCTTTAGGTTCCCATAGGATTCAATTCCTTCCCTCTCTTGTAATTACTAAGGACTATTTAAAGATTATGATGAGGTTTAAATAAAAGAAATGATACATGTATATAAATGTAATTACCTAGTTTTAATTGTTATTTGGAAAGAATGTATGGTTAACTAAATGATTACTCCGTATACATGTTTAAGGTGGATTCTATTATGTCCTGTGAGTAATATTATATGGAGGTTAAATGATTTATGAATACAATTCTAATAATGTTTATTTAATGGAAAATGGTTCAGTGTTACTTAATGTATATAATTCCTTCCATCTCTTGTAATTACTAAGGACTATTTAAAGATTATGATGAGGTTTAAATAAAAGAAATGATACATGTATATAAATGTAATTACCTAGTTTTAATTGTTATTTGGAAAGAATGTATGGTTAACTAAATGATTACTCCTTATACATGTTTAAGGTGGATTCTATTATGGCCTGTGAGTAATATTAGATGGAGGTTAAATGATTTATGAATACAATTCTAATAATGTTTATTTAATGGAAAATGGTTCAGTGTTACTTAATGTATATTTAATTATACAGACCTTGAAAGGTCTTTGCTAGTTTGTACCTTGGATTTCAATATAGAATGTTTATAAATTGTTCTTTAGATATAATTGTTATTAGATAGATTAGATTTGTATTCTATTCCAGAACGGTTAATGCATATTTATCAATAGTGTTCTGGTTACTTCACTTGTAAATTTTAAATAAGTAATAGAGACCTAGGTTTTAAATGAAACCCTAGATTTGAGCTAGTATTTATTTAAGATGGCTCTCTTGACAAATGGAATCTGTTAGTGGAGTAAAATAGGCTAAAGAGCATCTATATAATAGACCTGAAATAAAATCTATCTTGCAATAGAACACAATTTAAACACGTAATATACTAGAGAAGTAAACTTAAATGAATAAACTCCGGTAACTTAAGCATATGAAATAAATTGAAACTTAGGGTTATACTTTAAAGATGTAAACACTAGAAGATTTAAATAGAGAAAAAATGCATGGGGTTAGCAGATATAATATGAACCTTTACCTATTTCAGCCAAATTTTATGCTATAAGATGAAACAGGAAGACTAGGATCTCATACCTGTAATTTTTTAAGCTCCTTTAATGGCTAAACCTGCACACATAAATAACCAGCATTAAAAATTCATAGGTAGATCTAACCTATATATTAGATGACCGAATCAATTGGGAACTACCACGTTCCATCCAACCATGACCTGGAACCATTCCTAGTTTCAATCCGGATCCCCTCAAGCTGGTTTCCAACATGCAAGTAGCTTAGAGTTCCTAAGGTAGGGTTTCCTAATCGATATATCAGTTATGGATCAGTTCTTGTTTTTCTTGCGAGAACTTGCTCTCCAAGAATTCATTTGAGAATAAAAAAAGGAAAAATAATGACTCCCAAAAGATAAATCAGAACCCCAAGCCTTTCCTTGGCTTGAGTTTTTATAGACAGACTTTTCAGTCAAAGGGACAGTTAAATCAAGAAACCTTGATTTCTTGATTTAACCCTCTTTTAATTAATTTGGGTAATTTTTAATACTTTAACTTAGGAACTTTCAATTGGTTCCTAATTAGACCTTTGTAGGTATTGTACTATTTATTATCTTTTAATAATAATAAACAATGGATGGAGATTTTCTTTATTTCTTTCATCATTAATATTATTACTATATTTATTCCGTATAATTATAGTGTATAAAATACATAATAAAACAACATTTGTTAAATTTGGTCTTTGGGCATCATATACCATGATCCCTAGACTTAATGAAACTTCTTCATTAAGGTCAATAGGTAGATGGTTAGGTCTACTAGGCTAGGCAAATCTAAACATCCTTGCGTGTCAGATTCCCTCATGTAACATGGTAGTTCTTGAGTACTTGATGAGAATACAGAAATTCAAAATTTCATTTAATCACTTAAAAAAGAAGTATGATGAGGTCAATATTTTTCTCGAGTCATTTTCACTCAATAATTATTAATTCTTTTCAGTAACCCCTGGCACTTACTAGAGCCCATACTCAATTCTATAAACAGGGAGTTACAAACTTAGTGCAATTCCAGAGCTCTTTGCTTAACACTAATGCTAGGATGTACTTGTATGATACACCTAGGGATACAATGGCCAAGGATCCGATTGGTTTCCCTTCAAGATCATTTTTTTTATTATCGGTGATGTGTGTTGAAATGCTAATTCAATGCGCTTGAATATATATTATTTTAACAACACATTCAAAATACACGATTCAAACAATTAAAATTGTATCTTAGATACCTTTTATATAAATATTGGGATTGTAATGTCTCTCGAATTCCAACATAATAATGTAGATCGTATTTAGTGTCTTGATGGATAATGATTATGTCACAAGATGTTAACCATCCTATGTGCATAGGATTTTTCAAGGGAAGTATGTTTCAACTACAATTTTAGCCATGTATTCATAAGTATCTTTCTACAATGATTCAGAATGTCATGTCAATCCTTTATGTTGAGACTAGAACTTGATTACCTTGTCTACATTCCTATAGAAAGACCATGCACTCTTTAAGCTTAAAAAAAAATTATGAGGCATATATTACTCGGGAATCTATTAAGGTATGGAACCTTGGTTCTAAAGGTGATTGGAAAATATTTCGTAACACTCTTCCTTTCTATAAAAACTAGCCTATGTTGGAGAATTTTTTCAGTTGCATGTCACTTAGAAGATCGGGAATGTTTAGTTTTAAAGTTATTCCAAGAAACAATATTGAATGTATACATTGTTAGAAAATCGAGTTTGGAAACCATTGTTACTTTAGAGTAGCTAAATCACAGGAGGATCTACATAATGGATATTCATTATTAGAAATGAAACACAATTCAACATTTATTGATACGTTCAGATAATCATTTATTGATACGTTTAGATAATGATTTGTATGGTTTTTTTTTTCATATTAATAATAATATTTCCTTTGGGACTTGAACCTTATCCACCTTGATCTCACTTTTTATTAGTCATCTTAATTGAGAAACTCTTTGTCGTAATTAATCAGTGGTTGCATGCTCCCAACATTATAAGGTAAATTTTGTTAATACTTTTGTAAATTTTGTTAATACTTTTGTAGTTTTATATCCATGATAGGAAAAAATAATTTCGAGGCATGCATGCCTTTCTAGGACCACTGTTGATATGCTTCATGGAATTTCATAGCACTTATATATAAACATTCTACCTCATATAGATCCTTCGTTAAACTAAGAGGATATTGGGTCACATAGACCGTCTCTTAAATTGAGAGGATTTTGGGACACTTTCTACTTAAACTAAGAAAATGTAGAATACAACTTGATAAAGGACAAAGTAGAGAATAATAATATTGTTATTGATTGACAATTAATAAGAGATGAGCTATACTATATTTATAAGGGGCATTCATAGTCATCTTTAACCCTCTGTATTATATTTTCTTATAAAAATAAGGTGATTATTTGCAAAAGATAATTGTGGGTATATAAAAATAATATTCTATTATATTTTGCTCATCCTTCATTTTGTATCGAATTATGAAAAGTTATATAATTATGAAAAAGTTCTATATAATAGTCAATAATGTAAGTTTTGAAAATTGTTATAAAGGGGATGAGTATAATTATGTTTTTTATTAAGTTGAAATTAATGTTTTCAAATTTTAATTTTGTAATTAAAAATAAAGAGTTTTCCTAATTATTAACTTTTTATTTCTGAATTCTTGTTTTTAAATTGTTTTGCTAGTATGACGAAGATATTGGAGAAGCATAAAAAACTCTCAAATACAATTCCAAGTACAAGTCAAGATACAGAGGTAATATTTACACCCTAAATAAAATTTAATAAAGGACTTGATTAGAGTACAAGTAATTATAATGTTTAGTGTAAAAAAAGTTAAATGGTGTTTATCTTTTAATATAAAATCCATTTTTCTGTCATGGAAAAAACCATAATTTCTATTCAAGTAGAAGAGAAAATACATTCTTCAGCCAGTGCATGAGAAAAATATTAATAGGTCAATAGACACCCTAATTAGTATAGGTTTTCAAACCTCCAACCTCCAAACCCAAAATAGGATTTCATCAACAGAGAATACAACAAAAGAAAACACCAAATGTAAGAACTATATGATCTTAGAAAATATACAAAATGTACTACAAATGTCCTCTAACAATCATAAGTCCTATGGGAAATCAATCTACCCTCCCATAATTCATTCACATATTTCCATCATTCAATGAAAGAGATTATTTTGAGAGTGATTCTACTAGAACTTTGTGTTCACAAAACAAATGGAAAAATGAAACATCATGAAAGTTTTCACTAATATCTCTAAGGTGAAAGGCCAAATGTTGAATATAAATTCCTTGAATATGATTCCATCCCCTTAATCCATTGAATTCTCATCAAATAATCCCTAAACGCCTAAAGAGCCATTATCTCCTTCTCTAAAGTGATCTTCAAGGCCAAGAATAAAGCCATGAGCTCTTCCCAATTGTTTGGTATGGGACCCAAATAACATTTACCTACAAAATAATGTGTGCTTGAGAAGAATAATAGAAAACCATTACTACTCATGTGCTTCTCTTCTTGTTTTTCGCCATTGAAGAATCAACTTAGAGTCTCCTTGTTAATGCCCAAAATTACCAACATAACACGAGTGATGAGAGTCTAGTACGAGATAATAATTCTTTAATAAATAATGGTCAACCTAGTTCGATATAATCATGGTAGGGAATTGTTATCCTTTAAAAATTGTAGAATTTCATGCCGACCACAATTCCCATCTAATCAATTATGGGAGGGATCAAAATAACATCTGATACCACCAAGGGAGGAAATGTGAAAATAATCCACAAGACTATCTTTAACCCATAATGTATGCAACTTAGAATGTGCCTCACATTATCTCTATACCTTATTTATATATGAACACTATAGAAGTATGTAAGAATTTGTCTCTTCTTTTACTTTACACAATCTACATATTCCTGACACATATTATCCTTTCATTTGGAACTTGTTGCGCATCAAAACTCTTCTACATTAGATAAACCTCAATAAAATTCAATTCATTTTGGAGGCACCTGCACCTTCCTTAACTCCCTCCACCACCAAATAGTTTCCCTATCACTGCCTCCAACAACTTCCTAGTATCCATGTTTTTTAAACTAATGTCCCTCATACAAATTGAATAGGAAAATAAATTCATCTACCTCCTTAGATCTCTTTATATGTCCCCTTTTAAGTTCCAAAACAAATCTATCCCAAAGAGGCTACCAAATTCCTAGCAATCCAAGATCATGGGAGCTAAACACACCCTAATTCCAAATATTAGTGGTTGTATGCAAAATATAAATAAGAATTAATATTAATAATAACTAAAATAATAATAATAAAATAATATTAGTAACTTAAAAAATAAATTAATTTGATGAAGAGTCATAGGTCACACCTATTTACTCTCATGACGAGTCAATTCCTATAAAGGTATACAGTCATGAGAGCAATGTAATCATTCATTCATTATCAAATATAATTTAATATATTCAATTTCTATTATAGAATACTTCAATGTTTATAGTGCTTCCACTACATTGGTATTATAGTGATTCAAACATTGGTAGAAATCTACAAACCTAGTAAAAAAACTTACTAGACTTGGTAAAAATAGTTTTTACTAAAGCCAATTAAAAAAATTACTAGCCCAGTAAAATATTTTTTCTAGACTTAGTAAATTTTTTAACCGAACTCAGTATAATATGGTAAAAAGGATAAATTGAAAACTTTATATACATTATAAATAAAGTAAAATTAAAAGTGGGTTCTACAAAAAGAAGAAAAAACCTAAAATGGTGACCAATAAAGAACTACATGCCAAGTTTAAATATTGTAGGGATGAGGATAATAGCATGAGGCACCATCTTACAAATGTTGAGAAACGGAAGAAAGAGTTGGTAGATGGGAAAATTGAGTTAGGATAAAGAAGCGATAGAAAAATAGAAGAGATGTCTAGGACATTTAGAAATACACTTAAAGATAACAAAATTATTTACCTGTCAACAAGATAGAGAAAGAGTTTGATGCTTGATGGAAAAACCTATTAAGATTGAGGAATGAGGATAATTATGAAACATCAAAGGTAATTAATGACCATAATGAAAGAATTTACAGATTAACTGAACAAGTAGATGCATTATACGCAAAATCCTTAGCCCACCAAAGATCACCCGCCAAGCCCAAAATCACAAAACAAAAGTTATCTGAGATACCAAAATAACACAAATTATTTAAATAGGATCAAAGTTGATATCCCTAAATACAATGGCTTGGATGACTAAAAGGCTATCATCCCAATGAAAAAAATCGAAGGAATTTTTCGTATGAACCCACCTAGTAGTGAATTAGAGAAGATATCGATGGCATATTTATATTTAGAAAGTGGCACTGAATTGCTGGTGTAAGAAAACTAGTGGTATATCCATTAACTGGCATATGTTCACAGAAAATTTTATTAAAATATTTCGTGATGATTTAGAAAATAACACCTTTAACAGTGTTACTTATTTACTACAAATAGGAACAATAAATGAGTATACGCATGAATGGAAGTCTTGGCTACCATATTTTGGGATTTTACAAATGATCAATTATTAAACATCTTTGTTTCAAGATTAAAATGTGTCATCCACAGTGAGTTAAAATGATCAAAACCTAAGAATTTGGTTGAATCCAATCTCTTATTGAAGATTCTTGAAATAATTTTTGATACTTAATATGAGGTATTCCTTGAAGTACAGAAAATGATAACTAGTTATGGTGTATCAAATCATGACAATAAATCAGAATATCAATACTCGGGAAAAATGAAGGATAGCAATTGACACCAATGTGGTAAAAATTGGAATCTTGGTCATTATGTGAAGACATGTAATTATACTACTATATAATCTATATGGGAATAAATTGAAGTACTAAACCTAGAAAATGAAATTATTGTAGCATACAACTCACATTCAGATAATGACAAAACACAACAAAAAGTATAGCTATAATATTTAATTCTTAGAAACAAATAATAACAATGATGGTGTGTTGCAAGAGGGAAGTATTACTAAAATAAATTAAGTACCCATAAAACAAGTCCTAGATCATATTAGGAAGACTAATCAAATCAACGTTCCAATGAAAGAGGTACAAAAAATGGTAAATCCATGTACATTTAAGATTAAAAAAATCACTATCTCTAACAATAAAGATCAATGGAATAATAAAAATAGGTAACTAGAAATCTTGAAATATTCGGGTAGTACTCATAGCTATATAGACATATGTGTCAATGGACGATTAAATATTTTTGTGTAAACCACCAAGGAACTTATTGTTAACGTCTTTTGTGGACATCATGTCCACAACATATGCTGATGTCATAAAATACATGTTCAAATACAAGAACTAGAACTACAATAAGGATTCTAGGCCCTACCACCCGATAGGATGGATATGGTTCTAGGTGTAGGATGGTTTATATAATTAGGAGCTTATACCACGAACCTTGAAGATCAATTTATGGAGCTTAACTGGAAATAAATACATTATAAATTATATGGTATTGAAGAATCATCTTAAGAAAGGTGAATTACCAAATTAATGAAAAGACTACAAAAATATCATACGAACGCACAACAATGGAAGTAAGGAAAGTATGTATCAAAGAGCACTCAAGGTTTTATGTTAATTAACCAAGTAAAATAACTTTAGTGTATGATACACATGTTAAAAAAGAACCTATCCAACACTCAAAAGAAGGAGTAAGTTAAGCCTCAAAAATGGAACAAGGATAAGTATGATTCCACCAGGAGAGCATGCTCAAATAGAGTGAATCCAATTTATTACGGTTTGAGGACAAATAATTCCTTAATATGGTGCCAATTTAACAAATATAAATATAAAGTAATATTAATAATAACTACAATAAAAAATGATAAAATAATAAAATGTAATATTAACAACAACTACATTTAATGAAGAGTCATATATCACACTTATTGACTCCCATGTCCAGTCAATTCCTATAAAGGTATACCCCCATGAGATCATTGTAAACATTTATTCATGATCAAATATACTTTTATATATTCAAATTCTATTGCATAATACTTTCATTTTTATAGCGCTTCTGCGTTAAGTTGTTGGGTTTGCAACCTAATTTTAGTTACAAAGTCTTCTTTCTTAAATATGACCAACCAAGTTTTTTTTTTCAAGTAGGAAACAACAATTCGAAAGGTAAAGGGAAGCACGGGCGCTGATCATACGGGTATGTAGGTAGTTTTGATCCATATCGAGAAGCCTCCAGGAGTGTTCCAAGGATGGCGAGCATGGTCTTGAAAGGATGGCGTTGTTTGGAGGGGGATAAAACCCCTCCCAATCTCAGATCTTCCTTGGAGATACTCATGTCCATGCAACAAATCAACTGGGTCAGGATTTATCCAGGGAGAAGACGAAGTAGACATATAGAAAGAAGAAGAGGGGGGTTGCTTACCTCGATATGCAAAAAATGGATCTCTGCAAATCACTTCTAAGAAGGTGAAAGTAAAAGTGGAGCAATGGAAGGAAAAATAGGTTATTGGAAAATTCATTGGAATTTGTCCAAAGGAGAAGGATCTGCTCCGGTGGATAAAGGGATCATGGAATCCTAAAGGGAAATATGATCTGCATCTCGGAGCGAAGGGTTTCTTTACCATCATATTCTTTAACCAAGAGGACCGTGGTCGAATCTTGATGGGGGGGCTATATTTATTTTATTCAACTTATTTATTCCTCAAACCATGGAAGGAGAGGGTTAACCCTAAAACTAAGGATTTGAGCATTGCCCCTTTCTGGATCAGGCTCTATTCGCTTCCTTGTGAGCATTGGGATCCAAAATTCTTGGAGGCCATCGAGAATACCTTAGGGAAGTTTGTGAAGTTTTATGAACAAAAAACACTTCAAAGGTATACTACTTATGATATGATCTTTATCTATATGAAACTCTCACAAGAAATCCCAGAGGAAAACAATTTAACATGGGAAGATGAAGACTCGGTCCAACCCCTCGATTAGGAACAAATCCTATTATGGTGCTGAAAATACCACAAGTATGGAAACCTGAGTAGGGACTTCCCAACCCTAAAATTTGTGGTAATACCCACTCAGGAGAACAAGGAAAAAGAAAAGGATAGAAATAGTTTTAATCAAGTTTAGAACCGCAAAAAAAAAGTTAAATGGACCACCAACCTGTCTCAACCAAAGCAAACCATTGAGAAAAAGAAGTAATCTAGGAATAGGTTTGAGACCTTGAGCATGATGGATACCAAGGAGGATGAAAAAAATAAGGATAACCACACACATCATATCGAGGAAGGGCATAAATTCCCATCTAAGTCAGAAAATATGCAGAAAGAAGAGTTAATGGAGGATATGGGGGATGAAATCCCTGAGGAAACAAAGATACAGAATAAGGGAAACTTGATCTAGATGAAATAGAGAAAGAATGTAGTAAGAAAGGAAAAGGATACATATCTATAAGGAATTCATAATTTCTATAGCAATATATCCTTAAAACCAAGACTTCCCCCCAATTGGGCATTAGTAAAGATCCAAGGAAGGGGAGTAAACGAAAAAAACCCGAGGATGGGGAAAAACATGGGACAAAGATGAATAGTCAGAGAATAGCATATATTGGGACAAGGATGATTGAATTGGGATATTACCTGATGATAAAAGAGGTATTCTCATAAGTTAAGAGACACTCCCAATGCATATAATAACTTGTAATATACGAGGGGTAAATAATCCTAGGAAAGTGAAGACCCTTTGAAATATGCTATGAAACAAAAAACATGATGTGCTAGTTCTGCAAGAAACAAAATACAACTCAACCACTATGCAACAAATTAGGAGTAAACTATGGCGTGGAAGTCTTGGAATAACTATTGATGCAAGAGGGGCAGTTGGAGGACTATCCATTCTATGGAAACCTAAGGCCCTTCACCTCAGCAATTTTAGGTCAACTAGATTCTCTATGAGTGTGGACTTCCACTTTTTCAATTCTGAGGTTAAAGTGATACTCACCAATGTCTCTGGTCCAAGTATTATGATCTAGATCCCAACTTTCTTATCGATCTTGGATAAGGAAGAACAAGAAATCAAAAACCAATTCTGGATTGTGGGTGGTGATTTCAATATGATTACATCATTGGAGGAGAAAAAGGGATGAATTTGAAATTTGGAAGTGACCAATATTTATTTCAAAGACTTCATATAGGAGAAGAGGTTGGTTGACATAGAAACTAGGAGTGGATGGTATACATGGAATAACAGAAGAAGTGGGGAACATCATGTGGCCTCTCGGTTATATCGATTCATTCTATATGAGGCAATGATTAATAAAAAAAGGGAAGCGACCACTTAGGTCCTCCCCTCTACAGGATTTGATCATTGGTCTATTAGTTTGGTTTTGGAGGATGGGGGCCCACCCAATAGGTTCCCTTTCTAATTTGAATTTTTTTTTCTCAAACACAGGAATTTGAAGGAACTTGTCAGTAAATGGTGGGAAGAGATGAATCCCATCAGGGGAACTTTGATGTATGAATTCCAACAAAACCTAAGAAAGTTAAAGGAAAATTTTTGTACCTAGAATAAGGAGGAATCTCAGGACATATTCCAAGGAAACACTAGAAGAACCTCAAAGGGAAGGTATGAATTATCGGTACACTGATGACCTAAAACACTAAGAACATATCCTCCTAGATAATCTTAGTGCCTAGGAATGATAGGAGAAAACATTTTGGAAACAAAAATATAGAACCAATGGTTGCATGAAGGGGAGAGAAATACACAATTATTTCATCACACAATGGTCCAGAACTGCCAACGGTAAAAACTAATGAGGTTAAAAAATATAATGGTTAGTACGTTGATATAAGGGAAGATATGGAGATAGAACTAGTTCAACACTTTGAAACCATCATGAAGGAATATCGACTAGATAGGTGTGGAGACATTAGGAAGATTACTAGACACATCCCAAGGAAGGTTATGAAAAACAAAAATGAAATTTTGTTGAAACCTGTGGAACTCTAGGAAGTGGAGCAGGTGGTTTATCAAATGGAGGATGCAAAATCTTCAGGCCATGATGGTTTCAGAACCAACTTATTCCACCACTTTTGGGATTTAATAAAAGAGGAAGTTTGGAAAATCATGGAGGACTATAGGAGTCATAAAGGAGTTTTAAGGAATTTCAATTCCACCTTTCTAAATCTCATAACCAAGGAGGATAGGTCTGTCTCTCATAATAAATTCAGACCTATAACACTATGCAATGTTATTTACAAAATTATAAAAAAGGTGTTGGCTAATAGATTAAATACTATCCTCCAGGATTTGTTGGCCCAAGAAAAATAGGGGTTTGTGACAGGACGCCAGATTATGGATGGAATCATTTTATTCCATGAAGTCATCCACTCTCTGAAGGTTACAAAAAAACTAGGTCTGTTGCTGAAGCTTGATATTTAAAAATTCTATCATAAATTAAGTTGGAAATTTATGAAAGAAATGCTTGAGGCTTATGGTTTTCACTGGGATTGGGTCCAGTGGATAATGAATATTACTTCAACTGATTTCTTCTCTATCCTTTTAAATGGATCCCCTACCAGAACTTTTAAACCTTGAAGAGGTATCAGACAAGGGGATCCTCTATCCCCTTTCTATTTATCCTAATGGGTGAGGGGATGACCAGGGTTAAAAAAGATAAGATTGAAAATATGGATATCAGGGGATTGAAACTCCATATTGGTTGTGAAACCATATCTCATCAAAAATTTCTGGATGATACAATGCTTATGGGACACTCATTGGTTCAAAAGGCGCGGGTTTTGAAGAAATTTCTAAACACATTTTCAAGGGAGTCCAGGATGGAGGTGAATAAAACAAAGTCCAAAGTATTATTTTTTAACAACCCTAGGATTAATCAATAGAATATTGTGCATATCTTGGGATTCCAAGGAATCTCCCTTTCGTCCAAATATCTCGGCGCACCGCTTTCCAAAGGGGTCATTAGCAAAGTCTCTTACAAAGATTTACTGGAATGAATGAGAAGAAAACTGGATAAATAGGCTTTTAGAACTCTTTACCTATATAATATCCCCGAATCATATTTCAGAGTTACTAACTCCACACAAAGACTCGGTGCAAAAAATTGTCAAACTAGGTGTTAGGAAATTACTAGTTTTAACTGGAAGGGCTCAAACTGAAAGGATTATTCAAAATAAAATCATAGATCGTATATTTCTGTAATTTCCATGATCTATAATAAGATAAAAATATTATCTATGATATAATTTTCATCCAAAATATTACAGGAAAATTTCACTAAATCATAAAGCCCTTGAGACTAGCCAAAAAATAGAAATGTGGTTGTTACTTTTGCAAAGAGAGAAGAGAGATGTAGAGAGAAATACAGGGAAAATTTAGGACTGATAAATTGTATTCCTTAAAACATCTAGATCAGGGACCATTTAGGTTTCAGAATCAGCATCCACTAAAACCTACTCGCACGCATCTGGGTCACCTAACTATGAAAGTAAGAAGAATTTTTAAAATCCAATCAACTAGGGGATTTGGAAAGTTACATAGGTGTTTTATAACTGATAATAAGGTATTAAATAAAGTTTCATACATTCAATAATATATCTGGATTGATCTGGGGTTGTTTTGGCCCACAGAGACCCTGTGTAGAGAAGGATTCCCAAACAAGGTATGAACTCAACAAAATATTAGTATGAAGGTTGGGATGGATAGTGGGGATAGTTAAAAACCTCTTACAACTTAAATAATTAAATTTGGATGCACATATCTCTCAGAATCAATAAAAATGTAAGACTAGTTAAATTTGCCTCATCATCTATCAAGGGTGTACAATAATTCATGTTTTTCGTACCAAAATGTAATCAGGCATGAGAATGAAATTTATAGAGTTAAATAAAATAATTAATCATAACAAAACATTTAAAACTCCTTTCATGGACCTTGTATTACTCCCATTACATTTTACAGTCAAATACCCCACTAGTTGGGCACAAAAAACACTCCTCATGTTCATTTAATCAATGAAACTCTACAAGAAAGAACCTTACTATCACATGCATATCAGAATAAGTGGAATTAAACTACAGAATTCATTATGATATTGATGGGATCCTCCTTATCTCAAGTCACCTGCAAAAAGATAGAAGGGGAAGAGAGAGAAGAAGGGGAATGATAACCTTGGGGCGCATCTCCCAAGAACCTGAGGCAAAACACTCAGCAAGGAATCCTTATCTTCATAAACATAAAAACAATAAAACATCCAAACTGAGTAATGGAGATCCCCTTGTCTTTTAGTAAACTTTTGGTGACTTGTTGGGAAATTCAATCATCTGCTGACCAAGTTTCCCTTGCTAAAACCCTAACCATAGCCACATGATGTGACCTCCTTAAGAAATTAACATGTGTGAGACAAGAAAGATGTTTCCATGTAATCCAACTTCATCCAATTTGGAAATTGCACTCTCCTTGGACTAGACTTGTTTCTTTTCCCTATGACATATTTTCCTAGACTGCCCACTTTTGTCACTAAAATCTAGAATGGAAACTCCACCCTAGAGTTGCTTCTTTTCCTTATGGAAACTTTTTTTGAACTTCTTGCTTTTGTGACTTAGTCTCCAAATGAAAACTCAACCCTACCTTGGACCATAGTTGACTCTTTTGTATCTGACAAATTTTCTTGGCTTTTGTCAGTCCTGTGACAGATTATATTTTCTCCTTGGCAAGTTGGCTTCCCTAAGTATCCCTCCTGTTAATGGAATATTATTTTCCACATAATTAATTGCATAATAATTAAATTTGACAAGAAATAAAACTTAGTATAATCCTCTTACATAATTATTATAGCAATTTTCCCTATGGTAACTAAATAATATCACTTAGAACCCCTAGGTGTTTATCATGGTCACCACTTTTGATGGTCAAAATGTGGGGACATGAAAACTTAGCAAGCATAGTAGTTTTAGTGACAGAAGTGCTTCAAGCCATGCCTATCTACCTCTTTGCTACAATGGATGCTCTGAAATCGGTTCTAAAAGAGATCAAGGCTAGTCAAAGACAATTTTTGTGGAAAGGAAATAAGGAAAAACATAGATGAGATATGGTGAGTTGGGACATAGTCTGTAAACCAAAGGCTCAAGATGGTATGGGATTGAGAGACCCAAAGAAAAATAGTAAAGTCCTAGGAGCAAAAATTTGGTGGCACTCGATGTCACACAAAGAAGATCCATGGGAAAAATTATGGCATAGTAAGTATGCTCAAGGAAAACCAAAACAAGATCTCATAATATTTAACGAAAGCATGCACAAATCCCATATCTGGAATTATGCTCATGTGAATAGAAGGAATAACATTCTACCCTTTTCTATAATATATCATATTTAACAAAAAGTGAAAATATTCCATGAATATTTTTTATTTTGGGCATAAATTTTCTCTCGTAACTTAGAATTGGGAGAACTTTTGACAATTGGAAAGGTTTTGAAATTATCTACAACATTTTAGTTTAAAAAAACATCTTTTACAAGATGATTTGTTACTAAAACTCCCATCCCGGATAAACGGTAAGGAATTAGGAAAAACGCAAAACAAAAAAGTTGTAGATAATTTCAATACCTTTACAATGGTCCAAAGTCCTCCCAATTGCAAGTTACATGAAAAAAAATATTCCCAAAATACGAAAGATTACTGGAATATTCTAGTAGTTTTTCCAATAGGATACAAACCTTAACAACGTGCTCTATCTCCCCTCAAACTCCTATAAGTCGAGATATATCTATATTTTCATAAATAGTTTTAATGTTTGGTTTCTTGGATACATGATGCATTGACGAACACATTTTAGAGACATGGATAGAATGTCCTCCAAATAACCAAGAAGGAAAGATTAAAACACTCATCTCTTCGTACTTCACAGTAAATCCATTGCACATGCCTTTCCTTTTAGATTCTATATATAATAAGTAACCACCATTAATAGTCAATAGAAAAGGGAAGGGTTAGTGCCAATGAATAAGACATAGAGATTCGACAGTTGTCCCATAGCGGACCAACATATATACATATAAAATGAAACCCATAATTGATCTAGTATGATTTTGAGTGAAAACGTGAATTCTAGGAAACTGAAAGATCAACAAAGCTCTCGAGCTTGTTTTCTATATCCAAGAAACCAAACATTAAAACTGTTTATTAAAATATAGATATATCTCGAGGGGAGATAGAGAACGTTGTTAGGGTTTGTTCCTTCTATGCATGAGAGATCGTTTGGAAATATAAAATAAGATATACGATCTAGTGAGCCATTGACACTTGAACTTCGTGCTTATCTCCAATGTTGGAGGCACTCGAGATGTCCACCTTGTTTGGTAAAAGGGTCAAGAACTGGCTGGCATCCCATGTAATGCAATTGGGGATAGAACTCACAAAGCAATTCCTACCTCAACTGGTAGAGCCTTTTGTTCCAAGCCACTACCAGTGATGGCAGGACAATTGTTTTGTATAACACCGCTCCTTCAAATTGGCAATTCGGGAAGAATTTCGAAGGTATCCAACTATAAGAATAGCCGAATTCGATTGCAAAATCTGTATAGCCTATAATATCAGTCAATCTGTCATTTGGGATATGTAGTGACTTGGACTGTCGACACCCTCTTCCGGTTGTTAGCTTTGTAATGTGATTCTTGAAGAATTATCAACAAATACCTTTGAAGAATTATCCCGTTTATTTCCATTCTCCTCCTCATATTATTTTCTGTTCGGTTTACTGTTTTTAAAATCCGATTGGAAACATTGCGATGTGTAAATATTGGAGGATGCATTCAAAACATTTGTTTTATTGTATCCAATCGTTTCCACCAGAACATGAAGTCACGATAAAATAAATTTAGTAATGCGTCAATGCACTACTCTCTTACCCATATACATTTTCACTTCCTTCGTTGCTCTCTCCTTACTAGTGAAACATTATTTCCATAGAAATTTAGAATGGTCGTCCACTAGGGGAGATTCCAATGTGGCGTACAGAATTCTTCCACACCCAAAGAATGGTTATGCCACTTAGGCGAAACTTATACAAAGCAATAAAATCAAACACATGAAATTGTATAATAAAACGTGGTATAACCAAATGCCAGGTTCTGGTCATTGACAGAAATAACGTATATAAGCTTGCTTAGAACCGGTGTTTGGAAGCTTGCTTTTCCTTTGAGGACCAATTTCACTGGGACTGGGTGAAGGTTACAGTGTTCAAGGCAGGAGGGAGGCGAAGAAGAGAAAAGGGAGGAGCGAGCAGAGCTCCGCTACCTTGGCAGCCAAAGATCCGCCCCTTACTGGTGGCGCGATTCTTAGAAATATACCAGCAATTATCTCTTCTCCATAGTTCCCAAAGAAATATACCAGCAATTATCCAATAATTTATAACGGTTTAATATTATATCACATTGAAGTATATTAAGAAATATACCAGCAATTATTCAATAATTTATAACTGTTTAATATTAACTATATCACATTGAAGTATATTAAGAAATATACTAGCAATTATTCAATAATTTATAACTGTTTAATATTAACTATATCACATTGAAGTATATTAAGAAATATATTTTTCAAAGAAATATACCAGCAATTATCCAATAATTTATAACGGTTTAATATTAACGATATCACATTGAAGTATATTAAGTCTTTCTTGAAATTATTAATGCTATTTGATTTATTGGTTTTGAATCAAGACTTTGAACAAGATATATTGTATTTAGAAAATTTAGTCTTTTTATTTACTTAATCTAAATATCCTAATGTTTGGTATTTGATTGGATTAACATAATACTTTTTAACTATTTATATAGAATCGATGGTTTTTTTTATTAAATTGGAGTATATATGTTTTACATGTTATTAAAAATGTTTTTAAATAATTAGTAATAATGTTTTGAGGTATTTAAATTTTATATTCAATTTAATTTTAAATTATTATGTAATTAAAAATAAAGCATTATAAAAAAACTCATAATTTATTAATGAATAAATGGTGGGATAAAATAAATGGTGGGATACATTGTAATATACATAATTACATATAACACTTAGAATGATGGTAGTCCATCTTTAACAAAATATGTGACAACTATGTTTATTTACAAAAAGCTCTCAAGAAGATAATTATATTTCATTTTATAATAATGTCAAAAATATAAAGTAAGCAAAAACCTTAATGTGAAAAAACTCTAAAGTTTGTCGGGAAGGGATGAGGGAGGGGCAAGAGTGTTTTTTTCAATTTGTTTTGAATATAATTTTTAGGGGGGCGTTTAGGGGGTTAGGGGATTAAAAAATTATTTTTTAATATTGTTTTAAATTTAATGTTGTGGGGGTTATGGGGAGGGTTTCTAAAAAAAATTATTTATATTTTTTTAATATAATGTTGTGTGGGTGGGGTGGAGTTTAGGGGGTATAATTTTGTTTTCAATGTTTTTAAGTGTAATGTTGTGAGGCCTGTTTAGGGGGTTGGGGGAGGGATTTAATGTAATGTTCTTAAATACAATGTTGTGGGGGTGTTAAATTTTTTATTTTTTAAAAGTAATATTGATGTTATTGTTACAGGGGTTTTAAAATTTTGTTGTATTTTTTAAATTTAATGTGGTGGGGTTTAGGGGGTTGGGGACTTTTTTTATTTTATTTTTTTAATCTAATATCGATGTAATTTTTTAAATGTACTTTTTTAAATTTTATTGATACACTTGTGGCGAAGATGTCAAAAGAGCCTCATCCCCCATTAGCAAGGATGTTTGGAAAGAAACAATTTGGGAATCTTGCACACATAGAAGAACCAATGGAAGATGACATTAATGTTCCTCAAGGAAGCCAAGCTCAAAAAATTCCAATTTTGATGAAGAATTTGGCCAGCTTGATATTGTTGATTAGTTTCATGTCTTGATGAAAATGTTAAATTTGACAACTTTTTGATAAGATATATTAGTAATGTTTTGACTTTCAAACTTTATTTTAGAAATAAAATTTCTATATATAATGTTTTTAATATGTTATTTACAAATATGTGGTATAGTTTTTCTTGAATTTATGTGAATGGTTACTTTTTGGAAAATAATATAATATAATATCATTTTTATACAAAATATCTCTGAAAATCCATTGAAAATGGTCTTCAATGTTTTTATTTTCTATATTTTTTTACAAATTTGTCAATAAAAATGTCTTATTTTGTCGATAAAAATGCCTTATTTTTAAAAAAAATTGCAAAATGTATATGTTTTTCATTATAACTTGCTTCTAAATGTATGTTATTTTGTTACATTTCTAAAAAACACACTTCAAAATATAAATTAAAATTACTTTACGACAAAGATGATTCAAAGGCCCAAAAAAATGCATGAAAATGAAAATGTGTGATACTAGTATCAACCCTTTTTGAAACGGAGGTAATAATGGCTACTGAAATTAGGAGAGAGAAAAATGAGAACTATGTCGAGTTCTCATTTCATAGTATAAGTGGTTAATTACAAAAATTAATTGACAAGAAGTATATTCGACCTAGTGTTTCCCCTTAGGTATCATCGGTCTTATTTGTAAATATTAAATATAGAACCTTAAGATTTTGTATACACTATCGACAACTAAATAAAACAACTATTAAAAATCAATATCATTTACCCCAGATAGACAATCTGTTTGATCAGTTCCGTGAGGAAACAATCTTCTCTAAATTAGATCTAAGGTATGGATGCCATTAGGTGCGAATTAAAGATGAAAACATATTTGAAACTACATTTACGACTCGTAATGGTCATTATGAATTTTTTGTAATGCCTTTGGGGTTGACAAACACACCTGAAGACTTTATGTGCTTAATGAATAGTATTCGAAGTAACTATACGGATAAATTTGTAGTCATCCTCATCGACAAATTACATATTTACCCAAAGAATAAATAAGAACATGCATCACATCTAAAGATAATTTTACAAGTATTAAGAGAACAACAGTTGTATGATAAGTTAAGCAAATGTGACTTCTTTAAAGACTTGATTCAATATCTAGGACACATAGTGTCCAAGCTTGGAATATCTGTCGAACACGACAAAATTAAGGCTATCACTGAATCGTCAGTTCCTAAAAATGTAACAAACATAAGATCATTCATAGGGATTACTGATTATTATCTAAAGTTCATAGACAAATTTTCTAGGATAGCCTACCCCATAACTTCACTGCAGAAGAAAGGTAAAAAGTTTGAGTGGATTGAAAAGCATATGGAAAAGTTTTAATAAATTAAAACACTTGTTAACTATCACCCCTTTCCTAAAAATTGTTGATCCTTTTAAGGATTTTGTCGTATGTACCAACTCTTGTAAGGAAGGATTAGGCACGGTGTTAATACAAGAAAATTATGTCGTGGCTTATGAATCTAGAAAAACAAAAGAGCATGAAAATAATTTTGGTATGCAAGACTTAGAACTTGCTACAATTATACATGCTTTAAAGATGTGGCAACACTACCTCATCAAAAAGAAAAAAAATATCTGTTAGTGTCAAATAACATATGTTTAAAATATTTATTTGACCAACAAAATTTAAATGCTATAAAATCTAGGTGGTTGTCTTTCTTAAGTGAATACAACTTTGAAATAAAACACATAAAGGAAAAAAGAATACAAAGTTGCAGATTCTTTGAGTCGACAGACAAACTTACTTTTTGCAAGTAGCAGTTACAAATCATATATCGAAAATTAGATCTTAAATGCAGAAAATTATGACAAAGAATACAAAAATTTAAAAGAAAAGATTGTTGAAAATGAAAAGAAAGAAATTAAAAAAAAAGATTTTATCCTCAATAAAGAAGAATTATTTCTATATAAAAACAGGTTGTACATACCAAATACAATGTAAATCAAATTAAGAGTCATGAATGAGTTACATAAACAACCTTATTCAAAACATCCTAGATACCAAAAGATAATCACCATGATCAGAAACGACTTCTTTTGGCCTAACATGCAATAAGAGGTATCAGAGTACTTAGGTCACTCCATCAAATGCCAACAAGTAAAGGAAGAACAACAACATCATGTAGGGTTGTTGCAACCTCTACCCATCCGAGAGGGGAAGTGGGAAATAATTAGCATGGATTTTATAACAGGTCTTCCTAAAAATTTCAGGCAACATGACTCAATTATGGTTGTAGTCGATAAGTTGAATAAAGAAGCTCATTTTATTCCTGTAAAATATACTTATTAGGATGTTAACATTGCATATATTTTTATGAAAGATATTTTTAGGTTACATGGCGTACCAAAGGTAATAATCTCAAATAGAGATGTAAAATTTAGAAGAATTTTTTGGAAGGATTTGTTAAAAGGGTTAGGCACTCAGTTGAACTTCAGTATTTCATATCATCTGCAAATGGGTGAGCATACTGAAAGAGTAAACCAAGTCCTAGAATAAGTACTAAGAATGTATGTAATGGACAAACCAGGTAAATCAGAATACTATGTACACTTAGTCAAATTTGCTTATAATACTAATTTTCAAGTATCAGCAGGTATGAGTCCATTTGAAATTATGTATGGATGCAAATGTAATACTCCAATTTCTTGCAGCAGTACAACTGATAGGCTAATGTTACGACTGAAATTGTTAAAGGATATGGAACTTACCATGAAACAGGTGCAACAAAACTTGGAGGTTGCCAAGGACAAGGAGAAACGTTATGTTGACTTAAACAAAACTCCTAGAGAGTTCTAGGTAGGTGAGCAGGTGTACATAAAGGTAAATCCCAAGAATTTTTTTTTGAGATTGGGAAAGTATTCAAAGTTTGCCCCTAGGTATTGCTAGCCATTTGAGATTTTGGCTAAAGTAGGGGTGGTTGCATACCAGTTAGCCCTACTACCTACTATTAAAGTACATAATGTTTTTCATGTTTCCATTTTGAAAATATACATTCATGATGCTACTCATGTAATCGATTGAAATTTTAGATAGGTGGAACCCAAATGAGAGTTCCAAGTCGTACCGGAGTGTATTCTCGACATGAGAGAAGTTTTACTCCGGAATTGTACCATCGGACATGTCAAAGTGCAATGGAAGCACCTTAGTAAGGAAAAATCTACTTGGGAATTGGATAGTGTTATGTGGGAGGCATATCCAATCCTATTCCAAGATGAAGACGTGGAAGAATAAATCAGTAAATTAATAACACCGAGGACAGTGTTATCCTCTAAGAGGAGGTGTATGTAATACACCAAGAATTAATAATTTATTATTAATTTCTGCTAAGATATTTTATTTTATTATTTAAATATCTCTTATAGAAAGTAAAAAATAAAACAAATGTAATGAATTATTCTTTTATTTATAAAAGATACTAAAGGGGACACAAATAAAATAGTTGTTTAAGAGTGTGTGTTGACCCATAGGAGGAAAGGACAAATGGTTGTAGATGTTGAGTAAGAACTCAAGGTGTATGACGCATCTTCCCCAAAATTAAGGGACAACTCTTTGTTGGGTGCTAAAGAGAAGGAGGATCATAAATGACCAAGTACTAGGAAATATGATATAATAGTATGGGATGCATCCATGGATGTAAGTTACAATTTTTGGCAATGCAATTTCGGAAAAAACACAAAAATGTACCTCAATCGAGCTTTTTCAAAACCCTCGATTGAGGTTTTCTTAAACCCTCGATCGATATTTTGAAAAACACTCGATCGAGGTACGTGTGCTTGATCAAGGGTTAAAAAAAATCTTGATTGAGGGTTAAAAGAAGCTCGATCGAGAATATTTAATTGCTCTTAATATAAATAGGAAACAAACCTTTGATATAATTCATTGCCTTTATTGGATAGAAAATGGTCATTTATATTCATTTTTAGATATGGGTCGTGGAGTAATTGGAGTTATAGATATCCTATAACTCCAATTACTCCCCGACTAATATCTACACATAAAACCTAGAGGAAGTGGCAGTAGTAATGATTTTACTTATTTCTTCTTCAAGGTATGTACTATTACCCACAAGTATTATTTTTCTAGTCGAAATTATGTTTTATTAAATTTTATTATCATATAATTCTAGGTTTTATTTTAATTGAATTCGAAGACTTTCTTCCTATGAACAATACAAGATTTGAAAAACTTTAATTAAATAAATTTTTGGGTGTCCATATTCATGTGCACACACGAATATTGGCACTCGAATATTTTTTTAGATAAATCTTTAAAAATATCGATCACGCTTTTCATTTAATGAAGTCTTCCAAAAGATCCTTGGACACCTTATATTTTGAATCTCAATTTGAATTCATGTCATTGAACATTTTCAATTCTTTTCGAAATGAGAATTAGTATCATGTTTAGTCACGTGTTATTGATGTAAATTCTAATGTCATTCAATAATTTACTAGAAAAATTAACTACAAATGTGTGGCACAATAACAATTTTGAAGAGTAAACAATGGACATTGATATAACCCAAGGAAATGAGGTCATTTTTTTATGCTCACATTTTCATTTCTCTAAAGGTAGTAAAAATACTTTTCTCCTTCGTATATAATTTTTAATTTTAAAAAACTACAATTATGTGATATGACTATGAATGTAACACTAATTTTTATCTTAATCGTCATGTTCTATTCCACCCTGGGCTCTAAGATTTAAATATCTAACCCGAGTATCTATACCATAGGTAGATCATAGTCTTGAAAATCCAGGTCGAGTGGACACAATTCGCCTAAGTTCAGCTCATCAACTAAATTGCATGCATCATTGGTCTCATTGGTTGAATGCAAAAATAGTACTATGACAGTCTGCTTATCAAAAGGAAAAGACAATACTATGACAATCGATAGGGATCTAAATATTTATCAAAAGGCAATTTGTATACAATTATAAAATATATAACTATGCGATTCACTATAATTATAAAGTACTTATCCATTCACATAATGATTCGTAAGTTATTAGTTCACTAAGTGACTTACTGTCCTCAACTAATTCGAAGGTATCTTTCTAGAGATAGGATTGTTTAAACATCTAGTTCCTCTTTGAGTTACACCAGGGAATTATTTTTCCTACTTTTTAGAAAACAGTCACTCTACATGATACACATACCCTCATGAAAACTACAATCAAATTCACAGTTATTTATCACTAAATCTTCTCAAATCTAATTCCAAAATCGTGTTTGGATAGCCTAAGCATATGAGTATTAATCCCAAGGAAAACATTACAATCAATGCTACAATTTTCTAATTAAAACGCCCAAATATCCTCTTAAATACCGAATCTTTCCAAAACCAATGCATGACAATAATTCCATCCCAAATGGAAACCGAGTGTCTCTAAACATAAACATTTAGATCTAAAAAGGATTCTCACCAGAAACGCTTACAATTACTTCATAACCATGATTTCAATTGGTGAACACAGGACTAAATATTTCTTCTTATAGATCTCAAAGACCTTATGGGTCATAGCAAGAATCACAACTTTAAGTGATATCAAATTTAAAAAATATGATTAATAAAAATGTGGTTGTAAAACCATTGAATGGCATCCACAATCATTTTTAAAAAAAACTACAATATCTTAACCAACATACATCTAAGTGCCGAACGACGGTTTGCGGAAGCCAAATTGAAAAAAGTTGAAAGGCACCCCACAATCTGCAATCCATAATTGTAGAAGGATAAATGCAGAAGCTTAATTCCAAAAAGTTAAAAAGAAACCCGCAATCTGCAATCACAATCCGTAATTGCAGAAGGATAAATGCAGAAGGTTATTTCAAAAAATTTGAAAGGTAACCCGCAGTTGCGGAAGGATAAATGAAAAAGGTTAATTCATAAGAGTTAAAAGGCAACCTGGAATTTGCAATCCGCAATTTCATAAGGCTAAATGTGGAAGGTTAATTCAAAAAAATTGAAAGGAAACATGTAATATGCAATCCACAATTGTGGAAGGCTAAATGCAGAAGGTTAATTCAAAAAAGATGAAAGGAAACCCGCAATCCACAATCCACAATTGAGGAAGGGTAAATGTGGAAGGTTAATTAAAAAAAGTTGAAAGGAAACCTGCAATTCGCAACCCACAATCATAGAAGTATCATTGCGGAAGGCTATTTGTAGAAAGATAAATTTCAGAAGGATCATTGCGGAAAGATATTTACGGAAAGATAAATTTCAAAAATATCATTCCAGAAATATCATTGGGGAAAGATAAATTGTGGAAAGGATAATAAACTTAGAATTTCAGGACTGAACAGATAAATGAGTTGGATCCTAATTTTATCAGCCGGTTCAATGATTGAGAAAAAGTTGAACGAACAAGTACAGTTAAAAATGAATAATGAACCTTCAAAATTTTAATAATTCCATTTTTTAAGCTACGTAAATCTATTATAATACAAAGGAAAAAAATTACAGAATTCATCATGGCCATAGGAGGTCAAAGGCAGTGAAGCCACCACCTTGACCTCTCAAAAGATGGCCATCTAAGAGAGCCAGAGGAGAAACTATTCCACTTTGAAAGTAAAGGCCAAGGCCCATAAACTGACATGGTTACATATTTTGACAGTAAAACAACATAAACAAAGACAAGAGCCTGCAAAAAGACACAGGCAATGACCCAAATAGACATAGACGTAGGCCTGGTGAAATACACTAGCATTGACTCTACAATAAACATAGACAAAGGCCTGGAAATAGACATAGGCATACGAAATAGACACGATCAGCAAAAAACCAAAAAACCTGGACAACTTGAGCATCAAATAGGTGGAATGTTTTGAATTTCTTCAGTTATGGGGAAAGCCCATCATTCCTCTTGCGACTAGATGGGTGAGTTAGTGGCAACTTCTGGAGGCATCTGAGGCTGTAGCTACTATGGAGTAGGCTGCTGGGCGACCATCTCCTTCAATCGCTTGATTAATGGCTCAACCGTCGAGGGTATGGGGAAAGGCAGAGTAGGAGAATGCGCCATGGTGCACCCAGTTTCACTACCACTACCTCCTCCAGTAGGAAAAATCACGCCACCCGTGGCACTACCGCTTCCACAACCACCCCAATCATGGCACTCTCCATGCAGCCCTCTGTAGCTTGAGATACCCATATTTCCTTTCCACGCGAATGAGCTCTCCATTTCCATGAGTTGAGCATATATCTCTGAGATTCTGGTCTTCACCATCTGAACCGAATTTAATTCCCCATCCAACGAGCTCTCCCGATCGAAATTTGACTAAAAACACGAGTAGATATGTCGAAAATGCAAACAAAAAAAATAGTTTTTTTTATGATTCCTATCCCCAAATTTATATTAAAAAAGTGTTTAAGACCTATACGGTATTTCAAATTTAAATCAATTTCATTGGCTAACACATGATGACATGGAATTTGAGTTAAAGTTTAAAATCCCATTTTGAGCTGAAATTTCCTTTAATACTAGAAGACTGTTTTTATTTTATTTTTGGTTCAATTCTCTTGTACAAATCGGAAGAGAAAGATAACTCTATTTTTGCAAGAAAAATATGGAAGAAGTAGGGATATTTGCAAAAGAAGAGTCTCACCCTAGGTATCCTATAAACAATGAAGAGGATAATGTAAGGGATGGTGTAATATGGGTAAACCTTAATGAGAGTGAAACTAATAACCCATATGAACTACAAAGAACTGTTAAAGATCTAAGGTCTGAGTTAAAAAGAGTTAGGGAGGACAACGAACGAATCCGAAAATCTCAAGAGGACCTGAATAATAGTCTTCTAACTAAATTACATAATAATGAAAAGGAGAAAAATAAAGAACCTGAACGTAATATGCCAGAAACTACACCTTAAAAGTGTTAGGGAAGAAAACTAGAATTTTCCAGTCATGGGGTTGAAACTTGCATTGGGGAATGAGTCAAACACCACAAAGAAAAAAAACAAGATTCCTGTAGAATTAGTGATGTTAATGAAAATAAAAATAAGTATAAAGCGTATGAAGAAATGTCTGTGCAATTTAAAAAGATTAAACCACCAATGTTTGACGGTGAGATTGAAAAAAGAGAAGAGGCGAAAGCCTAGCTGTAAGGGATAAAGAAGTACTTCCAAATTTATAATTACTCCGACGAAGTGAAAGCTAAAATGGACATATATATTTTAACTCGAAAAGAGGATATATGGTGGTAGGATATAAATAAATTAAAAGGAATAAAGGAAAGAGATGTAACCTTGAAAACATCTAAAAATAATTTTAAACAAAAATACCTCTCAGAACAATACTACGAAAAGAAGGCTAAGGAATTTTACGAGTTAAGGCTAGGAACTATAACCATGAAAGAGATCTATAGTAAATTCTCGAGTCTATTTTGTTATGTACCATATATAATAGATGAAAAACCAATGATACAATGCTTTTCTCTCTTGTTTACCTATCATGTTTAAGGAGTGAATTGAGTATGACAATCCGAAGACGCTGCAAGAAGAAATGCGAAAATCAAATTTATGTTATGACCAGAATAAATATAAAAGAGAAAGTGTACCAAATTGGAGGACTAAAAGACAAGATAACTTTGATCCAAAAAAGAAAATTAATAAAATCCACAAAAATATAATGAATAATTACAAAGGGTATCAAGGAAATAACCATAAAAATTTTAAACCACAAAATCCTGCAGCAAAATAAAGAGAAACCCCCACTACTTTTAATAAGAACACTACACATAGGGAACCCTTCAAATGTTGGGAATGTGGATAGCCACATTATTTTAAATACTTTCCAATAATAAATAAAAACTTTAATGTTCACTCCATTCATGAATCTGTTACAGTTGGAAACATGGCAAGGACTATGCCCATAATCAGCGCTGTGTTGGAGAATCGACAAGCACACCATAAAAAAATATCAACCCATTTCCATACTAATTGATCCATGTACAAGATTGAGTTATGTATCACCTTGGATTTTTGAAATATGTAAATTAGTACCAGAAACAAAAGTGAGAAGTCATGAATGGTATAGTTAGCCATAGGTACTAAACATAAATACACTAGTTATGTGAAAGGTTGCAAAATATTATAGAATTATTTCAATAAACATGTTGATTTGAATATTTTACCATTAGATTCCTATAATATGTTGATAGGAATGGATTGGCTATAAAAACAGAGAGTAATGTTGAATTGTTTTGACAAAACCTTTACATGCATAGATGATACTGGAAACTCCACTAAAGTAAAAGGAATTCTCAAAAAAATTACGATCAAAGAGATTTCTACTCTACAAATGAAAATATTTGTATATAAGGGATGTAAAGTATTTGGTGTTTATGTAATGGATGATAAAGGTAATGATAATAAACTTAAAATAGAATATATTCCTATCTTAAAGGATTTTAAAGACATCTTTCCAAAAGTAGTCCCTGTATTACCTACGAAAAGAGACATAGACTTTAAAATTGATCTGATACTCAGAGCGATACCAATATCAAAATATCATTACATAATGAACATAATAGAGCTTATAGAACTCAAATCACAATTACAAGAATTAATTGACAAGAAGTATATTTGACCTAGTGTTTCCTCTTAGGTAGCATCGGTCTTATTTGTAAAGATTAAATACAGAACCTTAAGATTGTGTATACACTATCGACAACTAAATAAAATAACTATTAAAAATCAATATCCTGTACCCCGGATAGACAATCTGTTTGATCAGTTCTGCAGGAAAACAATCTTCTCTAAAATAGATCTAAGGTATGGATACCATTACATGCAAATTAAAGATGAAGACATATTTGAAACTGTGCTTATGAACTGTTATGGTCATTACGAATTTTTCGTAATGTATTTTGCGTTGAAAAGCACACCTGAAGACTTTATGTGCTTAATGAATAGTATTTTAAGAAACTATATGGATAAATTTGTAGTCATCTTCATCAACGAATTAGAGATTTACTCAAAGAATAAACAAGAACATTAAGCACATTTAAAGATAATTTTACAAGTATTAAGAGAACAACAGTTGTATGATAAGTTAAGCAAATGTGACTTCTTTAAAGAATTGATTCAATATCTAGGAGATGTAGTGCCAAGGTTGGAATCTCTGTCGAACACGACAAAATTAAGGCTATCACTGAATCGTCAGTTCCTAAAAACGTAACAGACATAAGATCATTCATAGGGATTACCGATTATTATCGAAAGTTCATAGAAGGATTTTCTAGGATAGCCTACCCCATAACTTCACTGCAGAAGAAAGGTAAAAAGTTTGAGTGGATTGAAAAGCATATGGGAAAGTTTTAATAAATTAAAACACTTGTTAACTATCACCTTTTTCCTAAAAAATGTTGATCCTTTTAAGGATTTTGTCGTATGTACCGACTCTTGTAAGGAAGGATTAAGTAGGGTGTTAATACAAGAAAATTATGTCGTGGCTTATGAATCTAGAAAAATAAAAGAGCATGAAAATAATTTTGGTATACAAGACTTAGAACTTGCTGCAATTATACATGCTTTAAAGATGTCGCAACACTACCTCATCAAAAAGAAAAAAAATCTCTGTTAGTGTCAAATAACATATGTTTAAAATATTTATTTGACCAACAAAATTTAAATGCTATACAATCCAGGTAGTTGTCTTTCTTAAGTGAATACAACTTTAAAATAAAAGACATAAAGGAAAAAAGAAGACAAAGTTGCAGATGCTTTGAGTCAACACACAAACTTACTTTTTGCAAGTAGCAGTTACAAATCAGATATGGAAAATTAGATCTTAAATGTAGAAAATTATGATAAAGAATACAAAAATTTAAAAGAAAAGATTGTTGAAAATGAAAAGAAAGAAATAAAAAAAAAATGTTATCCTAAACAAAGAAGAATTATTTCTATATAAAAACAGGTTGTACATACCAAATACAATGTAAATCAAATTAACAGTCATGAATGAGTTACCTAAACCACCTTATTCAGAACATCCTAGATACCAAAAGATAATCACCATGATCAGAAACGACTTCTTTTGGCCTAACATGAAATAAGAGGTATCATAGTACTTAGGTCACTACATCAAATGCCAACAAGTAAAGGAAGAACAACAACATCATGTAGGGTTGTTGCAACCTCTAACCATTCCAGAGGGGAAGTGGGAAATAATTAGCATGGATTTTATAATAGATCTTCCTAAAAATTTCAGGCAACATGACTCAATTATGCTTGTATTCGATAAGTTAAATAAAGCAGCTCATTTTATTTGTGTAAAATATACTTATAAGGATGTTAACATTGCATATATTTTTATGAAAGATATTTTTAGGTTACATGGTGTACCAAAGGTAAAATCTCAAATAGAGATGTAAAATTTAGAAATAAAACACATAAATAAAAAAAGAAGACAAAGTTGTAGACACTTTGAGTCAACATGCAAACTTACTTTTTGCAAATAGTAGTTACAAATCAGATATGGAAAATTAGATCTTAAATGCATAAAATTATGATAAAGAATACCAAAATTTAAAAGAAAAGACTATTGAAAATGAAAAGAACGAGATAAGAAAAATAATAATAATCCTAAATAACGGAGAATTATTGCTACGCAAAAACAGGTTGTACATACCAAATACAATGTAAATCAAATTAACGCTCATGAATGAGTTACATAAACAACCTTATTCAGAACATCTTGGATACCAAAAGATAATCACCATGATGAGAAAAGACTTCTTTTCGCGTAACATGAAAAAAGACGTATCAAAGTACTTAGATGACTTCATCAAATGCCAATAAGTAAAGGAAGAACACCAACATCATGTAGGGTTGTTGCAACCTCTACCCATTCGAAAGGGGAAGTGGGAAATAATTAGCATGGATTTTAGAACACATCTTCCTAAAAATTTCAGGCAACATGACTCAATTATGGTCATAGTCGATAAGTTAAATAAAGCAGCTCATTTTATTCCTATAAAATATATTTATAAGAATGTTAACATTGCATTATTTTTATGAAAGATATTTTCAGGTTACATGGCCTACCAAAGGTAATAATATCAAATAGAGATGTAAAGTTTAGAACAAATTTTTTGAAGGCTTTGTTTAAAGGGTTAGGCACTTAGTTGAACTTCGGTACTACTTATCATCTGCAAATGGGTGAGCATACTGAAAGAATAAACCAAGTCCTAGAATAAATACTAAGAATGTATGTAATGGACAAACCAGGCAAATCAGAATACTACTTACACTTACTCGAATTTGCTTATAAGAATAATTTTCAAGTATCAGTAGGTATGAGTTCATTTGAAATTCTGTATGGATGCAAATGTAATACTCCAATTTCTTACAGCAGTACAACTAATAGGCTAATGTTAGGACTGAAATTGTTAAAGGATATGGAACTAACCATGAAACGAGTGCAAAAAAACTTGAACGTTGCCGAGGACAAGCAGAAAAGTTATGTTGACTTAAACAAAACTCCTAGAGAGTTCCATGTAGGTGAGCGCATGTACATAAAGGTAAGTCCCAAGAAAAAATCTTTGATATTGGGAAAGTATTCAAAGTTGGCCCCAGGTATTACTTGCCATTTGAGATTTTGGCTAAAGTAGGGATGGTTGCATACCAGTTAGCCCTACTACGTACTATTAAAGTACATAATGTTTTTCATGTTTCCATTTTGAAAATATACATTCATGATGCTACTCATGTAATCAATTGGAATGTTAGATAGGTGGAACCCAAATGAGAGTCCAGGTGGTACCAAAGCGTATTCTCGACATGAGAGAAGTTTTACTCTGAAATTGTACCATCGGACATGTCAAAGTGTAATGGAAGCACCTTAGTAAGGAATAATCTACATGGGAATTGGATAGTATTATGTGGGAGGCATATCCAATTCTATTCCAATATGAAGACGTGGAAGAATAAATCAGAAAATTAATAACACCGAGGACAGTGTTATCCTCTAAGAGAAGGTGTATGTAATACACCAAGAATTAATTAATTTATTATTAATTTCTTCTAAGATATTTTATTTTATTATTTAAATATTTTTTATAGAAAGTAAAAAATAAAAAAAAATGTAATGAATTATTCTTTTATTTATAAGAGATACTAAAGGGGACACAAATAAAATAGTTGTTGAAGAGTGTTTGTTGACCCATAGGAGAAAAGGACAAGTGGTTGTAGATGTCGAGTTAGAACTCAAGGTGTAGGAGGCATCTTTCCGAAAATTAAGGGACAACTCTTTGTTGGGTGCTAAAGAGAAGGAGGATCATAAATAACCAAGTCCTAGGAAAAATATGATATAATAGTATGGGGTGCATCCATGGAGGTGAGTTACAATTTTTGGCAACGCAATTTCGGAAAAAACACAAAAATGTACCTCAATCGAGGTTTTCTTAAACCCTTGATCGAGATTTTGAAAAACCCTTGATCGAGGTATGAGTACTTGATCAAGGGTTAAAAAACGCTCGATTGAGGGTTAAAAGAAGCTTGATCGAGCATATTTAATTGTTTTTACTATAAATAGGCAACAAAACTTTGATATAATTCATTGCCTTTGTTGGATAGAAAAGGGTTATTTATACTCATTTGTAGATATGGGTCGTGGAGTAATTGGAGTTATAGATATCCTATAAGTCCAATTACTCCACGACTAATATATACACATAAAACCTAGAGGAAGTGGAAGTAGTAATGATTTTACTTGTTTCTTCTTCAATGTATGTACTATTACTCACAACTATCATTTTTCTAGTCGAAATTATGTTTTATTAAATTTTATTATCATATAGTTCTAGTTTTGATTTTAATTTAATTCAAAGACCTTGTTCCTATGAACAATACCATAATTGAAAAACTTTGATTAAATAAATTTTTGGGTGTCCATATTCGTGTGCAGACATGAATATTGGCACTCGAATATTTTTTTAGTTAAAGCTTTAAAAATCTCGATCAAGCTTTTCATTTAATGATGTCTTCCAAAAAATCCTTGGAAACCTTGTATTTTGAATCACCATTTGAATTCATGTCATTGAACATTTTCAATTCTTTTCAAACCGAGAAATAGTATCATGTTTAGTCACATGTTATTGATGTAAATTCTAATGTCATTCAATAATTTATTAGAAAAAATAACTGCAAATGTGTGGCACAACAACAATTTTGAAGAGTAAACAATGGAAATTGATATAACCCAAGGAAATGAGGTCATATTTTTTTTTTTATGCTCACATTTTAATTTTTGTAAAGGTACTAAAAATACTTTGCTCCTTTACATATAAATTTTAATTTTAAAAAACTACAATTATGTGATATGAATGTCAATGTAACACTAATTTTTAGCTTAATTGTCATGTTCTATTTTGCCCTGGGCTCTAAAATTTAATTATCTAACCCGAGGATCTATACCATAGGTAGATCGTAGTCTTAAGAATCCATGTCGAGTGGACACAACTCGCCTAAGTTCAGCTCATCAACTGAATTGCATGCATCATTGGTCTCATTGGTTCAATGCAAAAATAGTACTATGACAACGATGCATGCAATTCAGTTGATGAGTTGAACTTAAACGAGTTGTATCCACTCAACCTAGATTCTTAGGACTACGATCTACCTATTGTATAGATCCTCAGATTAGATATTTAAATATCAAAGCCCAAGGTGGAATAGAACATGACAATTAAGATAAAAATTAGTGTAAATTCAAAGTCATATCACATAATTGCAGTTTTTTAAAATTAAAAATTATATACGAAGGAGCAAAATATTTTTAGTATTTAAAACATTTCACTACATTTATGTACTACATTGTATACACATTAGATATATTGTTGATAAGAATGAAATGATGTCGAAATTCCTTACCAACCATGGATGACATAAACAAGCTAGATGTTGAATTTTAATGAAAACACACCATGATACTCCTTGAATATAAGCATTAAAAGAAATTAAATGCATGTAGTTCAGAGACTCTAAAATTATTTTTAAATCCCCAAAATGAATCCCTAGCATCACCATCAAGGTTTCACAACTATTGGTTCAAGTTTTGATTTATCATGCTATGATGCATTGAAGGGTTTATTGTATCTACGTCATGGTCATTTTTCTACAAACAATAGTTTGTCCACTTGGTCACTACACACAATATTCATAATCAATGTCATCTATAGTGTTGTTTAAATCCATGTCTCTTTTCAACATAGAGTTCAATTTTTTTGTTAATATCTTTGGTACAAATTTTTTTTTAACTTCATTAAATTTAGTTATAAAGAAGGTCACAAGGTCGCATATATGGGGCGCAACATATTATTATTAGTACGAAAAAACATTTTTTTATGAGTTGGATGATTTGGCATGTCATGTTTATTTCATGAATCGTATCTATTTGCTATATTCTTAATGTACTCGTGTCTAGATGAAACAGATTGGTAATAGGTTATAATTTTCAATTATGTTTATGTACACATTTATCTATTCAATGAGAGAATTCTAATTATATGTTCTAGGTGAACTATGGAAAGATTTATATTGTTCCCTAAACATTGATGCCTCTTTCATAGTTTCGAAAAAGTAAATCTAAAAAACAAAGGACAGATTCCCTTGTTACTAGTATATTTCACTATGGTTATAAGTATTATATTATTGCTCCTTCAATTCTTCTTCTTATGCATTTACATTCTTATCATTTATTCGGATACAAAAAACAAAAAAATTTAAATTCTTTATATTTATTACAATGTTGAGAATAAGTATCCTTCTTCTTATTCTTTTTTATTTTATATTTCATTCTTTTTTTTTTTCACTTATGTTTTTATTTTATTTTTACATTTACCATCTTTAAAAAATTATAATTTCTCATTTCCTTTTTATTCTTTTGTAATTTTTATTTTAAATTCTCTTGGATGGGTCCTTGAAACCCATTTCTAAAATGTCCTACCTAAACATAATATATA
>LPNX011047002.1:8412-18536 GCA_001517045.1 Pseudotsuga menziesii
TGCTCAACAGGCTTAAGCTTTCATTTTAAAGCTAACTAAATCACATAAACTTTTTCTTAAAAAAAATTGCATAATCTTTCTCTCTCATAAAGAAATGACCTTATTAAACACAATTACTATTATCATTTTCTTTATGATTAATGTGATAATTTCGATTAACCCAAATTAAAAATGAAATATTAACCCAAAAAAATCTTTATTATTACAATTACAATCTATTCATTATTGTTCTTATTAATTAATTATTAACAAAAAGAAATTTAAATCAAAATTTTAACTTAGTTTGTTGGGCCCCACTTGACAAGCCATTTCTAGGCCATAAGTCACAGATTTAATTCATAGGCTTGTTGAGGTAGGCCAGAGTAAATGATTCCTCTAGGATGATTTAATGATGTTCATGAACCCATTGAGCAGGCCCTCTTCAATGAAAAATAAAACTTATCAATATAGAAACATGAGTTAAAATTTGATACAAAATTAAAAGAAAATACAATAATAATGAAATAAATTACAAAAAAAGAAAAAAAAAAGCATCAATACAGTTGTAAGCATCATCATAACTACTTTGTTGAAAAACAACCCAAAAAAAAAGCAAAAAACATCAATGCAAATATAATTAGACGATATGACGATAGCAAAAAACATCAATGCAAAAAACATCAATGCAAATATAATTAAACATCATAACTACTTTTGAAAAAAAGTTTATTATACAAATTTACCTATCATCGTAGAAATGTGAAGTAAAATTTCATTCTAAAGTGAAAGAAAATACAATACAATAATAATAGAATGACAATTTTTTTTTAACAAAATTATGATCCAACATTATCTTTCATACCTACATTGATTACAAAATATAAGTTAAAAATTTTTAATAAAAAAATATTAATACCTTATAAACATGAAAACACGAGTTAAAATTCCACACCAACATGAAAGAAAAGAAAATACAATAGTGATGAAATGACTTAATAAATAAAAAGACAAAAACATTAATACAATTATGATCAATACAATTATAATTTGATAATATGAACCTATCATACCTCTTTTGTTGAGATATCAATGAGGAAACTTGTCTTAAATTCTATAACAACTTGAAACAAGAGCTACTAAGTGGCAATGTCCTCAACCTTACAAATAGCTAGTAACCATGGTGTATAATTAATGCTTTTACAACCAAGAGGGTTTAAAGCATTTAAAAGCATTTCTCATTTATTGTTTAAAAAAACTTAAGCCTTCATATATCAAATTAGTCTTTACATAAATATATGCAACATTTAAAGTAAAGTAATTCATTGTTTTGAAACGTAAAACAAAATATTAGGATTTGTGTCATATTTACAGCATTTTTGTTTTTCAAGCAGGACATACATAAATGGTCTTTGCACAACCTTAAACAAAGAATAAGCTTTAGGGTTCAAATCCTCAATCAATATAAATCCTTATCGATAATTTCAAACCAAGATGAATGGTTTAAGTAAAAAATATGTATAATGTTTCAATATATTCGTAAGTATTCATGGCTCGTTGGAACTCTCAATAGGTGAAATCCTTGCATCTATTATATGGATTCATCATTAAATCATGTATTCTATTATATATAGTCTTATTGGGTTTAATTTCATACTGTTTTTTCTGAAATTTATTTAAAAAAAATATAAATGTTAATATATATATTTTTAGAAACAAAAAGCTATAACATGTCATTAAAATACTAACCAACCATTTAATAAAATATCATTTAAAAAAAATGTAATTAAAATATTTAGAGATTTAAAACGAAATAAAAGTATCAAATCAAAGCATTTCTATTGTACAAATTGTACCTTCATAAACCTCCTAAACCCTACTTCTAGTTATGATTCCACCATTGAGGGTAAATTCGACTGTATAAAGAGAGAGAATCCATTGCTATGTGGAAAATGAAACCCATGAAACTCTACTTCTCTTTATTCACCATCACTGATTATAAATTATATGAGGGAGAGAAGTACCAAACTCATCCATAATGACTCTTTCAAATTTCAATAAGGCTATGTGCTAGCGAATTTCCACCGATTGTTGGCGTAGCTTTTATGGTACCGTGCAACCTAGACAAGGAACCTAGTTAAACTAGGTAGTGGAATTTGATCTTTGAAAAGGTGTTTGGTTGTTGATAATTGTAGATTTATTGTGTTGTGAAAAATTTACAAGCTCATCCCATTTATATATACACTGGGGTATTGTTATAAAAGAAACAAAACTGTAATATCCCGAATTTTGGACCTAACACTTATAGGCATGAACCTATTGCTTATGATGTTATCTTGATGTTTTATTTTGATATATTGGGTCGAACACCCCACTGCATATGAACATGATGATTTGTTTTATATTTTGGGCGTAAACCAATTGTTGATGATATATATATGCTTGTTTGTGTTGGACAAGGACCCTGAAGCACATGATTGATGAGATATTTTGTGTTGAGCGAGGAGCTATGGAGCACATGAGTAATCGATGTTTGTGTTGAGCAAGAAGCTCTGGAGCACATGAGTAATTGATGTTGTGTTGAGCAAGAAGCTCTGAACCACATGGGTATTATATATTGTGTTGAGCATGAAGCTCTGGAACACATGAAAAGACAAATTGGAAGTTTTGGGCATAAACCCTGGAGCCTTCCATGTTGATGTTGAGCATAAGCTCTGGAACATCGGATCTTTGGTCATTGTATCCCTAGGTGCATCGTACAAGTACATCCTAGCATTAGTGTTGAGCGGAGAGCTCTAGAATAACACTAAGTTTATAACTCTTTGTTTTTAATGTTGAGTATGGGCTCTGGTAAGCGCTAGGAGTTACTGAAAATAACTAATGATTCACGAGTGAAAATGAATCAAGAAAAATATTGATCTCATCAGACTTATTTATAAGTGATTAAATGAAATTTTGAATTTCTGTATTCTCATCAAGTACTGAAGAACTACCATGTTATACAAGGGAATCCAACATGCAAGGATGTTTAGAGTTGCCTAGCCTAGTAGACCTAACAATCTACCTGATGACCTTAATGAAGAAAGTGTCGTAAGTATAAGGATCACAATATGTGATGCCACAAGACAAATGTTATATTATTATGTCTTTTATACATGGTATGTATAAAGATTAAATATAGTAATAATATTAATAATATGAGAAAGAAGGAAAAGTTCCATCTATTACTATTATTACTAAGATAAAAATTAAATAGTATAATACTTATAAAAGTCAAATTAGGAACTAGCTAAAAGTTCCTAAAAAATATTAAAAGTACTAAATTAAATAAAAATGGTTAAATCAAGAAATGACGCATTTCTTGATTTAACTGCCCCTTTGAATGAAAATTCTATCTATAAAGTCTCAAGCCAAGGAAAGGGATGGGGTACTGATCTATCTTTTGGGAGTCATTATTCTGCTTGTTTGTTTTCTCAATTGAATTCTTGGAGAACATTTTCCTGAAGGAAAAAAGGAGAACTGATCCAGACCTAATATACTAGCTAGGAAGATACTACAAACTTCCCTTCAGGTCTTTGACATCACATTCTAGTCATCATTCTTCATTTTGGATTATTTCTTGAACTGTCGCCACTTGTTCTTCGGAACAAGTCTCATCCTTCTTTTCTTGTAGGCGATTGTACGTGATCTTTCCCACAAGTCAACTTTATTTGTTGTATGGGTAGAAACATTTCATAAGGCATATTCATAATGGCAAATTCTTATGCATAAATATATAATCATGCAACTATTTTAGCCAATACAACATTCATCCATATCTCACGGAAGCTTTCTAGGTGCCTTCCATCTCTACCATGATATCATTGAGATTGTGCACTAATACAATATGTCAACAAAGAGATTTCATTCTAGATAAGTAGCAATGGAGAGTTGTATGGCACCATGAGCTACTTACCCATCACATGCATATTAGTAGTATACCGTCATTAATGCAAACATTCTATCATGCATAACACATCAACTGAATATAAACAAATGCATAACAAAGAAATATCATGGAATGACAATTGAACACTTATCTTTCTTTGTTTCATGGGTAGACCCCTTCTTTCATCTTGATCATCTTCTTCATTCATAACATCACCATTTCTTATCCAAATTCTAAGATGGATAAGAGGTTCTTCAAGAATTGAGTTCTTCATATTCCTCATCGTTTGAGGGATCTTCTTTGGATGGTGAGAGCTCGATCTTCAGTTGCTCCCATTTTCTCTTCTCTTATTATGATTCGAGCTTCTTCTTGTGTGCACTCTTCCCATAGTCTGTTGAAGGTAATCACTTCCTTTTGGCACACATTCCTTGAATCCCATGATCATGGGAGGCCATTCAAGGAGGTTATAACCATATCTTATTCTTCTTTGATTTCTTTGTCATAGCTTCGAACGCTTCCTTTTGGTATCTTCTAGGATGACACATGAGTGATGAGATGATCTTTAATATAATCTACAATGATTCTCTTGACTCTAGCCTTGGCCTCATCTCCCTCTAGCTCCTAGATCTTTCTTACTAAAATACTGATCCAATTCAATTTCTTCAAGGATCATAGAGGTCTTATACTTCTTCCTATTTATATTCGTCCCTTCAAAATAGATTGTGTAAGGCTTTAGCCTCATCTCCCTCTGGAACTGGAACCTATCCACTTATGTAGGTGTCCAATTCATTTCCTTCAAGAACTAGTGAGATCTTATACTTCCTTGCTTGGAAGTTGTTAGCTTCACTAAGCTTGTCATCAAGCTGGTGTCATTAGTCATTTTGAAATGAGAACCTCAAATGCAAATAGCAAAAGATTAGATATTACCGATTTGAGGCCCTCCATCCTCGTTCTGGATCTAGCTAATCTAGGGTTTGTCATAGAAAACATAATTTTCAAAACTTGGAATCTCAAACTTCTGATGAGATAGAATGATGTGCCTCTTCAAGGCAAGCTGTCCAATGTACTCCTTTTTTGAAAACAGTGGAGGGAAGATCCCAAAAAAGGAAGCCCTACTTTTCCAATTTCTTCTGCAGAAATGCCTGATGTTGTTCCTGCTGTATCACCAAAAGTACTATTCCTCTATGTAGGAAATTTTGTACTCAGATAGCCTCATCTGTCATATTTCCAACACCACATGTTTTATCATAATTGGTTTCACAAATTGAGGCTTATGATAGTTTTCCCATGGTGACTTAATTAAGGACTATTCAACATAGCAAACTTGTACAGACTTCCACATGTTTTTTTTTCACCTTATGGGTCTGAAAATTTTACCAAAGAAAGTACAGTCTGTTCCCTATCTGGAACATCTTGAGAAATTTCATTTGGACCTTTGTAGCCCACGATATAGAAATTCTCTCTAGGTGTCCTGTTTAGGGATGAATCCTAGAAGAGGCTGGAACCCTGACTTGGAAGGATCATATCTCCCCCAATATAGCGAATCTTAGGCCTACATTTTTACACATGGTACACCAGGGTTTTATCTTCTTCCAGTGAAAATTTCGGCTCCCGAGCCTTATGCAATCTCTAGATATAGCGAATGTACCAAAACTTCCAGTTTTAGTATTTTAGGATTTTTCAGGCCCGATGTCAAATTAGGGTTTGAATTTCCTGGAGTTTTACCCAACCAAAAACTTCAAACTTGGTCTCTAAATTTCGATTTTGAGGAATAGAGTAATCCTATGCCGGGCTCACTCAAAAATTCCTCTTTTGTGAAAAGCCCTAATTTCCCACAGTAGTGACAGGTCAAAAAATGAAAATGCCCGAAATCAAATTCCGCTTTGACAGAAAGATGCACCCTTCAATGGAGAGTTAGCCTACACTCCTTTTGCTAATGGTCTATGGAGAGAGACCCAAAAAGTAAGAATTTGTAGCTTCTGCAACTGCACAATGTCTTTTTCTCAGGTTAGCTCGGATACCATGTTATATTTTTATCATTTAAGCAATATGATATTAGGATCTTATTTGAGAGAATAACATGCTATTGACGGGCATAGATGACTATGCACGCAACGGGGAAGACAACCCAGACCGGGATCCTTAGAACAGGTTCCAACCTGTTTCGGATGGTTGTTTCCGACAAGTTTAAAGGCTCGGTTAGCCTGAAAGTCTAAAACTAACGCTACTATCCTAGGTAATTAGGTTTATACTTATTTCTGTACAAGTTAATGAAAATTGTTAATTACAATATGAATCGGATTATACCAAATGTTAACCAATTATTTATAGAACTGATAACTTACAAAGACACATCATATACATTAATTACAAAAGAATAATATGAATGTGACATGATTATAAACAGTTGATTCCATGGATTTTTAAATAATATAATTAACTGAAAAGAAAAGCATTAACCTAATCTAATTCCTATCCTGGAGCAATAAAATATTTAACCTGATATCAGATTCACTAATGAAACTGTTGCATTAACAATCCTGAAATATTCAAAAGGAAATTTTGAGATTGACAAGATCATACAACAGAAACATACACCATAAATGGTATGATGTGAAACATAAGTAAATGAGAATCAGTACAAGTCGATAATTAAATCACATATATTTGCATAATTCTGAAAAGAAATTATAACAAACATAAACAACATGGAAAATTAAACAACAAGGCTAAGTGATACAATACACACAAATACAAAGTAAAAATACTGTAGATATATATAAGTATCACTAGTTTAACAATCTGCAGCTGCTGACAGGAAACTGTCTTGAATCGCATGGAAATTAAACAGTAGTCTTGTTCCTTCCTTCTCCAAACTATCGACTCCCCGGCAGCATGGTTTTCTGAGCTTTCAAGAGAGAAATATCTTAAGCTTTGGCAGCCCCCAGTCTGCTTCCCCAGCTCCAGCTCTTGGTTTGCTCTTCCAACATTGAGAAAGAAGTTCTTCAATGCTATTGAGCATTTACAGAATAACTCAAACAACAATGTTTTGATCTGAGAGAGAAATCTCTCAGTCCAGTCTCCTCTCCTCTTCAATCAAATTCTTCCCTGCTTAAATAAACCACGAACAGAAGAAATCAAAACAAATTAAGCTCTGCAACAGGTGAATTTCTGGAAACAACCATTTCGTTGCCGGCCGCAACTGCCAAAATCGTGCTCAAAGGATCCTCGAAATCTCCTAGAATCCATCATTTTCTGGTGAGATCCCCCTAAGTTAAACTAAATGGGTCCGTTCTGAAGAAAACCCATGTGGCGGATTTTTAAGATCTTCCTCCATTTGTTCACAACGTGGCTCAGAAAATCGCCTGTCAATTAAAAATGCAATTTTGTAACTGGCAACAATCCCGGCAGTTTGTTCCCTTTTTCTCTGGAATGAAGCATTCGCCTGAGACCCTTGAATCTCTCATGAATATCTGCAGTTGTGATTAAACCCATAATTATCAACTCAGAGTCTTTCTCGCCATGGTGTCCACAATCCCGGAGTTTAAACAATCATTTCTTCATTCTGCCAGAAACTATGCTTTCAAACTAGTCGTAATAATAAATACATCCCTGAGCTGGGAAATCAAATTGCTACCTGTTCACAAAAGAGATATTATAAAACAATCATTTACATAATCATCTCAGCATCTATCATCCACTTTAAACCAAGCACAAAAATGCATAAAGTTTAATATAAAAATCATTATTACATTGTGCTAATGGTAAAGTTATCCGAAAGGTAAAACAAATCAAGAATTGGAAATTTTCCTTTCAGTTATCGCACGTCAAAGTTTTAATGATATTCATCTTTTGTAACAAATAGAATAATCTACTTTGAACTCGGAATGAAGCATTTTGATGTTGCAATTTCATGTCATGACAGACTTAAGTTAAAATAATCCAAGACCCAATCGCCGTTCTGTTTCAAATATGTAACTTCTTCATTATATGGCTGTTTTCTTCTTTTAAAATATGAAAAACAAATCCCATAACCCATGGCATTAACTTCGACCTTTACATGCAATAATAAAGAAGACATATAAAGCCAAGCATAAAGATCAAGATCAAATAATGAGGTTGTGTTATGCGTAATTCGTAAATTAAATGAAAAGCCTTAAGAAAAATCATTCGAATGAACTTTGGTAAAATGCCAAGAATATAACAATCAACCTTAAACCTTATCAAGATTCACGATAATAAAATCACATAATAAAGTCAAATAATAATTATTTGGATAAGATTTCAAAATTAGTTTATAAGAAATTATTAACACTTATCCCTTGATTTTTAATGCAAATTCACTTTGAAATAATAATTTCAAAGTAGTGATTTTGTCAACTAATCCATAGATGCAAAGGTTTCTTTTAAAAAATTGAATTTCATGTTTCAGTAGCTGCTGGAATGTCACCATTTCAGTAGCTTTTAATTCTTTAAGTTTGCTATATGAAATTCAAACATTTGATCAAAACAAAATACAATTTTGTTTGATGAAATAATATTTTTTTTAAAGGCTATTGAGTAGAGGCACAACACATGCACAACAATCAATCACAAGAGACAATAGACACAAAGATTTTCCTTATGGAAACCAAAAAGGAGAAAACCCCGCAACTTCCTCAGAGATAGAATGAGCACCAATGGCAGCACTAAAACCCAAAGACAGAAAGATGATCTCCAACAATTGTTCTCTCTCTGACTTGTGTGAGCTCCTCTTCTCTCACCTATGCGCTATAGCTGGGTGAGTGTGTGTAACAAATAAAGAGGCTCACTCTCTATTTATACTAGTTTCTAACTTGACAATTACTTACCAGGGCCGACTTCTCTAGGAGAGTCTAATAACCCTAGTGCCCCACAACTGTGGGGACTTTACCCCCCCCCGATCAACAAGGAGGGTTAACCTCAACTCAATTGTGGGGACTATTGCCCTGACTAACAATGGAGGGTTAACCTAAATGAATTTATGTATGACTTTGTTATATTAATGAGTCTCCCGATAGAAACATCAAGGTACAATGAAATACAAATAATCTCCTGATAGGAATATCGGGGTACAATGAAATACAAATGATCTCCCGATAGGAACATCAGGGTACAATATAAGATATACAAGTGAATACATTCCGAAGTTAAAAATACATCAACAATGTTCATCTCTTCATGTTTATAATGATGGTAGAATCAATTCAATTGATTTGATAAGGTATTAATATTAGCTAGTAGTTTTTTCCCATACGGTTTAAGGACGCCATAGAAATATGTTTTCAATTAAGTTATATTGTTATAATTATCTATACGAATTTGCAACAATTGCATACGTGAAAATAATTAGTAATGAAGATCATTGGGATACTATGAACCCGTTCACTTCAATATCATCAAAATTTGCTGGAAAAGGGATTCCAATTGGGCTAAGAGTTGGAAGATACTAGTGGACTGCGCAATCGTCTATGGAAGCCAAGCCCGTAGGGAAAGGGTGGGAAAATATGCACCCTCACCAAGCTTCATGATGACCTCGCCAATCCCAATCCTGGTACTCTACGCTATGTAGTGACTTGTCCAGGTCCTTTGTGGACCGTGTTTTCTAGAGACATTAACATTACCTATTGAACACACATTGCTAGCGGCATAAGGAACAACCATTGACACTGATCTAACCCTAACTGCTGAGGCGACACATTACATCCCAACACATTGGCATGCCGATACAGATTGAGGGTGGAAATAATTCCTTTAAATGCTCTAATTATATATTGTGCACATGGAATTGGATTCAACGCATCATGTTGTTTTAAATTGCAAATTGTACATGCCTTGTGCAGGAAAAAAATCGGTGAAGTGAGAGGGAGTACTTGGATGATCGCAAGAAATAAATTGTTGTTTGAAATTTGATTATTAAAAATCAAAATCAAAATTCAATTAAAAATCCTTTAAACACAGATCATAACCATTATGTAGAGATAGAAAGGGTCGAATACCTGTCAAGTTTGAAAGTCCTTGGCTACGGTGGATCTTTTCTTGCTAACTATCCAATTCATCGGTTAATCGAATGCTGATTGGAACAAAAACTTTTTGATCACTCACCCCTTCTTATTCATATTTATAGATTACATTGACCTTATCACCCTCTGAGCACATTACCTAAATGATTGTCCTCATGATTGTAGGCTTCCAAATGGAA
>LPNX011047002.1:19768-41486 GCA_001517045.1 Pseudotsuga menziesii
GTTTCGTGTGATACCTTTACGCTGGATGAAATGCTTAGGCTAGAGCTGTGGTTCCGGGGGCCGAACTTATCCAGCATGTACGTTCTTGCTGGATAAGCCCTGGCTGGCGTGGTCCTCGCATATTGCTCCCATTCTCCACCAGCCGGAATTCGAAAAACAGGCCGGTGATCGGATGTCCCTCGGATCCCTCTCCGTCTCTGTTAACCTCCGTCGTGGCATGCTCGACAGACAGGGTATCAGATCCGAACGACGCCCAGCAGTTTGACAGGACAACTAGCCATCACACCGCCGCCGAACAGTCTAGTCCAGATCTACTAGATAGCTCTCGCCCCTTTTTCATCGCGGCTCTTTCGAATTCAAAATTTAAAATTCACATTTACTTCCAAGAGCAGACTAGTTATGGGCTAGCTATTGGAATTTGGAACCATTCTGGGTAGTTCTCCTGGCTGCGAGACGCCATTGCTACCTTCATAGTTGCATCAAGATCTTGCTCTACCTTCATAGCTGCATGGATAGTAGTAACAGGAGCAGTTCCAATGGCATCGTGGTGTTTCGCGATACAACGTCGACGCTCAGATCGAAGCCACAAGCTACCCCTAGTACTGTGGGATGGCCCCTTCTGGAAGAACTCATCCATTTATTTTTCGAACAAACAGATTTATCAAGGAGCGTTAGCAAATGTAAGCATTTTTTTCAATCACAAACCTTGTTCATTGAATTTAGTATGGATTTATCTCTTTGTGTTTAATAAATCTAAGTTTAAAAAGAATAAATTGCTAGTCATAATACCAACCCTACCCTTACCTTGGATCATCTGAGTTTAAAAATGAATAAATTGCTAGTCATAACACAAACCCTACCCTAATTACCTTGGATCTGTATGTGATATGCTTTATTAGTTTCATCAAACTATTTATAACTGTATCCTTGAGACTTGTTAATTAGGTATTTCCTTCAATCCCTCCGTGAACACTAATAAGTTCCAAGGTTGCGTGTTGATTGGATTTCCAAGCCTTTAATTAGTTGCGTTTTTATTATCAATTAGTTACTAATTAGATGCAAAGTGCAGGTATGGGGGTTTGTTTAGAACAAGTCTATTGGGATATCCAGTAGTAATCTCCACAGATTCGCAAGTGAACAATTTCATTCTACAAAACAATGGTTCACTTTTCGTTCCTTAGTATCCAACAACCTTCTCACAGTTATTTGGAAAGTGGAGTGCTCTTAAAGCTCATGGAGATTATCACAAGAGAGCGCGAGGAGTTGTTTTGCATTTCATCAGTTCATCAGTTCTCAAACACTGAGCTCTTTCATATATAGAAAACATCATAACTTCCACTCTCTCAGGATGGGAGGGGAGAACTGTGAATGTCTCGCATCAAGCTAACGAGGTCAAACTGCATGTTCAAGTTTATCATGAGTTTTCAATGCTAATTGTCTGGTTTTACTCACTCATTTCGGATGTAGATGATGTTTTCGATCATGGCGAAATACCTGTTAAGTCTTCGAGCAGACACGGAGCTGGAGAAGCTGAAAATCAATTATTACGATCTGAGAAAGGGACTCGTCAGTCTTCCCTTGAAGGTCCCTTGGAAAACTTTCAACAAAAGCTTGCACATAAATATTAAAATAAAGGCAGCATCGTGTGAGATATGTATTGACATATTTGAACCAAAGTTTAATTGCTAATTACTTTGGGAAAGTTATAGGATATTGCAATTAGTTGGATGGCAATTCATGAGGTTTTGATAAATTTGTTTCAAGTTAATGCCTTTGGTGCTTTTTATGTTATTTAAGTTTTTTTAAGGTTATATAAAATTTTATTTTGTTAATGGGTTTAGTGTTATATTAATATATTATGTGTATTTTAAGTTATGTGTGTGAAAATAAATATTTTAATAATCATATTATTTAATATAAGATTTGTTAATACAATTTTAAATAGTTATCAAATTAAAATAACATTAAATGATAACTAACAACATCTTTTTATAACAACATTTAGGTATATTTATTTGTTATAACAATAATTAGATATAAATAGACTTTTAATATAATTTTCTATATATAAAAAATAAATTGTTATATACAATTATTTAATTATAAGATTATGAAATTTTATTTTTAATGTATTTATAAATTAAAAATATAATTAGTGAGTATAACAAATTATGTGTTTAAATACAAAAGTTTTATAAGTAAAAAAAATACATATAAAATAAGAACTCCTCAAATGAATGATAAAACAAAAACTTGGAACTTAATTTAAAATGAACCCACAAATAACTTTAAAAAAACAAATTAACAAATTTTAAATTGTTAAAATAATTTGAATCATAAAAAAATTGAATGAACAAAATGATGACAAGATACTACTGAAATAAAAAACCAATAATTAAAAATAGAAATCATGCAAGATTAACTTAAGCAAATTCCACTCATAAAACAAAACAACAATTTCAAAAGTCAAATCAAATTGACATACAACCACTCATTAAGAAAGGAGCAATATTTCTTTACAAGAGCTTGTCAAATACTATGCAAATGCCATATAAAATTATATAGATCTAGTAAAACACAACTCTTAATCTTTTTAAGCTCTATCCATATAAGTGAAAATTTATTTATATATTTACGCCGTAAGGCGTTTAACAAATGGGAGTCGACTCCCCCAATTAATGCGGTTTTTTTTCCCAGCCATAGATTTTTTTCGTCCGACGATTGAAATCATCTTCATCGTTCATCCCGTCTGCCATTACTGCTACTATCCAGTCCGCGGTGAAGCGGTGCAGTCCGCCATGCTCCTGTGGTCAAGCGGTGTAGTCCGCCATTACTGCTGCTGCTGCCGCTGCATCTGTGGATTTGTTGATTTGTGTTTTTTTTCCCAGTGCGAGAGGACATCCTGAAGGGTTCCAACGCGATAACACAGTGAAATTCGCTTCTATAGACGGATAACAGCATCAGACTCTTCTTATTTGGCATTGATTTACAGTCTTAAGGCTCAGTGAGAAGAACGTCGTGAAGGGTTCCAGGTATTTCACAGTCTGTTTATTAGTCTTTGCTCTTATCTGCACAAGCATTTCATAGTCTGTTTAAAATTACAAATTGTAGGGAAGAAGAGACAGGATTTAGTTGCCTGGATTAACAACTTTGTTCCAGTTACAATAAACAAACATGATTTCTCTTTATTATTTCTGGTTATTTACACAGAGAATTCAGTTGACTATATTTACAGCATATAAAATCTGCATGTAGCTCTCCCCTCCTAAATGGGTGATCTATCACTAAATATCTATATATGTATAAACTGGTGTCATTCCATCTCCACCTCAATATGTCAGGACATCAGAAGGGAGCTTGATTTCCTGTGTGTTCCAGTTCATCTCCTTTTTTGGCGAAGAAGTATGATCCACCCATTGGAGGACTCAGCTGATGCTGTTTCATAAAATCCCCAACTTTGAAAAGCTTCCTGTTTGTAATAGGATCCACGTTTATCTTTCCCTTCTGCAGAGATAAGAAGCCTTACTAAAAGCACATAAAGATTCTATAGAATCAAAATAAGAGAATCCATCATTCACAGGTGAGAGAGTTATTTGTAATAGAAGAAGCCTGTGTTCTGAGTTTATTGAACACAGTACATATGTTTCTTATCTTACAAAAAATTCTATAGAATGATATGGAATATGAAAAAGCTTTGAAAACATACCTGCTTGAAGAGGAGAAATACATAACGGTGGCAACCTTCAGGTGGGGCTGGACCCATATATGGAACCACTTCTTTTCTAGTCTCCCATATCTCTGCAAATAACATCAACAGTGACAATAAATACAACTCTCAATAAGAATGATCTTCGTCTACAACATCAGGAATGATCTTCGAGGCCCTGAGGAGCTCGGCATTCAGAGGAGCACCGCTGGTTGCAGCCATCTATCTATGAGACAAAAGCCAAAACTAACTGATAGTTAGATTTCTTAATATAGTTTGCAGTTCATTTTGTTGGCAAACTAGCTAATTTAAATAGCTACCATGTGTTTGAATAATCGATCGACTGTTGTATAGAGACGTGTCAGATGCTCTGAACATATGTGATAACATCCATGCACATGGAAGCTGAAACTTTGAAGTGCAATCCGCTTCCAGTTTTGCAAGTTTTACAGGCAAAGATAGGTATGATTGATTTGAATTTGATGATAAATGCATAAGCATTTCCTCAGACATTGCCAAAAGCAATTGTGTTGTCGGCCTGTCTGCCTTCTGTAATGCCACTCCTCTAAGGAAAACGGAAAACCCAAATACAAATTTTACTTTCACCTTGACAATTGTAATTGCTAGAATCCACTGTACTATAAGAAACCCAAATGCCGAGTGCTGATATGCATCCCTGCCATGGTCTCAAAATCTTCACCATATGAAGCCTACATGGGGCTAGAGGAGCAAAAAAACATCAGTAAGGATAAGTAGTGAAAAAAATACATAAGAGATAGAGAAGAGAGCTAAGGCGGGGGCTATATTGTGAACTGTATGCTTGATAAAAAAATCCACCAAGTATTCAAATCACTTGGGCACCAACAAAAACAGGCTAGAAATGCAATAAAAAATCCAAACATATAAGGGAAACAATGCATACCTTGTAACCCAAGTCCTCAACTGACAATTGACAATTGGAGATCAAAAATGTAAACCAACAGCACAACTTCTAAACCCTTAAGCATAAGCAGCTAATGCATGTCATGATTGCAAAGCTTCGGGCCCTCTGTCCCAATACACAGATGCATGGTGTGCCTGAATACTTTGCTCCAAGAGCTCAAATCCCTGCACATAAATGACTTGGCCTCGATACTTCTTGAACCTCAGTAACTATTTCAATAATTTTGGATCCTTCAGCCAAAAAACATGAATGCCGCCGCTTACAAAATCAACATGGATACTTTCAGACCATGGAAACTAGCCACGACATAGTTACTGGGCTGCATGCATGCGTAAACATTAGCCACGATAGCATGGGCTGCATGCACACCACGTGGTTGAGTTCGAAGCAAAGGTCAAGTTACTCGCATTTCACAACAAAGCCTAGAGTATGAATCAAGTCGACAATGTGAGTAGATGAAGGAGTGAACAAAATTACAAAATCATGAGCATGGAGAAAGTCAACAACATGAGCAAATTAGGGTTTTGCATTTTTCATTTATAAATTATAAAACATGAAGAACACAAATTAAATAACAATTCTAAAGATAAAATTCACCTTCCAGTTCCCCTCAATGCCAAATTCAAATCACCTTTAGGTTCAAATTTGCATATAGTATTACCTCCATTCCGAATCGAACTAAGCTTCATCCATGAAGTTTGCCAAACATAAACGAACTTGAGAATTTCTTTGAGATTCATCAAATTTCGAACTTCAAGGTTGAAGCCTTGAAGTTTAGTGAACCTGTGATTCCTAAATAACCATCTCATGATTTTTAGTCTATTATGTTTCAATGAATGCCGCGATTCACTTGTGGTTTTTGGCTTTTGGTTATTTTTATTGTTTTTATTTTAATTATCAGTCCCTGCCGACAGGATTATCCGTTAGGATAAACATGGTCTTAAACTCTTACAAAGTTTATAATATTAAATATTATTTTAATTGTTTTAATCATTTTTTAAAATTTTGATTATCCATGTTAAATGATTTTTTTATTATTAAACTTATATATTTTTCAATAAAGAATACACATTCAATCCTTCATTAAATGGAACCTATAATTTTCTCCATTGTCATTTGTGATCTTCTCCCACATCCACTCAAAACAAAGTGGTGACGGGTATGTATGTGTTTTTATTATATTTAATTGTTAAATATGAATATTTATAAATATTTAAAATAATATTTTAATATAAATTTTTAACCATTAATTTTTTTATTATAGTCAATAATTAATATAAATATTTAGAAAAAACACTTTAATATAAACTTGTAAGGTCATTTTGTTTACTTGTTACAAGCTAAAAATAGTGACAATCAACATTCTATAGTTTAACCTGTTGCCTTTTTTTTTCCTATAGTGTATGGAGTTAAAGCAAAGGGAAAGAGACAAAAATAATGTATGCTTTGACATACTCTCCGTTTTTAATTGGGAAAATAAAAAAAATTGAAAATTGAGTTTTCAAATATTTTTAAAAGTGAAAATATAATATATAAGGATATGTTTTAATATTATTTACAAAATGAAATTGGATTTTATAGAAATAGTTTTTAAATTAGTTTAAAGTTTAGGTATAACTTATAGTTAATAAAGTTGTATGTTGTTTAATGAGTTAACAAAATGTAATGATAAAAGAACTACTTGTTAATGACATAAAATTATGATGATTTATACTCTATCATTTATATGGGTTCAATTTTTATTTTTTTTGTTCACAGGTCTTTAAGTAAACCAATAAACTTAATTTGGTATAAAAGCTATAATGAATGAGGTCTTCTCTATGTATATTTTACTATGTTTATGTCTATTTTTGCATTAGAGGTAATCTATATGTAACATTTAATTGTTATTAGCAATAGAAAATTAGAGGTATTGTCTTTGTATAATTTACTTGTTATTACCAATAAAATTTATCTCAAAAATTATATTCTTGGTGTAGCCTCCAAGCTTCACATGAGGTCACAAAACATAAATTAGTTAGGTAGGATTGATTGGGCTAGGCATCCATTAATGCCCTCCAATCTACTTTCATTAGGTATATTTTGAAACATAGCATTGTTGACTTATAGGGTGCTTTATAAATCCTGCTATAAGCAAGTGTTAAAAGAAAACTTGGATCAGAAGTGCGCCGTGCCCAAGGAGGTCAAAGCCGAGGTATAGTTGCCCTACTCTCCCCTACAAGTCACCCAACTCGTTGTAGGGAGACGACACTATACCGTACAGGCCGAACCACTGATCCACACTTGACGCAAGGTATCTTAGTGGCCAAAGTTAGGAAATCACCAAGGAGCACTCGTGGGTGCAATTGACTCCTGAAGTTAGATATTGTCGTTGGGAGGTGTTGCCAAGTCTTCTAGATTGGAACATTTGCCCCATCGCCAGTAGAACTGCCTCTTTGTTACCTTCACTAGTCAATTGGTGTGTGGACTCCATTGTCACCATCAATTGTGCTTTTGGAAGGCCCAGTTACATATCCGCGGAAAACCATAAGCTCTTTTAGGCATTTTACACTTTTTTTTATTTATATATTCAAGCTACCTAACTCATAATTAAACATAACCTACATTTTGTGACTCTTTCACTAGAACAACTTTGAACATATCACTCACTTGTTGCACCTTTTACACTTATTTTCCTTTATAACTACAAACTAACTAAGTGATAATTAAACATAGCCTACAATCTTGTGACTCTTTCACTAAACCAACTTTCCACATATCACACACTATTTGCACCTTACTGCATTTTTTTTTGCTCACATGTTACATTATTTTGGATGCCTTCACTCACTCATCTATTGCAATGTCCACAGAAGAAAATGTCCTTTTTATTTAAACCCCTTCCTTTTTCTTTGTTTAGAGAAAATCATCATTTCATGGAATAATATGCTTTTATATTTTCTTTATTGTATCATTTTGTAAATATTGCTTATCACATTGCATTCCCAAGTTTGCCTTGATTTATTTCAATGGTTTCTAATTTTAGGAAATAATTGCTTGTTGTTCCTGATCATATTTCTAATTATTAGAAACACCTATTTCCCCCTTTTTTTACTTTCCCCTTACATCTAACTTCATTTTTTTTGCTTGTTCCTTCCAAGTAAAAAATAATGGCCACCCCTTTGACCGAACATGCCATTGAATTACTACTTGCACTAACCTCTGACATGCAACCGTTCCTACAAATATTTGCTGTGGAACAAGTCAAATCTATTCGCACCTCAACCATACGATACCGAACAACAATCTCTGATGGGACACACATGCACCACACCATGCTTCCATCAAAGTTCAATTCTCTCATCACTTCTGGAATACTTCAACAAGGGTCTATTATACACCTTAAGAAATGGACATGTGCAATTCTTTGCCAATGCATGTATGCTTCATTTTTTATTATATTAACTTATGTTTTCGTTTCTTCCCCATTTAGTAAAATCATTATTTACTTTTTTTCTTACTTGTTTTTTTCCCTTGCGCAAGTCTATCTTACTACATGAATTTGACGTCATCGAGCCCTCTGCACCATTGATTGGAAACCCTATCGCTATATCTCGCCCACCTTCTGCTGAAACAACTTCCTCATCCTCTTCAATGCAAGAACCACCTCAAAAGAAACAATGCACACTTCTTCAAAGTGCTTCACCATCCACTGTTGAAACAACAATTCCTATCAATGCATTGACCCCCTACACCTCAAACTGGTCCATAAAGGGTCATGTCCATGATAAATCAAACCTCCGCCACTTCACTAACCGAAAAGGCCCTGGGAAGGTATTCGGCTTTGACTTTATTGATAAGGACGGGGGTGAAATACACATCACTTGCTTTAATGATTCTGCAGATGTTTTTTATTATCAAGTGCTTCCTGGCCATGTCTACCTCATTTCCAAAGGCACTATCAAACCAACAAACAAGATGTATAGCCATCTTACAAATGAATGGGAAATCTTCTTGCAACCAACCTCCATTATTCAACATTTTCCACTAGAAACCATTGTGCTTCCACACATGCATTTCAACTTCAAAACTATTAAAGATATCAAGTCATCTCCTGTCAACTCCATTGTTGACATCATTGGTGTTGTCACAAACACTTCCCCTGCTGCCCCTATACATAGGAAAGATGGTTCAGAAACTATTAAAAAAACAATCCATATAAAGGACAACTCAGGTTTTAGCATGGATGTTACTTTGTGGGGAGAACATTGTCATGTAGAAGGCCAAGAGCTATATACCTTGCGCTCTGAAAATGCCCACCCTGTGCTTGCAATCAAGGGAGCTCGTGTAGCCGAGTTTAATGGAAAGACAGTTGGGACTACATCCAAATCCATAGTTATCATAAACCCAGATATACCAGAAAAGCACAAACTCACCCAATGGTTTGAAAAGGAGGGCTTCCATACTTCCTCCCCGTCCTTAACTACACGATATCCAACTTCTCCTAACCAGATAAAAAACAAGCGAACCCTTATTCAAGTTCAAAACATTCTTCCTTCTGAAAGAGCTGAATGGGTTTTCGTAAAGGCTACCATAACACATATTGATGCTGACAACTTCTACTACCTTGCTTGCCCTTTAATTTCCGATTCAAAACAATGCATGAAAAAAATCATCAAGAATTCTACCAATGGTTGGCATTGTCCCAAATGTGAGGTTGACTTGTCTGATTGTGACTACAGGTATTTATTGAAACTGAAACTTCAAGATCACACTACCTCTCTTGAATCATTCGTCGCGTTCGAGGATGCATCCACTAAACTCCTTGGTATCATTGCAAAGGACTTGCACTTACTTTCTTCTGATCTTTCCGCCATCCAGGAAATTTTCTCTAAGGTTGAATGCACGCAATTTATACTCACACTTTCCATTAAAATGGAAACATTTAAAGACAAGCCTCAATTGAAGGTCATCATCATGCGCTCTGAACATGTTGACTTCGTGGCAGCCAACAACTTACTACTCCTTGAAATAGCCAAAATGGGGCAAGCATAGAAGGCATTTTGGAAAAATAAAATGCCTTGTTTTTTGTAATAGTTTAACTTTCTCTATTTTTCCTAGAAACCTTTGCCATACATGCAAACAAACAATTTCCATTCTGCATTACTATAGCTACAATTTCTACACTTGAAGCTACTCTTATATATTGGTTTTTACTTCGTATCTTATATACATATACAAAAACATTTCCAAGTTTGCCTCAACTGTAAATTTGTTCTCTTTATTAAAGGTGTTCAATGTTAATATTAGTTTTTTCATGTTCTAATATGTCATTTTAACACATGCACTTCTTTATATGTCAAAAAACATACATTTCATATTTGAATTTTAGTGGTATATCATTTTTTTTCCTTCCTGCATTTACCTACTTAAAATGCTTTCAGTCAGTTACAATGCTTTCCTACATATTCCTTGTATATTTATTTTTTTCTCATTTTATTTAAATACAATCACTTTTATGAAAATTGAATTGTTTTTGGTAGTCAATTATACACTATTCCAAATACACACATTTAATATCGACACACTTTTTAGTTGTTTTTTCCACTTACAATAATTTCAATATTATTTTTTTAAGGTACATTGAAAAAAAAATTACTAATACGTAATTTATCAACAAATGCTTCTCTTTACATGTCATTGATTTACTTCATTTATCTAGCCATGTTTTCATATTATTTTTATCTTCAAAATAGAAATTACCATGTCCTACATAGTACATCTTGTTTCTTTAGAATGTCCATGAAAAATTTATAATTTCTAAGTCTCTTTACATGTCTTACATATAATCCATTTATGTACCTTGAAAAAATATATTACTACATGTCCTACATATAACATCTCATTTCTTTAGAATGTACATGAAAAACATGCAATTTCAATGTCTTTTACATGTCTTACATATAACATGGCGTTTCTTGTTTTCTTAATCACATCCAAGTGCCTTCAATCCTCATCTTACTTTCGATATGTCTCCTCCGTCCAAAAAAGAACGTGCACATGCCTATCATTTTGCTAACAAAGACCGCATAAATGCACATAGGAGACATATTTACCAACAAAAAAATATGCCCTCTCCATCCATATGGTAAAGTCTAATATTCCCACTCCAACTCCTACAACATCCAATCTTTCAAATCGTAGCCTTCCATTTTCAAACCACAACGAAACAATCCTACTTCCCTCCATTCAAACCGAAGCTACAACTTCACATGTTCATACTGACCATCTTCCATCATTAGACTACCCTTCCACTTGTCAAACAACCTCTTCCCCAACCATCCAAAATACCATTCCTCAACCCAACATAGCCGCGCATTCCTTCAATGAAAATATCATATCTCAAACAAATCAATGCTTTCAGTTAAAGCTAGATAACCTACAATCCATCCATGTTTGTTCAATCTGTAAAGAATCTTATCCTGGCCTCCAATTCCACTATTTAAATGGCGAACATACTTGTTCTAGATGTTGTTCTGAAAAAAATGGCCACCGCTTCTCCCTTTGGAATAACATGGACCCTGGTGAACAACCCCTTGTTCTATCCATCCTTACACAAGTTGAAGAAATGCTCATTTCACGTGTCAACCCAATATTGCAAGTTACCCATGCTTGTGGTGGACAATACAAATATAGTGGCCATACAATAATCTTTCCACAAGACATTTCAACCATACTCAGTTTTTTGCCTCGATGTGTTGAAGACTTAGACATTTTAGTTGTCACTCGTAAAACCTTCAACAATCAATCCTATGATTGCATTCTCAGTAGATCCCATGTTCTTGCTGCCTTGGAATACAAGATATCACATGACCCTTACTATAAAGATGTATAACTTGGCCAACCTGCAATTATGGCTTTACCAATTCCCCCCACAAATGTTTCCGCTTCTCTTCGACATTCACACTCCACTGCCCCTGATTCAAGTTTTCCTGCTGAAGATGTTAGCCCTTATCACCCAGACATTTCAGAGCCATACTCCCAACAAACTTCATCCTTTGCTAATATTCTACCCAATACAGACACAGAATTCCAGCAAATCAGAACCTTCTTGCAAATGGATTATTCATCTCCAACAAATGCAATGGATTGGCCACCTATAGGTTTGTCACCTGTCAATGAATACAATACAGAGGGCCTTTTCTCAATGGCATTTCCATCCCTTTTCCCCCAAGGAATAGCCATGTTCAAACAACCACATTTTAAATCAATTGATCTCCACGAATATGCATTGCACCTTATTCGATACCATGATAACAGGTTTTGGTTGCCACCCACGCTTCACCTACTACCTTTACAATCTCATCATGCGCCATCGTAGCCAATTAATAGCAGTAGTCTATATTAAAAAAAATATTGAAGACAACTTCCCCACAACCATCTCTGAACTCAACACCCGCTTGGAACAAACTCCTTCTGACAACCTTCCAGATCAAATCATGCATTTTGGGGCATCACTCCGTAGAACACGTTCTTTTTGGCACAAATCAAAAAACGAATTGACAGATATGATTTCCCAACTTGGATGCCCAACTTTTTTCTTCACTTTAAGTGCAGCCGACACTAAGTGGCCTGACCTACATGCAGTCATGCCTGGAACACCACCAACTTCTTTCGCCAAGCACCAACAATGGAGAATACAAAATATCATCTCCAACCCTTATCTTGCATCGCTCTACATGCACCACAGGTTCACAATATTTCATGAAGAGGTCTTGCTTAAACACCTCCACGCAAACGATTTATGGTATAGGTAAAGCTTCTTATCCCTTCTTCCAATAACATTTCAATTTTCCTTTTTTTTCTTCTCCCACATATTACTAACACATATTTCATGCATAGGTATGAATGGCAAAGTAGAGGCTCTGCACATATTCATGGATTCATGTGGCTACCAAATGCGCCTAATATGAAGACGCTTGACTGGGAGAATGCAACTGAGGTTCATAATGCTAAGGACTTCTTTGACCAATTCATTTCTACTTGGAACACACGAGATAACCCCCAACAAGGCCCCTTCCTACCCCACTCTGATTTGCTTCATCCTTGCCTATTATCTACTGCTGACATTAAAAAAAAAATCCTTTTCAAGACTATTCAGAACTACTCAACTGCATCCAACGACACACAAAATGCACATCAAATACATGCCTCCGCAAAAAGGGCTCTTCCTACACATGTCGTTATAATTCTCCATGGGCTCTTCAAAACTCTTCTTCCTTGTTCATTGATTCCAATGGCAAAAAAACATACAAACCAGCTCGTAATGATGATCATTTGAATAGCCATATCCCTTCAATCCTATCAATATGGCGTGGAAATTTTGATTTTCAACCAGTGCTTGACATACATGCCGTTCAAAAATACATTGCTAAGTATGCAGCTAAATCGGAAACAAAATCTGAAAGCTTTCACCAAATGCTTCGACGAATTGTCCATGCTGCACCACTTCTTGACCCTTCCATTGTTGCTATTCAAAAATTCCTTTCAGAAACACTTGTTGATCGTGACATTGGAGCCCAAGAAACATGCCATATGTTGCAAAAACTTCCACTCACATTTTGTAGCCGTACTTTCTTATCCCTCAATGTCAACCGAAAAACTTTTAAACGTGTTTCTTTAGACATTCCCACCTCCTTCACATCACAAAACTTCATAGCTGCCTACCTTTCCCGCCCATCCGCTCTTCATTCCCTATCTCTCATTGAAGGTGCAAGATCTTTCTCATATAATGCTCATCGAAAAAATGACAAATGGAAACGAAGATATCCCCCCGCAATCGTCTGTGCTCTTCCCCGTTACTATTTTGTCCCCTCCATAGATACACCCCTTTTCATTGATTTCTATAGAACTGAGCTCATGCTATACAAACCTTTCCACAATATACCTCTCGACATTAGTGCTTCCAACGATGCAATTATTCAAAACTGGGAATCACTTAGTTTGACCTACAATCCTTGGCATGTTGATAGGAAACCAATTGACCCCAATTCCTTACCAGAAGACACCATGATTAGTGACAATTTGCAATACCCACAACCCATGCAATTAGATGAATGGGAATTGCTCTCCCAACTACATCCTACCAATGACATGCAATTAAGTGACCTGGACATCCTTGGTCGCCGTGACTTTGACAAAAACCATAATTGGCATGATACAAACATCCCCCTCAACTTGCAAGAGCTTGCCATTGACTTCATTCAAAATAATCGCTCAAAACACCCTCTCCCTCAACCACCCTACTCTAATACACCAAATTCTATGGCATTGTCCCCAACTCAAATGAAAGCCCACTCCATTATCATGAATCACTCCGCAAACATCCAAACAAGTCCTCCACTCCGAATGGTTGTGCAAGGAACTGCTGGGACTAGCAAATCATTCTTCATTCGCTGCATCAGAGAATCCCTTTCCTTATCCAATAACTTCAATCAATCACCAATCTTGCTACTTGCCCCTACTGGCGTCGCAGCATTCAACATCCAAGCATCTACTATCCATTCAACCCTTCATATTCCTATAAAAAATTTCATGCCTTTGGAAGGGAATTCCCTTTCTAACCTCCAACATGAACTTCAGCATATCCACTACATTCTCATTGATGAAATAAGCTTCTTAGGCCCAACACTTTTAACCCAGATTGATGAACGCCTCCGTGAAGCATTCCCTCGCCATAAGAACATGTCTTTTGGTGGTTGCTCAATCATTCTTGTCGGAGACCTTGCCCAGTTACCACCAGTTATGGACATTCCTTTGTATGCAGGGTCTTCCCATGGTTCTGCACTTTGGCACAACTTCAACACAGTTGTCACACTTTCAACTGTTTTTCGCCAGCAAGGAAATGACCCATCACAAGTCACCTTCAGGAAGCTTCTTACCAACATCAGAAATGCAACACCTACTACAGAGGATTGGAAGCTTCTCATGTCTAGAACAGACTCCTTCCTTTCTATGGATGAGTTATCTGCATTCAAAGGCTCCATGCACTTATTTGCAACCAATCGACAAGCTTCGCTTCATAATCTACATATGCTCAAGTCTTTACAAATTCCAATAGCACTTTCTATTGCTGAGCACATAAACAACAATGGTACGTCTCAAAATGAAGATGACCAGCTAGAGCCTGCTGTCTTGCTTTGCCCTGGTCAACGAGTAATGCTTACATCTAACTTATGGGTTTCAACAGGCCTGGTTAATGGATCGCTGGGCCAAGTTGTTGATATTTTCTATAAATCAGATCTTCTTCCTCCACAACTTCCCACATTTGTTGTTGTTAACTTCCAAAAGTACATTGGTCCAGCATGGGATACCGACAACCCTACTTTTCTAGCAATTCCAGCTATACAAAGGGGGGGTCGAACTCAAGTCCCACTAAAAATGGCATGGGCATTAACAATACATAAATCTTAAGGCATGACATTACCTAAGGCTACAATAGACATTGGCACAACGGAGCGTCAAGGTTTGACCTTTACTGCACTCTCTAGAGTACCCTCACTTACGGATCTTCAAATCTCCCCAGCATTTTCCAATGATCGTTACAAACGTATGCAAGATAATCCACATGTCAATGTAAGGAAAAATGCAGAGACATTGCTACATTCAATGGAGCTCCCTTAACTACGCTATATATGTACGTACTTCTCTTCTTCCACTTTTTCATTTCACTTTATTTCCTTTCAACCTAACTCTAAACTATTCCTTCCACCTAACTACTTCTCTACTTGTCATGTGCAGTATCTACTACTCTACAACCTGCAAAGTTCTTGTTGTAATCTACATATCAATGTTCTGTTTTTCATTTACATATATGTACTTCCATCATAACATTATAGTGTAGGAGGATCTAAATGTATATGATTTATTTCATTTCTCAAAACAATTTGACAAACAATTAATATTTTTATGAATCATAACTAGATGTTTTTAATTTATTGTTATGAATTCCTTAGTTATGAAACACATTGAAGAAATGTATCCATAATTGTAACATATACTATGAATCCATTGTCATTTGGTTGATCCAACATAACTTTTTATGATTACTTTTGAAATGTAGATAATGTAATGGCCATTTATGTCAATAATATAATGATAAATTTTATCATTCAACACTTCTAATTCTCTTTCTTATTGTCTATGCACCCGTGGGTACAATTGTAAGTTACAAATTCTTTCTTCTAAATGTTCATATCCCTTCACATATATGTACTCACATCAAAAAAATTTAATGTAGCAGGAGCCAAATGTATATCAATTCATTGCAATACTCCAAACAATTATACAAACACATATTATAACTACTTCCCTTTTCCATAGTTTTATATATCTTTTTTATTAAAAATTTAGTTTTCATTTTTTCTAGATATTTACAACCTTTTTAAGTTTTTACTTTATTTACTTTAAATATAATTTGCAAATATCTCCATTTACCTACCTATCTTTTATATTAGTAGAATTAAAAGTTAGGCATACCACATCTTAATATGGTTATGGATTCCATATTCATGATGCACATTTAAGAAATGTATACATCTTTTCTTTTTATTTAATTAGTAGATAGAACCATTAATTTTTTCAATGTTTCTTGATTGTAACATAAGACCTACACAAACTAACACTCCATTCAAATAATTTATTTTTATTTATTTAATGCATAGATACATTGTTTCTTCATTGTAACATAATCACTACATAAACTAACATTCCGATTTTTAACTTTTACTTTCAATCGATTTTCAATCTATTGTAACATATAAACAGTTTTTTTTAACTACAATTTCTAGTTCAGGACTTCTAATTCTCTTTCTTTCTATGTATATAAACATCCCCTTGATTTGCTTGCAACAAGGCGTTCTTTTATTGCACCCCTCGGTACAATTGCTAGTTATAATCTTTTTAAGCTCTATCCATCCGTCTTGGTATTGGATCCGCTCTTCTGTTAGCATGAACATGAATTAGATTCTATTCGTCTTCTTTATTCTTAAGATAACTGTTAGAGATAATGCTCACATTAGTGCAGCATACTAAGTTTGGGATTGGTTTGAGATTTTGTAGGAGACTGTTGAGATATTCTCTCAACCAACATCTCCATGTTTGGAGTTAGTTAGATCTCACTCCAACTATATATATATGTGATGTATGTGTGTATGATGATGAATAAAAGTTATTATTGTGTGTGATTCCGTTGTAATGGATGATATCCATTTTCTTAAGTTGGTATCAGAGCCTGTTCTGGCTTGATTCCCTCACGGGAAGGCCAGGAAAATGTGAGATTCCAGAAAATCGATTCTCTGTACATAGCGTGAGAGTGATGTGTTTGTGTTTTACAGAGTTGATTGATTCTGTTTTTCCACTTTAATTATTATTGCACCGCCGATCGTGAGAGGGAGGGCCATCATGCAGCATTTGAAACCGTGAGATCGCTGCTTAATTGAGTGAACAAACCACCCGCTGCTGCATCCATGAATTAAAAGAAGAAACGTGATAAGCTGCAAGATTGAATTAAGGGATCGTTGTACTGTTCATTTCCGGCTGCCATACTGCGATCTGTTCTGATCAGCCAAAGGCAAGAACACAGCTGGATTGTGCATGGAGCACCCCTCCCGTTGATCTCTGCCCGCCAATCACTTAGTGGTTGTTGCTGTATTGAAGGAGAGCCTGCCATGTATTCATGCCGTGAGCATTAATTTCTAAGAGCCGCTGCTNCAACCCTACCGTTGATCTCTGCCCGCCAATCACTTAGTGGTTGTTGCTGTATTGAAGGAGAGCCTGCCATGTATTCATGCCGTGAGCATTAATTTCTAAGAGCCGCTGCTGTGGAGAGGAAATCAATTAATCAACAAACATGTTGTAGAAGTCGCTGCTTGTTTGTCGCTGCTCCATATCTATCTGTAGAGAAAAAGAGAGAAAGCAGATTTATTGCATGAAAGAAAATTGCGTTCAATCGTTTCCTTATATGCTGCAATATCTATCAGCGTTTGGGAGAACGGATTATATCCCATTTACAGATCGGTGTCTGAAGATTTATTGTTTTATGGAGTGTGTGGGTTGTTCTTATGTAGAATTTTTGATTTGTTGTTTTGTAATGTGCTATTGTTTAAGTTTAGCGTGCAAACATCAATGATGTAGAACCAATTATTGAATAGACTTATATAATTCAAATTGGTGGTTCTCCATGGCGTGAGAACAAATAGCTAATTTAATTGTCCAAGTCTGTTCTAAACTGATGTGACCCGTCGTGCTCCGGGAGTGTCAGTTACAGGTTATTTTATGCAAGGTCAAGTTGTGAAACTGACTACTGAAGACATTCAGTATCCGAATCATTCTCCTAGATAACTGCGGATAGCCGAAAGCAAAATATTCGCAGATGGAAGTGTATTCATAGGATGGTTCAGTATCAAGATTGTCCTTCGGGAGGTTGAGAAGCGTCAGTTGTACAAAGAACGTCAAAGATGGTCGGAAGCAGTTGTATTTGTGCTGTATGAAGTGGTAGCTCGAAGATGATGGGAGAGAAAGAGTGTGTCTATGAAGTTCAGAGATGGGTGTAAATGCGTATGAAGACCAGTGAGACAGACAATGACAAATTTTGTGTTTTCAATATTGTAAGTTTTGAAATGTAAGCATTAAAGGTGGGTGTTAGAGATAATGCTCACATTAGTGCAGCATACTAAGTTTGGGATTGGTTTGAGATTTTGTAGGAGACTATTGAGATATTCTCTCAACCAACATCTCCATGTTTGGAGTTAGTTAGATCTCACTCCAACTATATATATATATGTGATGTATGTGTGTATGATGATGAATAAAAGTTATTATTGTGTGTGAATCCGTTGTAATGGATGATCTCCATTTTCTTAAGTATAACCCCCCACCCGAACCATTCTTAAGACCACCAAGCCCTCTCGAATGAGTTCTACTATAGAAGCTTTCAACGTAGACCCGGGGACAAATCTTTCACTCACTGAGAAGTGAAAACCTGTGACTAGATCGTCCTGAAGACGGATGCGACGGGAAGAAGTGGCATTTGGAAGTGCTGCTGACTTAACATTTAGGTTTCGGCATAACAAAGCTTGCACTGTCTTTTCGCACTTAGGCGCACAGCGTGCCATTGGTAATGATTCTACTACGGTGCCACAAATTTTAGGCTATATTGGAGATTTGGGTAGTTTCAAGGTTTTGCATGCTTCGTAATGCATAAAATATTTCCAGGTTGACAAGAAGAAGGGGGTTTAATAAGTGCTTTGCGAAAAAGAAAGAATTTTTATTTATTGTTGAAGATCTAAAAAATTATTTATTTTATTAAATTTATGGGTCAATGATTTATTTTTGAAAAATAAATAAGATCGCCTTAAGACAATTCAATTTTGATGATAAAGACAATTTTATTTTATAAAAATATCATAAAAAAAAGGCTATTACTCATTTTATTGATGTTGAAGTTCAACCTTTTATCTATTTATAATATATGACAACCAAGGGTTTAAGTAGCTGGTCTCTTACATCCATACCAAGCTACTTACCAACTTGACCATGATAATACATATGCGTTGAAGTGGGAGGTTAATAAAGAAATAGAAGCCGCCACGATTAACCATAAATGGATAAGGTCGGCCGGTTCCGGGTGGAACTGGGTGTTATGAAGTATTTTATAGGCAGGGGCGGGTGAATGCAGCAGTTCGTTACCAGATCGAAACTCAGAGCTAGCAGATTTAGCTCCATTCCAAAGCACCGCACCGCTAGCGTGTAGGATACGGCCCAACAGACAGCAGCCTGCACTTGCAGTTCTACCCCGATCCGCCTACGGCTATCCGTACCAGTCCAATGGCTTCGTCGTCCACCATTGCATGTCCCAGCACCACGGAGTCGTACCAGGTATTTGTCAACTACCGCGGTTCTGATTGCAAGAAAACGCTAGCCAGCCATCTCTACAATAACCTGAAATTAGATGGATTGACTGTATTTCTGGATAATAGGGAATTGCGAGTGGGAGAAAAATTCCCTTCTCAAATAAAAGACGCCATAGGATCAGCCTCAGTCCATGTGGCCATTTTCTCTCAACTATACGCAGAATCAGAATGGTGTCTGGAGGAGCTCGTCCACATGTTGGACACAAAGGCTCCAATTATTCCAGTCTTTTACCATGTCGACCCTGGTTGGCTACGGCGGGCAAACGTTAGAGGATCGTTTTATGCTGAAGCCCTCAGAAAAATGGAAGAGAAGGAAACAGATGAAGGGAAGCCGCGATATGATCCTGCCACTATTCAAAAGTGGAGAGAGGCTCTCTGTAGTGTTTCAGATACCAGTGGGATAGATCTCCAAAAGCACTGTAACGGGTGAGAACTCTCTATACATGATATTCTTTATATGGCATAGCTATTATATGAAATTTAAGTTTGTACAGTACGTTTTTAACTCGTCCTTAATAATCAGTGACGAGGGTGAGCTCGTGAAGGAGATTGTCAAGCATGTGTTGGAAAAGGTTAAGAATAAGTCGGTTGTTATATCGGTGAGTTCGCTCTTTTCATTCAAGGATTAGCACTGGGTTTTTACATAAATCCTGTCAATTACGTTCGCTTTTGCTTTCGTTGGCAGCTATGATCGCTTTAAACCAGTTTGCAATATTATTAACAGTACAGATCTGAGTGTTATTGTTATTCTATTTTACTTCTCCAAATGGTCATTGGCAAACAATTATAAGATATATTTTCTCTGTTTGACATGAAGCTTTTTTTAGAAACACAAATTTATCGGTTTTCTTAATGTTGGAGTGGAGTGCCTTATATACTGGATAGATTTTCTCTTCAGAAGAGAGTCTCTAAAATAAACACCATTGCATCCCTCCCAAAGAAAACTGCTAAATAGACAACTGTTAAATAGACATGTCGAATCTCTCATCTAACATCGTCGGAACTCTCACCGTCCAATTGTTTAGGTTTAACATAAAAGCTATTAGTGCGTCTTCCTTGCACTTCTTTCTCTTTGAATTTTTGTTTTGTTATTTAATAAAATTCAGCGTTTCTTAACAACAGGAGTTTCACTGCTCTCAAGAATACGGCTGCCCTGGGGGATTAATTGATTGGAGTGATGGGACATATTCAGGAATTAGACGGATTACATTCACAGAAAAAGATAATTCGTTGACTTCACTTCAGCTGCATTATGGTCTCCATGGCGATGAAAGCGTGAAGGATATCTATCTCAAGGGACTTCAGCATGGAGTTGCAGACGGCTCTCGAATAGTGGTAAGTCGTAGCTTGCTCAGATAGAAATGGCTAAAACTTCAGATATTATATAGGCTCAATTTCGGAATACGTTAAAAGACACAGAAAGTAATTAGTTACTCTAGAATGATTTAGTGTTTTTGTTGGCCTATGCACGCAGTACGATTTGAATTACCCAGATGAGTTCGTGACCAAAATTAGTGGTTATTTTGGAGTATCTTCTATCACATCTTTGACTTTTCATACGAATCGAAGGAAGCTTCAACCATGCGGACAGAAACAAGGAAATTATTTTAAAACAGAAATGGGAGGAAAGATGGTCGGTGTCTTTGGATCAAGTGGAGCTCGACTGGACTCAATCGGAGTGTACCTACTGAATCCAGGAACTTCAAAAGACAGAGTGAGTGAAAGTGACTCAGGATTCTAAGAGCTCAAATTATGCAGCTTGTGATCGTGATCAATATTGGAATTTAGAGGTGTACGGAATTTTTTTTCTTTTTGGGTTATATTATACTCACTATTTTATGGGATGGTAATAAGTTTGTTATTCTATGGGATAATAAGTTTGTTATAATATTTGTAGTTGGACCAGTGCAAGAAGATGATGGACCTTTAAGATGCAATCCTAGTTTTCAAAAACAACATCATGCTACCAAAAAATACATCAACCCGAGCCTGACATAGCACTTGGTATGGTTCAACAAACGCGTACGCGTTATATACCTACAAAACGCGCACGCGATATGGAAATTATAAAAAAAAAAAAAATACACAGTCCCGAGTTCATTTTCATAATCAGAAACG